>JAQQZR010000002.1:12175411-12188701 GCA_030068235.1 Notoglanidium macrostoma
GTGTGTGTGTGTGTGTGTGTGTGTGTGTGTGTGTGTGTGTGTGTGTGTGTGTGTGTGTGTGTGTGTGTGTGAGACGAAAGTGTAGTGAGATTCTTTGAGTCCCATAGGTTTGTTTTTTTGTTTTGTCAGTCAGTCTACATTAACACTATAAAACAGATAGAAACCTACACAAATACTCTTGCTAAAAAAAATCAACATGACTTCATGCGCTGGTTAACAGATGAGAGAAGCTAAAACCTGAGGTGGAGAGGCTGGGAAACTAAAAAGACAAAAAAAAAATAGGCTATAAGAGTTTGATTGAGTTCGCAGTGCATTCACTTCCACTGAGAGAAGCAGCACGAGGGGGACTTCGTGACATGCTGGTCGAAATCACTAAAGTAGAAATAAAATCATAGGCCTAGTCTCTCTAGAAAATCGTATTGAGCAGCCGAATCCAGTTCGACTGGTGTCAGGTGCAGCCTGAAATCATTGTAAAGCATTAGCCAGGTAAACAACAGCTCTTAACCTTAGCATTAAAAATGAAAGAAAAAAATTATGTGGATAAATGGAGAGACAGTGAAGTCCAGACTTTATTGAGCGACTATTTATTGAGCCACAGAGAAAATACAATGCGCTTTTGATGCCACATACTTCACTTCAGTGTTCCTACTGGCGGTGCAAATTCAAACAGAGAAAAGCCCTTGATGGTGTGTAGTTCTTGGGGGAGCTCCCCAGTGGGTAGCCCTTATCAATAAGTCCCTAGAACTGTGTAGCAATTGGTCAGTTACAAGCATACTTACTTCACAAACATGAATGAAGTGGATCCTTTATATCCATGAGGCCCTTAACATTCTAAGAGGGTTGATTTTGTGAGGGTTCGTGTTTAAGCAATTGCTAAAAGTCAGTACTACAACTCAACTTCAGCATTTCCTGGTCTTTAGAAAAGCAGCCTACTCTTCAGCAGGAACTGAAAAGGTTCCTGCAATTAGAGGAGGCTGTTGTTCAATGACTGACTGTTCAGCAAATCTGTTCTCCTCCATCAAAACTGATCAAATATTAATCAAGAGGGTTGTGAAAGGGCAGTGGGTTTTTTTTCTTCATTGAAGTAGGCTCCGCTGAATATCCCGTGGTTGGCTTCCCTAACCCTGTGTTCACACAGACGAGCTACAAGCCCTCATTTCACTGCTAATTTGTGGAAGGCTCACCATCCAGCTGGTTTTTATTTCCCATACAAACTGTCTGAAAAGGAAATCCATGAATGAGGTGTTTGTTTGAAGCCCCGGCTTATCTGGGAATTAATTTCGTGTGGGGATGAAGGGATATGTTACAATCACTCACTGCATGATCTATACAGATAAACTGATAAGTCTGACATGCTCATGCATTTTGATTGGATGCCAAATTATTTAAGACACAAGCTTTCGTTGACCAGTTTTGCCATATTAATAATGATTATGCCAGTTCCACTGAGACTGATTAAAATAACACGGGGGGGGAAATGACATGCACTATATGCACTGACACCTGACCATCACACCCAGATGTGGGTCTTCCCCAAACAGTTACCATGAAGATGGAGCCAGTTGTATGGCATGGCTTTATATGCTGCAGAATTACAGTTTCCATGCACTAAGACGGGCATATCTGTTCTAGCATGACCATGCCGTTGTGCACAAAGCGAACTCTAACAAGACATGGAGGAAAAGAAGGCGGCGGCTTTATTAGTTGGGATCAGAGCGCAGGGTCAGCCATGTGGTGCTGGGGCTTGAACCCCTGACCCTTTGCTCAATAACTGTGAAGCCACCACTGTCCCCAATGGCTTGCTAAGGTTGGTGTGGAAGAACTTGAGTGGCCTGCACAGAGCCTTGACCTCAAACCCACTGAACACCTTTGTTATAATTTGGACTGCGGACTGCGCCCCAGGCCTCCCTGCCCAACACGAGTTGTAACAGTAACCTGTTGTAGCAGAATGCGCAATCCCTCCACAGCAACGCTCCAAAATCTAAAGCCTTCCCAGAAGAGGGGAAGTTATAATAACAGTAAAATTGGGGACTAACTCTGGAGCGGCGTGTTCAATAAGCACACATGGTTGTGATTAGTCTGGTGTCCACATAATTATAGCTATATAGTGTAAACTGTATACTTAACCTATACACGCGGATCTATGCTTCTTTTTCTCCTCCTGCGGTAGACCTGCAGTGCTTCCTTGGCTGTCCCATCAATACCCCTTTGCTTACTGTGTAGGCAGCTAGCCAGTAGGTTTCAAATAAAAATGGGAATAAATTAGTGATCCCAACTGGTTAATCCCACTAATCCAATAGCAGCCGGTCCGGCATTCAAATGTGACAACAAACAAGCCTTTATTTGGGCACCCGGGTGTCTACGTATGCA
Organism: Notoglanidium macrostoma; assembly: GCA_030068235.1. Taxonomy (NCBI): domain Eukaryota; kingdom Metazoa; phylum Chordata; class Actinopteri; order Siluriformes; family Auchenoglanididae; genus Notoglanidium; species Notoglanidium macrostoma. The sequence goes on from JAQQZR010000002.1 coordinate 12,177,782, forward strand.
GGAATCTGAATGATGACTTTGCTGACCTTTTATGAAGGTCATTATATTACATTTTACAGCACTAAACAGTGTTAGGCTGTGTGTGTATGTTAATAACTCGCCAATGACCATGTAGAACTGCCATAAAGCCCATGCTTCTGGTTTGAGCACAGCTTCATAGCTACTGTTTCAGTAGGAACCTATTTCACTGCACTGCTCTGCGCTCTTCTGGAGACACCAGACTCTGGCTTAGGGTGGAGAATGACTGTATGGAGTGTACCTCCACACTTTTCTGTTATTATTATTGCAACTTTTATGTGTATGCACTTTCTTTCCTGATTTAATTAGCCAGCCCAAATATAGTCAAGTTATCGCTAACTGCAGTTTTCCCAAATACTGCTTTGTGTATGCACAAATACACTCGTCAGTTTTATCATGAGCTCTCTGTTTCTAACTCTGTGTCTTTCTTGCTCTGTGTTTACTCTCTCTCCCGCCCTTCTGTCTGTAGGGGTATGAGGATTGGCTGCGGCACAAAGCAGACAACGAAGTGAATAAGTACCAAGTGAGAGTGCTGGAGAACGGTCAGCCGGCGCGAAAGGAGAGCGAGAAGATCAAGGTACCGTTCAGCTGCCGCACTCAGGCCAGCACTGTCCTCTGTCTGTCTGTGAGAGAAAGAGGAAGGAGAGGGACTACGTGTGCTTGCGTGTAATGTGTGAGCTGTTTTGACTGACAATCTGCAGCACCGGTAAAGCTGTGGCTTAAAATGAACTCTAGCTCACCAGTCACTATGGCGAATTATTTCAGCATTCTCGTAAGCCAGAACACTTCCTGCCAAATGGAACTGTATCCATTTTACATTTCCATATTATGTTGGATTAGACAAATGCAGTACTTCAAGGTCATGAGTTTGTTTGTATGTATGTAGGCGTGTGTTCAGCTTTACATCCTTCTACATCACGTGCTAATCACAAATGTGCTGCATTACTAAACAACAGCATGCAGCTGTGAACGATGCATTTGTAATTCTGTAGGTTGGGGGCCACTCGCAAACCACTCATCAGTCTAGACTACTTTTCATTGAAGCATCATTATTTCCTCTTCACACTCTTTTCTGTTGTTGGTAACTGAAGCCAGTCTTTTCACGCCAGTTCTACTTCACCGCATTTGGCCTATTCATGCTTCTTGAAGCTAAGAATAGATAAACCAAATCTCTTTTTATATGTCTAAGAAAAGAAATGCCAATGCGCATGGAGCCAACGCATTGCAATGATACGTCAAAGCCATTTCACATAAGGATTTTTATGTTATATGCAACATTGTAAGATTTAATGATAACTTAGTTACGTGCCAATGCTAAACGTTACCCATCCGTTTGGCATGTGCTCGTTTCAAGCCCTGGCTGTTTAGAAAGACGTTTGTGAGCCTATTGCATGGTCCTGATTACATTATTGTTCCTATTGTAACAGCTCGTTCACAGGAACTTGTATGGTTGATGTTGCGCGCAATCCAAGTCTAATAATAAACCAGTTATAAAAAGGTTTCTGTAAGACTGTGCTTTGTAAATAAGATTGCAAGTAGGTTGTTCACCACAGAAGTCTCTGAGATATGTTAATGACTTTAAGAGAACAAGCAACTGTTTATAGCTGTTATAATTTAAAAGATAACATGAACTAACTTGCCTCATGGTTAATTACGGAAGAGGATTAGGGCCAAACGTAATAAATTTCAGAGAAAAAAAGTCAGAACTCTGAGGGGGGAAAAGCCACAACTGTGACTTCTCAGTTCTCAGAACTGTCTGAAATTTATTTCTCATTGGCTCTAATCCTCTTCCGTAGCCATAGTTGTCACTCCATAGCATTTATAACTTTCAAAAAATAAATAAATAAATGTAGCACAACTATAACCAGTTTGTAATTAAACTAAACACTGCAGTTATTGACAAAAGAATGCTATCGTATAAGGATTAATCATGGGTGAATTTCTTAGCCTGCTGTGTTTTTATTCTTTAGCAAATTGTATTTAATAAAAATCATGGTAATTAAGAAAATATTACAATAACAAAAAGAGGATAACTTGAGTCTAAATTCGGTCTCATAACAATACACACTTTTTGTTTCGTGTTCTTCAAGACAGAATTCTGTTCAAGTCATTTCCCTTGAATCCAGCATACACTATATGGACAAAAGTATTGGGACACGTGGCCATTACGCCTACAAGAAACTTTTATGACATCCCATTCTAAATCCATAAGCATTAATATGGACTTGGTCCCCCCTTTGCAGCTATAACGGCTTCCACTCTTCTGTGAATACCTTTCACAAGTTTGGAGTGTGTCTCTGGGGGATTTTTGCCTTTTCACTGAACAGCGCACTTGTGAGGTCAGACACTGATGTCGGATGAGAAGGCCTGGCTCGCACTCTCCATTCTAGTTCATCCCAAAGGTGTTTAAAGGGGTTGAAGTCAGGGCTCCGTGCAGGCGAGTCAATCAAAGACTCGCGCAACCATGATTTGACACATAGGGAATCGTGGATGAAACGGGAAACTTCTCAGTGGGCAAACTTGGTGAGGCAAAAGTAATCATTTTGTGCTGCTGTAGAATTGGATCCAGTTGAACAAAAAAATAATAAAAATGAACAAAAACTAAGGAGTCAGTCAGTGTCTGTGGAGGAAATGTTCTGTAACCGAAGTCTGCACTTAAAGCTAATTGCCGTGACACGATCTGAAACCACGATGTTAAAGCAGAGCAGCTTAAAAATGTATGAAAGAGTCTGCATTTGCAGCAGGACCAGAAAGAGCCATACAAAGCGCTATGCTGCACAGACCGATCAGGAAGTGTTTGGTTATGGGTTCGGCGAGTAAAAGAGGCTCCACTAATACTTCTTGTTAGTCTGCACAATGTGGTTGTATGTCAGGAGTGATCCCAACAGAAATTCAACTGATTTATTATACTTGTCGCAGGTTTGGATTATTATTATTATTATTTTTCACTTTTCAGGTAGGGGATATAGTGGAGGTCGTGGAGGATGAGACCTTTCCCTGTGACCTCATTTTGCTGCATTCCAGTCGAGACGACGATACGTGCTTCGTCACAACAGCCAGCCTGGACGGGGAGTCCAACCATAAAGTGAGATATTAACATATCCTATGACGTGGGTTATAGGTCTATTAATGGACCTCGCATTTCTGTGCCTATTTTAGCGGCGTGTTTCCAGTTTAGATGAAGCACAGAGGCCCAGATAGCTCCTTTTTTCCTCAGTTGCTCTGGTTCTGAAAATAGTTGACCCACATCCTGTCATCATTCTGCAACTTGTCATGTTCCTCCCTGCACTTCAGCCCATTATCGAACATATCTGTGTTTTTTCGCCTCAATGGATTATTATGCACGGAGATTGTTGTACTGAGGTTTTTTCTCTGTTGTGCTTTCTGTCTCTCTTTCAGACACATTTCACTGTGCCGGATACAGAGAAGGATTTGCAGTTGCTCGTTGCTACCATTGAGTGTGAACAGCCCCAGCCTGACCTCTACAAGTATGAACTCGTCTTGTGTGTTGCCGCACATGCTGGCACAAACGCTCAGTACATTAAGTCTTGTGTTTTCTTGTTAAGTTGTTAAACTCGGTTGAACCCAGCCTCTCTTAGTTATGCTCCTGGTTAGAGCATTGGGTCGAATTTTAACCATAAGCATTGTCGACTAGATGGCCACGGAGGAAACAGTGGCGTTTCACCACTACTATAGATCCCTGTGTGCGTAATCAGTCATCCTGTTGGGCCACAGTGAGCGTTAGATGTTTTTAGGGAATATGTGCTTTCCCGATGCTCACAGCATTGCGCCATATAGGTTAGCTCTCATGCTCCCCCCGTTGTCAGGTCTTGCTCACTGCAGCAGCGCAGCCGGACCACAGAGACCCCTTTAAAGTCACCAAAAGCTTTCATTTCCCTTTTCTTTTAGAAAACAAAATTGCTTGATTTAAAACAGAAAATGGCAACCACTTTCATACACATGAGGATATCCAGAGTCTGTGCATATATGTGAATTAAAACCATACCCACACATACTTAAACCAGTGTTACATAGCATTCACCTGCATATTGGGAAATGATGGGCTGTCATACTTGATGACCCCGAAACACTTGCCTCTCTCATCTTTGGTGCTGACTAATATTCAGGTCGGCATGTTTCTTAAAATAAGCAAAAGCCTGTAATGTTCTCGAATAAATTTCATCAAAAATATTTTTGTATAAAACCATGATTTAGAAAGTTCAAGGTGACTTTAAATTTAAAGCTTTTAGAAATGGATCTCAATGAAAATACTCCTTACTGTTGGCTCAGATCTGATGAGCATCTTGTCTGTAATTGGTGCATTTTATGTAAGTGGATCATTGCTTTGCTGTGCAGGTATAGTTGTGCTGCTATAACAGTGTGCAAATATTTCTAGAACGTAGAATGAAAACTTGCAGATGAGCACAAATGGATTTGTACATTTCAAACTTCTGGAAGCAGTGATCAACTATATTTAGTACTTGGTCGCTGTGAGCATTTGTGTGTTTATTTGCTTAACAAATTGTGTCTGTGTGCGCACGTGTAGGTTTGTGGGACGGATGCACATTCACAAGCCCGGGCAGGATTCATCAGTAAGGTGAGGCTGTCCTTGCTCTACTCTGCTGATCCGACATCATCCACCCCTGTATATCAGTCCTTTCAGCTCTTCAACTCTTTCCTCTTCTGATCATTATTCTATTGACCCAGAGCGTCAGATAAACATTACATAAGAGCAAAGCTACATTGCTCAAGCACTGCTACAAAACACTTGTCATTTGTCACTGGAGCAGTGAGTAATGTAAATCCCCACATACCCTGTCCTTCACAAGCCCAGCCCATGCCAAGCAAACTCACTTAACTGTGTCCAAGCATCTGCTTGATTGTCATAGATATGAATGTCGAGTTGCTGGTATGCTCTGCAATAATGTATTGGCTGCATTTATTGTGTTATTTAGACCTTTGGGTCCAGAGAATCTGCTCCTGAAAGGCGCAACCTTAAAAAACACCAAGAAGATTTATGGTAGGTGCAATCTTTTAACCCTTGTGTTCTATCTTGGTCACAATAATCCATTTTAAACGTTTACTGAGACTGAAAATGAATTCGTATTTAGGGTATGAAAGTCCAATATGCGCGTGGCTTAGACTTAAAAAAACAAACAAAAAAAAACAGAAAATGTATTTGTTTGTTCATTCATTCATCTTCAGTAACAGCAAATACTGAATGTGAGGTGGGAATGCACCCTGAATGAGACGCCGCCTCATCACAATGTACCACGCATGCAGTGATTCACACTTATGTGAAGCCCATGTGGACACAAGGAGAACATTTAAAACGGCACACAGACAGCAACCTGGAGACTCTGGAGCAGGACAGCAATAATAAAAAATCCATCCATCCATTATCTATACAGCTTATCCTTTAGGGTTACAGGAAGCTGGAGCCAATCCCAGTTAACTTGGGGCGGGAGGCAGGGTACACCTGGGCAGGTCACCAATCAATCGTAGGATTAACGCAGAGATAAACAGCCATTAACAATCACACACATGGGAAATTTAGAGTAGCCAATTGACTTAATATGCATGTCTTTGGACTGTGGGAGAAAACCGGTGCATCCAGAAAAGACCCACACAGGCACAGGGAGAACATGCAAACTCCACACAGAAAGGCCCTTAAGCGGCCGCCAGGTTCAAACTCAGAACCTTCCTGCTGTGAGACGACGGCGCTAACCGCTGCACCACCGTGCCACCCGGTGACTAAAAATGATTTTTCTAAAACAGAAAACAATATATGTGAATATGTTTAGATCTCTTAACTTTGCTAGTATGATTTGAATTAATCCTGTTCATACACATTTACGTTAATCTATAGATGCAGTGGATTTCTCTAAATATGGGTTAAATTGCTTAAAATTGAGATCAGAAGAGATGGAGTAAGGTTAAAAGAATGAATTAGTTCGTGAACAGAATAGCAGGATGAACTCGACGCATGTTGTGTCTGTTCTCAGGTGTAGCAGTGTACACAGGCATGGAGACAAAAATGGCTCTCAACTACCAGGGCAAGTCTCAGAAACGCTCCGCTGTAGAGAAGTAAGTGGATGATGAAGAAATCAGTATGGCAGAAAAGTCTGCAGGATCTCAGCTGCTCTTACTTTGGTGTGCATTTCTCTTAACAGGTCTATCAATGCTTTCCTGCTGGTCTATCTGTGCATCCTGATCAGCAAAGCAGTAGTGTGTACCACACTGAAGCACGTTTGGCAGAACCGAGAAGGACCTGACCGAGCCTGGTACAACCAGGAGACCCAGAAGGAGAAGGATACTTATTTGGTAAGTGAAAACTGTCCTGCCATGTATAATTATAAGGCTTTGCCGTCGTCGTTACATGTTTTTGTCCACTATGTTGCCTTTCAGTTATTCTTTTTTTTTTTTTTCTTTTGTAGTATCTTAAGATGTTTACAGACTTCCTCTCCTTCATGGTGCTCTTCAACTTCATCATCCCTGTATCCATGTATGTCACTGTGGAGATGCAGAAGTTCCTGGGTTCCTTCTTTATCACCTGGGACAAAGATTTCTTTGACCCAGAGATTCAGGAAGGGGCGTTGGTTAATACCTCAGACCTCAATGAGGAGCTCGGTCAGGTGAGAATTTCAAAGGGCTCAAGGTCAAAACCGACACTTTTTCCACAGTGTGCGATGGGCTGTAATATGTGACCAGTCTTTGAAAGAGTTGCTTATGGTAATGAATTGCATGTTGCCTGTTACCTACCACACAAAGTCCCGGTGTCAGTTCTGCACGTGTTTTCTTAGAAGCTAATCTAATAAGAGCTTGTAAAGGTGGAGAATAACATGCTTTTAATATATGGTAAATTCTGAGATAACATTTTCTGCTCTCCTGTCAGAGAGTTCAAATCAATAAATGTCTTAGCTAAAAGGCCATTATTCTTCAGCTGTGATCAGTCACTTTGTCACAGCTACATTTCTGGCAGGTGTTTTTTTGTTTTTTAAGCTGATATGCAGAAGGTTTAAAGGCATGAGGGCTGGGGCAGTAGAAATACTAAAGGAGTGTCTATGCTGCCGAAAACTGATAATTATTTACGAGTGTGCAGCCAGTACTTCAAACCAGAGTACTGTAATAGAAATTTGAGAGTGGCATTTCTGTCACTTGAGTAATCCATCCGCTCCCTCACAGACTTAATAGCGTCATCTCTACATAAGCACTCATAATAGCTACATCTTGCTTAGTAGAATATACCATTATCTATTGAGTTAGATAACGTTGACATTGACCTGTTTATAATTCACTGCTGTTTGCAGGTGGAGTACATTTTCACGGACAAGACGGGGACACTGACCCAGAACAACATGGAGTTTATTGAGTGCTGTATAGATGGTTTCCAGTACAAGAACACCGAGGCCAGTGAGGTGGATGGGTTCTGTGTGACAGATGGGCCTATGAACAAACTGCTTCAGAAGGCTGGGCATGTGAGTTACTGTATATTCCATACATTTATAGACATTTCCTAAATAACTTTTTGAAGGAGCATTTCGTATTTTTAGAGCCCTCTGGTGTCTATGTGGTAATTATAATTGCAGTTAAAACATGAGCAAGCTTTCCCCTTGACCCCCCAAACAACCCCACCCCCTCTGTGGCAACTATGTATGCCTTAAGATCTGCTTCTTAGGAAAAAAGGAGGAAAGCTGCACAGCTCCGCTTTGGTCGGGGACGAGGCTAATTTCAGGGCCGGAAAGAAACCTCAGCATATGTCTGAAACAATGAGAAATTAGCAATACTCACTGCATGGCAATATTACCTATCACAACATTTCTAAGGTATCTTTGAAATTAGATTAATATTTTAAGTCTGGGGATCATTTCTACATATTACAACCTGCAGGGTTCAGCGAGGGCTTTTCAGCAGGTTGGCCTGCTATTGGGCGTGAAAAAAACGCTGTTTGTATTCTTTGTCTTTTTCTATACCGTGCACCACAAGTTCTGGACTCCTCTGGGAGCATTTAACACTGCTGTGTCCTTGTGATGTGTGTGTCCTTCATGTGCCCAGTGTTTTAGTTGTCTACATTTAATATGTCCTTTCTTTGTCTTTCTCTTTTTCTCTCTCAGGAGAAGGAAGAGCTTTTCCTGCGGGCCCTGTGTCTGTGTCACACAGTGCAGGTGAAGGAGGCGGGGCCAGATGAGATTGACAGCGACCAAATAGATGGGCTGGACGGAGGACACTCCCAGCAGGCCGAGCAGACCGGATACATTGCATCCTCTCCAGATGAGGTTGCTTTAGTTAAAGGAGCCATGAAGTAAGCCAGCGCTCTTCAACCCGTGTTCATGGATCATTGACATTAAGTGTACCGATGTAATAACACTTCTCTCTTGCTCAGATACGGGTTCACCTTTATGGGTTTGGACAGTAAAACAATGAAGATCAGAAACCGGCAAAATGACATAGAAGTGTAAGTGCAGGTCTTTTCCCCTACAGGAATGACGTGGTATAGAAGTCAATCTGCCAGAGTGCTGTAGTCATGATGTGGTGCTACATACTGCTCCACTTCCATATAGTATTACTCTCACTCAAAGGAAAAACCTGCCTGAATCATCCTAACTGTTTTATTATTCAAATTTGTGTCCCATAGGCATACTTTAGTTTATTTTACAAAGCTTTTTTTTAAATCAGGTTTTGTCAGTTCAAAGCTCAACACACATCTCTGAAAATATGCTTTCTTAGCCCTTTAAATTCAGATTTCAATATTATTCAGTTATTCATCTGAAAGCAAATAATTCAGTAACTACTATGCATTATTTAGTAATTACAGTAAAACTAATAGACACTGTAGCAGTATACGGTTACAAGCAGGTGAGCGTGAAGCTGCTCAGGCTCCTGGGAGAATGAGGAGTTAAATTCTGCAACGAAGCCTAGCTTCTTGTTACTGACTCATTGCATTCTTCCCTTGCCCTCTTGGTGCTGCTGTCATTTTAGCATACATTTGTCTGAGTGCCCCAAAGAATTTTACCATTAATCTGTCAAGTGTTGTTTGTTTTATAATCTGATGAAGTTGCAGAGATGCAGCATGACATCAGAGCAGAGTGTGGTGAAACCAGGAAAAGATTGTAGTGGTAAAGCTTTGTGTGGAAGCCTGGGAAAACGCTTCAGTAGTCCAATTTTGATATTTTCTTATATACTGTATACACACACACTTCGGAAATCTACAGGTTTTCTTGAACTGAAAATGTTCCTGAGCTAAAGCTGGAATGGGATATTCAGACAGCACATATGGATGTGATGGTCAGATGTTCACAAACTTTGACCATATAGTGTATCAGTAGTATAGAAATGCAATTATAGCATTTTAAAGTCTTGTTATCCCTTAAAGTGAACAGACATATGTTCAGGTCCAGTTCTACTGAAAGACACCATGCCTACCTCGTAATATATAACCAAATCTATGATCAGGAAAAATATTGCTGGCTAATGGTAAAGCATTATAATTTTACAATGGGAAATAAGTCATCATTGGTCATCAGCGTCATCCATGGCAGTCACTGTCACATGACCTGAAGTAAAAGTCATTTAAACACGAGCCTCGTCATCTCTTCACTTGACTGATCCCTGTTCGTGCTAACATCGGAGAGGAAATAAATGCTGATTAATTCAGTGACTTCTCTTCTGTTGACTAAATTTCGTATTAATTACTTTTTTTTTTATTAGGTCATTAAAACATTTTATAACTTGATTATGGTTTTTGTCTGTTTTAATGTTGATGTGACATTTTAGCAGCCAGTATCTAATTACAGATTAAATTTATTAAGCCACTGCTATCAATAGCTGTGAAAGTGTGATGTTCTTTGTCTGACAAAAGCAAACATGGTTATCAAGGTTTAGGCAGATTTACTGCATTTACCACATTTGGTTAAACTGTCTCCTTACCTAAAATGACTTTGGGCAAGGCTAGAAACTGGCAAAAAAAAAAATGTACACAAACATTTATATGCAATTACAATTGCATGTCATTTTGTAAAATATATCTTGCAAACTTTTTTTCCCAGGCTGATCCACAGTTTCTCTTACATACTCTGTTGTGTTGAGTGGTGAGTAGTCTGTGCTGCTTTTAAATGACCGCGAATGATAAAGGTAGTTCAAGGTCTTTTTTGTTTGCTTTTATTGAATCGCACAGATACGAGTTGCTCCATGTGCTCAACTTTGACCCTGTGCGGCGGAGAATGAGCGTCATAGTCAGGACCAAGATGGGTAAGTTAATGTGTGGCTAATTATTTCCTTACCTTTTGAACTCTAAACAAGTTAAAGAGTGAAGGAATGTTCTGTTTTGTGTGTTTGTGTGTTCAGGTGAGACACTGCTTTTTTGCAAAGGAGCAGATTCCTCTATCTTTCCCAGAGTTGGGTCGGAGGAGGTGGACCGAATCCGCATGCACGTTGAGCGCAATGCTACGGTAGCCTTTCTCTCAGCTTTTCCCACTGTATATATGGTAAATGTCAGGTAGTGGAAAAACTGTAAAACACCCAAACGCTTAAAGAGCTTGTTTGTGTGCGTGAATGTGAGTAGGAGGGTTACAGGACCCTGTGTGTGGCCTATAAGCAGCTGAGCCCAGAGGAGTACGCTGCAGCAGACGCATGTCTAAGGGAAGCTCGACTGGCTCTGCAGGATCGTGAGGAGAAGCTCATGGCTGTGTATAACCAAGTGGAGACTGACATGAATTTGATTGGAGCTACAGCAGTAGAGGACAGGTCAGTGTCCTGGTGTGCATTGCATGCAGGTAATAATATACTAGTTCGACACCCTCTCAGTCATTAACAAATCTGTAACCTTTTTACAGAGTTTAGAAACCTCTGTATGTGTCAGACTTGGGCTGTCCTATGTTATCCACCAATCAAGTCAAATATATA
>JAQQZR010000002.1:12189292-12204015 GCA_030068235.1 Notoglanidium macrostoma
ATGAAGGCATATTGTTAGATAATTTCATGACATAAACATTACTTATTTGTACAGCCACTTTAAAATGTGCCACTAGATTTGTTTTTTTTTTTTTTTTTTTTAAAGAGTTTCCTCTTTTAAAAAAAATAAATTTTTAAAGAACTAACAAATCAGCTATAAAGTACATTATGCAGATTTGCATTGTTTTGATGAACAACTGAAGGTTTAGAGTAAAAATAACAACAGTATTAGAGTTGGTAGTAGCTGTTGCATGTAAGTTCATAATGTAACTGTAATATTTAGCAAAACATGATCTCGTGTTGTATGGTTGTCATACCATAACTGTTCCACTCTGTATACAGCCAGAACTGTCCTATGTGTTTTCTGAAACCTGCTTTTCATCTCCAGAAGCGTTGACTATTTCTTCCTGGTCTCTCAGATTGCAGGAAGAAGCTGCAGAGACGATGGAAGCGCTACACGGAGCTGGGATGAAAGTCTGGGTTCTCACCGGAGACAAGATGGAGACGGCCAAGTCCACATGCTATGCTTGCCGTCTGTTCCGGAGTGGCACCGAGCTGCTGGAGCTGACTGTGCGCACGCTGGAGGATGGTGGGAGGAGGCGCGAGGAAAGACTCCATGAGCTCCTTCTGGACTACCACAAGAGGGCAGTGCAAGATGCAGCACCCATCAAAGCTGGAAACACCAGGTCTGCAGTCTCCATAAACACATTTCGGTTTAAACAGGGTTTCACTGTGAACTTTGATTTCCTGTATGTACCACGAAGAAAAGGCAGTTAATCCTAACAGCTGACCTTTTGTTTCATTTCAGCCTACAGACTATCTTGTTTCATTTTAACAGATAAAATGTGGCACCATGCTATAAAAAATCTAAATACACAACTATATTAAGCACATATTCACATATAACTGCAGCTACTTTAAATAAAGGTCTCATCATAAAGATGGAACACTGTTGCAATAGCCTAAATAGACGATCTGATTAATTATGCTTTTCTGAAGGACTTATCTATCCATGCACGGTCAGCACTGGAGCAATTATTATCCACATGCTGTATCTTAAGAAAGAGTGTAAATTTGAAACTTTTTAACCTGGTGTGTGTGTGTGTATGTGTCTCCCTCAGGAGCTGGTCCTCAGCCAATCAGGAGTATGGCTTCATCATAGACGGAGCCACACTGTCTTTAGTAATGAACACATCTCCTGATGCAAACTCCAGCCGTTACAAGAGCCTCTTCTTGCAGATCTGCCAGAACTGCACAGCTGTGCTCTGCTGCCGCATGGCGCCCCTACAGAAGGCGCAGGTCTGACACGTCACGCATACGCACATGCACAGAGTGCACACACAGTCTCAGTTATGTGAGTGGGCAATGCTGAAAATGCTGTATGCCTTTATTTGTATTAACCTTTGTAGATAGTGAAAATGGTGAAGAATTCTAAAGGCTCTCCCATCACCCTGTCCATTGGAGACGGTGCCAATGATGTCAGTATGATCCTGGAGGCTCATGTGGGCATCGGTAAGCTTTGTTAGGGGATAATGATCATACACTTGTTTGATGGCCTTAGTCTATATTAATGCATTTAATTAATGGATTCATTGTATTTAACTAGCAGTCTAGCTCTCAATACATTGTTAGTGGCCAGGTTTTAGCCTTGTTGCATAGGTTTCCTTGTGACCAAAACATGAGTCTAGGTAAGCATGTTGGAGCTTTCACATCCCCGGTGGGTTAGCTAATGCACTTCAACATTTGTCAACCCCTGATATGTGTTTAGTGTATATGTGTATGTTTACAGGGGTGTAGACAGTAGCGTAGATGGGTTAGGCTTGAAGTAAGATCCCAGTCAGTTATAAGACTTACACACCTGAGCACAATTTGTTTGTTGCCTAGCAATCTACAGTACAAAGGTCATAGCTCTAATAACATTAGGCCACACCTATTCTAAAGTACATTAGCATTACACATTCAATATCCTTAGCTAATGGTAACAAATAACTGAAGAAATCCAATGTTATGCCTCCAAATAATGAATATCTTGAACATAAAAAAAAAAGTTTGGCCATTCATACGTATGCGTATAAATATCAAATTAAACCCTTACACAAGCCAAATAAATTAGAATTGAATGAAATGGTTTGGAAAGTCCTGAAAATTATGAAGAAACATTATACACTTTTGTGATGCCTATCTGCAATAAACAAGGCTTATATAGTTTTCATGTAACACACACTTGTAATTAAAACATTTTCTTTGTAAAAGTTCTGGTTTTCTAATTTGATTGGATCAGTGGTGTTCCAAAAGTGCTGATCCACAGACTGACTTGCTTTCTTCTTGTCTTGCAGGTATAAAGGGTAAAGAGGGGAGGCAGGCAGTCAGGAACAGTGACTATGCCATCCCCAAACTGAAACACTTAAAGAAGCTATTGCTGGTGCACGGCCACCTCTACTACGTCCGCATCGCCCACCTCGTGCAGTACTTCTTCTACAAGGTAGTCAAAAGAAATTTACACTTCATATCTAACACACATCCTGAGGAGATGTTTATATTTATATATATATATATTTTTTTGTTCTTTTGTCCTCAGAACCTCTGTTTCATTTTACCTCAGTTCCTGTATCAGTTCTTCTGTGGTTGCTCTCAACAGGTGGGCATTGGAAAAAAAAAAGCCACTTCCTGTCTATTCCCCCCCCCTGTTATTTCCTTTCTCTCTCTGGCCCCTAGTGATTGCGGTGTGATGTATGAAATGGCGCTGGGCTGCTTTAAGAACACGAAAATAATTAGTTTTATGTCTTCCGTTTTCTCAAAAACAAGAACAGCGTTGCATCAATTGATTTAGCAAGTGCAAAAAATATACTTGACGTGCTTTGACTTCTTTTATCTTTCCTTTGAATTGTTCTGTGGCCTTACCAGGCTACAATAAATAGCTGTCAGGAGTTATAGCACATGATCATTTGTTTATTTCAAGGCTGCCAAATTTAATGTTAACACATGAAATATTAAATGCCACAATCTATTTGGCCGTCATTTTCTAGTTTGGTCCTTTGTCTCATCCATAATAATAGGATTGAATACTTGGAGATGGAAACAGCATTCAAGTGTTCTGACTGCAATGAAAATAGGAGAGGCATTACAGTGCAGCATGCACCGAGTTTAATGGATGTAGTAAAAAATGAAGACTTTTTTTTATTTGCGTGCGGCCAAGTCTTTCCTCTTGCTGTGGAGTAGGCTTTCTTTCTTCATGGTAATATTTGTGCGTGTGTCCGTGCTTTCCTTTGTGTTCTATTAACCTTGGGTACCATGCCCCTGCCATCCCTGCCCTCTCCAGCCCCTGTATGACGCAGCCTATCTGACGATGTACAACATCTGCTTTACCTCCATGCCTATCCTGGCGTACAGTCTGCTGGAGCAGCACATAGCCATTGAGATCCTGCTACATAACGCAACTCTCTACAAGTAAGACACAGTGTTTGCTTCTTTTTCCATACTTTTGTCATTAATAAATACATTTTTTATAGTTGGAGAAATACATTTACCTGTTAAGCTTGTGGCAGTGTGTTCTGATGGCTAAACTGTTCGCTGACTGCTTCCACTTGCTATTATGCTGTGACATAGTAAAGACTAAACTTTTTAACCACATCAAAGTTTGAATCAACTTTAATATATAAAGAAAAAGATTCAAACGCATGTCATACCCAGATTATGCTGCGTGCATTGGCAACTCTATGGCAGTGTGCTGCATTCAAGGCAGAATTGCAACTTCTGCAAATATTTCCCCGCCTGCAACTGGCGAAAGCCTTCTTCCTTTATTTGCCGAGTGATGTCGATTCAGCATGGCCACTCACATTGTGAACAGAGAAAAACACCCGCCCCTACCTTTAAATTAGCCTATAGCAGTACTGGCTTTAAGTCCGTTAATATACAGGCACAGTACTTGGTTAAATCTGTAACACTGACCAAACTAATCGCTGTTTTGAGAAGGTAATAATCAACATTAGAGTTCTTGCTGCTTGTTGCCCAGCTGTTCGTTATTGTCCACTGTAGTTGCTGTACTACAGTTTTTGTCCAGAATGCTGCATGAATGTTTATAACTGTAAAAGTGCGTTTAAAGTTGCTGATGAGGTTTAGATGCTCTGATGGACAAAACAAAGGACATGCTTCCATGAAAGTGTCCACATTTTTATATCTTCGATCTCGATTCACCATGAATGCAGCAACATGCCATGCAGGTGCTCATCTTGCATTTCTGGACTGCTTCAGATTATTAAAATTGCTTACTTGGAGTTCAAACCTCGGCATTTGCCCAATTGTTTGGCTTTACCATATACTGAACAATAGGTGTTAGGACAGTGTTTTTTGCATCTAGACCACACCTTAAGCACTTCAGATGGATTTAACTTAAAAATAAATCAAATGAAATAAATAAATAAATAAATAAATAAAAGAATTAGGTGATAGAAAAGGTGGGCTGATGATCTGATTGCATTTTTAATGTAATGCGGATAGTATTAGCAATTGAAAATGGTACAGTTTAGGCTTATTATACAAATAAGAAGAAGGCAACGATTTAAATAAACATTTACTGATATCCTAAGAGAGTATCTATAATAGTAACTATCTTTATGGTCATAAATATGTGGACACATGACCATCACATTCATGTATGGGTCTTCCCCAAACTACTGCCACAATGTTAGAACACAATAGTCTAGAACATCTTTGGATGCTGTAGCTTTAAGATTGGTGAAGGAGGTGTGAGAGAACTTAAGTGACCTCTGCAGAACCCAGCCCTCAACCCCCCTGAATACCTTTGGGATGAATAGGAACGTCGACTGTATGCCAGGCCTCCTCTCCTGACGTCACTGGGTGACCACCCACTAGCGCTCTTGTGGCCCGAATGAGCTCAAATCCCCACAGCCACAACCCTAGATGTGGAAATCTAGTAGGAAATGGAAAGCAGCAAAGGGAGTCCAACTCTATATTAATTGTCCATAGCTTTGGAAAGAGCTGTTCAGCAAGCACATATGGGTCTGATGGCTAGGTGTCTATATGTTTTTGGTCAAATAGTGTACAATAAGGTCAGGAACAGAATGCTGAAAGGATCCTTGCTGTGATATTCTCAGTTTAACAGTATGGGGTCCACCCACACTCACTGTCTGCCAGCTTATTAAATAATGTTTAATGTAACGCATCCAATTAATTAATTAATTTTGTTATTTTCGTGCATGATGAACTTGACTAGCTTATTCATTGTGCAGCATAAATTAGGCAAGGCTGGATAAATGCTGTGACTGCTGTTAAAAGTTGAGGTCACGGTTAATTATTCTTTTATTTTTTATATTGTGTGATAGTCTAGTACAATAGCCATGCAATTCAAAGTGACATTCAGGCATCAAACTGATCATAAGAAATTGTAAGGTACATGTCATGCTTTCATTGTGCTTTATTTTGAATGGGTAAATGGTATTTTGTACTCCTAAAGAAAACAAATCCCCATCGTTTAATGGATAAGCTGACCATGCGCTCCTCTTCTATGGTTACAACTTACTTAATAAGATGGAGTTTAGTATTTTATTATTAAAAATATTTTCCGAATTGTGTTTAGCTGAGACACGTGAAATGAACCGAGCAACTCTGTGTAGTTTCGTCTGAGCTCTGAACAGCAAGGTGCACTATATTTTGCTCTAGTCTTGTCTGAATGATGTAATTACAAAGAACATTTTTAATGCATAAGAGTAAAATGATTACTCTTCCAAGATTAGAAGTGTGTTTCAGAGTAGGTTACTGTATGCTCTGGACGTGATAATATAAGTTTAAGGTTTGTATAGGGTTCAGTTTTCTTGTTTTATTCTCTGAATTGATTTTTTCGCCCTTTCTGTAGAGAAATAGCGAAGAACGCTATGTTACGGTGGGTTCCCTTCCTCTACTGGACCATATTGGGGATTTTCCAGGGGCTTCTCTTCTTCTTTGGTGTCAAATATCTGTACACCAACCCAGCACTGCAGGACAACGGCCAGGTCAGGGCCATTTCTGGCTATTGTTTAACAGTTCAAGCTGTGTACAGCAATAGCACGGCCCTTTTATGCTCACTTTTCTGTGCTTTCTTGCCAGGTGTTTGGAAATTGGTCCTATGGAACAACAGTTTTTACAGTCCTAGTTTTTACTGTCACACTAAAGGTTAGCACCAGAAACAAGCAAATATCTTTTTTTTTTTTTTTTTTTTTAACTGATTATTTACATCAGTTTATATTTGTCTGTGAATCTTATAATGAAATGTACATGACTGGTTCTCTGTTTGCGCGTTCTCTTCCAGCTGGCCTTGGACACACGGCACTGGACATGGATCAACCACTTTGTGATGTGGGGCTCACTGGCCTTCTATGTGTTCTTTAGCTTCTTCTGGGGAGGCATAATCTGGTGAGTGTATGTGGAAAGCAGGATAAAACCTCATCTCTTTATTGCTGAATGTTTAAACCTGATTTCTATACGTTATGGGTTTACTCTGATACTAACTACACGAAGAAGTCTTTATTTTGTCACTTATGCATTACAGCATAGGGAAATTCCTTTTTTTTTTTTTTTTTGCATATCCCAGCTTGTTAGGAAGGTGGGGTCAGAGTGCAGGGTTTTGGGCCTTGCACAAGGGCCTGACTGTGGCGGCTTGACGGTGTTAGAGCTTGAACCCCCGACCTGCTGATCAGTAACCCAGAGCCTTAACCGTTGAGCCACCACTGCTCGAAGATTATGACCTTTTATCATGTCTTGTGATGATATCATGATGTTAAAAATATTGCTTTCCTGAAAAATGACTCCTCAGTAACAGTGTGAGTGATGGCTGTTTATATGCTGTGCTCCTGATGAATACAGGGATAGTGATATTCGTCCATTATTATTCATGTTGAACTGTGATCTATAGCAGATTCCTGCTTTAATGCCACCATGCTCCCGTCCACTTTCTCTTCTCTTCTCCTAGGCCATTCCTGAGACAGCAGCGGATGTACTTTGTCTTTGCTAACATGCTTAGCTCGGTGTCTGCCTGGCTGGTCATCATCCTCCTCATCCTCCTCAGTCTTCTTCCTGAAATCCTTTTGGCAGTCGTGCGTAAGCCCAAAGGCCCCCGCACTCAACAGGTACTCCCCTCTTTCTTGGTTTCCCCCTTTCGTAACCCGTCCTCCGCATTCAATTTGATCATTTCCCAGTCCGTGTTCTTTCTGACTTCTCTCTCATCCATCCTCTGCGCACCTCATTATGTTCTATTTTTGTAACTACACAACTTTGAACATTCTTCATCAACTGGAATTCCATTTGCCCTTCTTTTTCCTTTGTTCTGTTCATTTTTTATTCTCTTTCTTGAGCTTCTTTCTCTTCATCACGGAGCAGTCAGCCCAAGCATCAGAAAGTCAGAATCATTTTAAGCATCTCTCTTCTTCTGTGTCTTTTTTTTTTCCCCCTGTTGTCACTGTCGGTGTAATGAACGCAGTGTGAGTCGCACTGGAACCGGCATAAACTCAGGATTTTATGAAGGACTAAGATTACCTCCAGAACCTTTTTTTTTTTAATGTGGCATTCGCTAATTAGCTAAATCACGACGCCTGATTTGATTGAGGCAAAAGGAGAGCATATGGAGTTAATGTGCTCCTTTACACTCAGCCTTTCTAGCCTCTTCAGGCATGTCAAATAAAATGACCGACTGTTGACAAATGGCCTGTGCAGTCCAACTGATAATTACGCAACACAAAGATGAACAAATAACCCATCACTAAATTGGATTATAAGCAGAGATGCTCTGTCGGAGTGTAAAACTGTACAGGTTTGCTGCACAGCTGTACTCTAAGTGACACACCATAGTTTAGCACTACTTACATGAAATTGTAATACAACATAAAATTAATAAATAATCACGTCTTTCCTCTTACCACATGATGCAACATTTTTTTGCAAGTGTATCCACTTGTGTTCCGCACTTTATAGAGTTATTCTCTATGACACCTTTCAGAGACGTAATGTTCTCAATTTAGTTCTGACTAATTCCATTAAGTAAAGGATAAAACATGACCAGGTGTGCTGTTATAGAGGAATAATCAACAACAGTGTGGGGTGATGTATTACCACTTTGGAGTTGAAGATTATGTAACAGCAAACCCTGAAGTGTTTTATTCATCTTACACCACAGCATTTTGTCAATGTTTACCATGTTTTAATCTTAATGAGCAAATGTTAAATGCTTTTTGTGCATTTGTCTTTACATTTAATGCTGTGGAACATTCACGACACAAGTTGGTTCCTGCTCCCACTTACGTTATAGCAGCTGCTAATATTTTCTTTCCTTCTTTTTTGACGTAAATAAGGCCGAAAAGCAGTTTGTCATGTTAAAGAGAAACAATAAAAGCGCAAAGTCGTCTATTCTGAAGACTTTCCCATTGTGGAAAACTTTAAAAGTGTTGACATCTGGGACTCGTTTCATAATGTTAAACAAACATCATCTTACAGAAAGAGTCATCATATCAAAGCAGTGTTTCCCACACATCTGATTTCTAATTGCGGTGGCAGCCGGCAGAAAGGGCCGACAAAAACGGTCTACTACATGTGATTTCGGATCGGGTTGGAATCCGCTCGGCGTGCTCCGCTTGTTCTCTATCAGCGACAAACACAGGCTTCAGAAAAACTGACTCTCTTCTTTTTATTTCATTTTATGTTTATATTTTGCACCTACCAAAAGAGGAAAAGAAACATAATTTGCTTTTAAATATTGCATCTGAGATTTAAAAAAAAAAAAAAAGGCCTATTAATTTGTTACTGGCTTGAAAATAGAATGACCAAATCTTTAGCTCATTGATATCCTTTTATTCAGTTAAATAAGCTGGAAATATAAGCATTATTACAAAGCTGTGCTAAGAATGTGCTGACTAGACTCGAGCACGCCATGTTGTCATGGTAGCGTTGATAACACGTGCATACTGATTAAATATCCACAGCACGAAGGCATGGGGCCAATCATTACAGCACACCCCAGGTCCTTTTAATGATACGGTACATAATGTTCATTATTATTTAGCTTTCACTCAGGACATTCTCGTTCTTCATACGCATTTGCTAAAATGGGTCACCAAATATACTTTGCCAGCTGTTAATATACCTGGCCAAACTGCCCAAGTAACATCTATGTGCGGGAAACACAGCAGCAACAGAAGGTTTTTGTTAAGTAACAGTACATATTTTCATTTCTTCCTTTATGTAATTATGAAGCGCATCCTCCAAGTCCCTGTAAATCACCTGTTACTTTAGAAACAATATATTATAGCACAAGCACATAATATAAATCTGGGATTTGTTTTGAATCTGGCACTGCCCAAACAGTATAAAGATTTCAGCAGTGCTGTGCTATAAACACAATTAGTAAGAGTCAGGCTACCAAACTGCACACACTAAGCTTTCCTGACTATTGTAAATTACTATAAATAATGCCCTGTTTTTATTTGGTTCTTTTGAAATATTGCCCGGTCACATTCCCTGAGCTCTCAGACTCTTTGGAGCTGATTCCAGCCCTGGTTCTGTATTGTCATGAAAATGTAAATCTCACTGATGATATTTTACAGGTTTCTTGCAGAGGATGGCATTGCATGTACAGGAAACTGTAGGCCCAACATGGCCCTGTATTTACTTCCTGTTTATTTTCTGCTTTCCCAGACATGCTTTAAACTGCCTACTTTTGATCCTTTTTTTTTCTTTCCTCCCTCCTCTTACCCCTCTCTTGATCTGTCTGTTCCTTTTCCCTGTCACATTTCTCCTTTATTTGCTCTCTCTCTCTCTCTCTCACTCTCTCTCTCTCTCTCTCTCTATCTCTCTCTCTCTCTCACCCGTCTACTTCCCTGTTCCTCCTCTGTGTTTCGGTGCTGTAGAAGAAGCAGCGGCTTCCTTCCTCTGGGACCTCCACTATCTTCATGCTGTCGCAGACTACCAGCACTCACAGCTTTTCCTGGAGTGACTGAGGTCTCCTGGTCTGCTCTTCTTTGTGTTTAAGTTCGTTTCTTCCCCTTGTGCCCTGCCTGCCTTCTCTCCATACTTGTCTTTGTCTTTTCCCCCCAAATGTCGGGGTGTGTAGTCCAGAAAGTCTCTTGGGTTGGTGTTTGGTGCACTTGTCCCTGAGAAGAATGCTTGGTGGGCTTCTTTTAAAGCTCGAATGCATAGGTGCTTGTTCAAGGACAAACTCCATGGGTTCGTGCTCAGGCCCTGCGAGATGGATGGATGGATGTCATTTTGGTTAGTTTGTGCTGGCCACTGTGAGAATGCTGCAGTGTGTGTGAGCTCTCTCACCTGCTTTGCCTGTGCATGCGCAATCAGGTGAATGCAGCACGCATATGCACAGATTATACCTGCATGTGTGCTGAGCCAAGTCTACACTGTTGCATACACAGCTACTGTGGGCTATCAACAAGAGTGTGTGCAATGAAAGTTACAGAGTTTGTGTGTATGTTGGTGCAAATTTTTGTTTATAAAAGTGAAACCTACACTGGTCTTTAGTTTAAACCGTTCTAATGCTGTTGAGGTGGTGTGATTTACATGACTTGCATAACCAACAGGTCAGACTGTGGCGTTTATATGAAACCTTAATTCCTCGTATTACACATCATGCTAAAGCCTTCTTTTCATTGCTTCTTATAAACAGTAGAGTCACGCTGTCAGTCTCTGCACAGGTGGAAGTCTATGCAGGTTACAGTTTTGGAATAAGTCTATGAATATATAAGTATATCATTAATTCTCAGGACCATCGACTGTATAACAAATGGACAGCATTAAGTCTAGCTCCCCTGCTGGCAGGCTGCAGTACAGTTCTTAGCCCTGCCCATCATCGTGTGTTTCAATGACAAATCAGCCTATTTTCCGTTGCACTAATACAAACTGTTAGTCATTTCTATTAAAAACGTTTGAAACTTTAATAGGAAAAAGATAGTTTAATCATGCCAGCTTAATCGCTCTTGCAAGTATAGCCACCATGGTAGCAATATTATTTCATTATTAATAATGTCCAGCCAGCTGTCCAGATTGGCACAAAAGCCATTTGTTCAACACTGAACACATATGCCGTACCACTCCACAACAAGTGCTGTTCCTGACACCATGCTTCATCCGTTAGCAAATTTCCAGTTCATGTGCAAGCGATAAATGCCCTTACTAGATGCATCCTTATTAATGAAATATCTCCTGCTGAACCTATTTAAGCTATATGTGTAGAGAACTTGAGAATGTGACCGTATTCCTCAGGTCCATTTCTCCCGGAGAGGAGGGCGGGTCCATTTACTGTGGATGGGTGTGTCTACCGATGCATTGAATTTTCTCTAAGTGCAAACTTGAGATGGGGAAAGCCCCTACTGCGCAGACTCTGCCTGCAAATTTAACAACATGGCAGAGGTATTTTGGCTTGATTTCAGTAGAATAGGAGTGAATGGGAGCACACTTTGCATTTTCTTATACAGTCGGTGGTCAGGACTATGAAATAAAAAGTTACAAACCGTATCAACAGTCATGCTTATATTTTAATGACATACACTTCCATACTTTCCTCCATGCATAAAAAAAAAATTTTATATTTAAAATTTCATTTCGCATACAATTTTTTAAATTGTAATGTATTTTAAATGAGAAAATAATTCTTAAAAAAAAAAAAAAAATTTAATACTTTTTTAAAAACCC
Organism: Notoglanidium macrostoma; assembly: GCA_030068235.1. NCBI lineage: Eukaryota > Metazoa > Chordata > Actinopteri > Siluriformes > Auchenoglanididae > Notoglanidium > Notoglanidium macrostoma. The sequence goes on from JAQQZR010000002.1 coordinate 12,200,974, forward strand.
CAACTTGCTTGCATATGTCATGGGGCTCACATCATGATTAGCCTTTCTTGCATGCTTGTATCCATCCAGACAGTACAACATCAAAATGTAAACGCATTACAGCCGATCTGATTTTAATTCAGTCTGTTAGGTTCTTGTAAGCAGTGAAAAGGCTGTATAAGGTTGTGTGTGTTTGTGTGTTTGTGTGTATGTGCGCGTGTGTGTGTGTGTGTGTGTGTGTGTGTGTGTGTGTCTTGGTTAAACTTGACAAACACACATATACGTGTATTCCATGGTGTCCTAAGTGTCTCCCACACTCCCCACCCTTTCAGAAGAAGCCGGTTTGCTCGGGTGCGGGGGGCAGCCAGTCCTCCCGATCTTCAGCCAGGCCTCTACTCATGAGAACCTTTTCAGACGAGTCCAATACTGTCATATGAACAGGTACCAGACCTACCAATCACAGCCCTTTTTATTGCCCTAAGCTAACAGGGCTTTCCTCCTGTAAGTGCTGCCCAGTCAGTCATGTGTTCAGGTACATTCATGTACTTACAACCTTCACCTGATCACCTAGTGCTGTTTAGCTAAAAAGGCATTGTTTTTATCACTACAAGTAAGACTGCACATTGTAAAACGTAGATACATTTGAACTTATGCTATCTTGCATCAGGATTCAGCTAATCTAGCTTAAATTAGTTGTGCATATTACCTCATGGAAAGTATCCCTGTAACTATTAGGGACATAATCTGAATTAAAATTTAAGGGTCAGAGTTAAGGTGGGATATAAAATGTAATCTTTGGCAGGTTAAATAGAATGTTCCTTGAAAAAATCTAGAGCAAGCCCTTCTCTCAAAAAGCTCTTGCATGCTCTGTTAGAAAATTCCCCGTGATTAGCTAATATGTGATTTTATCTGACTAAATGCTCTTCATCCATGTTGGTCTGGGAATCCTTTCTGTGGTCAGGGTGTGTGTGTGTGTGTGTGTGTGTGGTGTTCTGTTTGGGTGTCTAAATGTGTGTGAGTATTTTATGTCATTCACACACATTTATAATTTGCAGATTTGTCGTGGTTTTGTCCGTGATGTTGGTGTTTAAATGTGGGTTGGAATTTGGCTTTTTTGTTTCATTGGTTTGGTCTGTGTTGCATGCGTCATCCCTGCAGTAGCTAAACTGCCTAAACCTGGTCAGTGTGTTGTGCATGTGGTTGCAGTAACTTGGCCTTTAACAGGATTTCGCACCCTGACGATGTGCTGTACATGTGCTTTTGCCTGCTGTGAATGTGTGCATGGTGATTGAGTCAGCTATAGATGAAACTGAATGCACGGCTCACTCACCAGCATTAAACTGGCTTTTCTGTTCTTCTCAGCTGTCAGAGGATGCCCTCCTTCATACAGCCAGGTAAAGTGATGCCATTGATGATTGATGGCAAAGACGGCGATGATCTGCTCTCAGAGGGTCTGTGTACGTTGTGCTCATTCGTTTCGAAATGAAAGCGGGAAAAGCATGAAATAGCTTTGATTTCTGTAAAGTGGACTTCAGATTTTTGTGATGTAATAATAAATCCACGTCAGGCTTTTTCCACATTTAATATGATATAGTAACCAATACAATAAAAAGTGAAGAAAAGCATTTTAAGGTAAGGGAAAAGAGGAAACAATAACCTGGTTGCCTAAGTGCCCTTTTCTAACTGTGCTCAGAATGAACGAATCCCATTCCAACTCGTGCTCCAAAGTAATGATCATACACCTGTCATCAGTGAAGTGAGTCTGATCAACCCCAAATCAGGATCAACTGCTCAGCTGAAGATGGGATGGAATGGAAAGACGCCGGAGATCCCTTTATGATTTGCTAGATCTAGGAAAAATGAAATGGTGGAAGAGCGAATTGCCAGATCAAGATGTGCTAAGTCTGGAGACACTTTTTCAGTTTTTATGTATATATACATATATATACACATGCGCACACACACAAAGGTGAAAAAAAACTGTTATATCCACTGTAAATCCAGAAACTTCATTTCATTTCCACAGCCATAACATTAAAACTACTGACGCGTGAAATGAATAACATTGATTATATAACGCACCTGTCAGGGGTGGGATATATTAGACAGCAAGTGAACAGTCCCTTCCCGAAGTCGATTTGTTGGAAGCAGGAAAAATGAGCAGGTCTTGTGGGGTGGTTTCCAGGATGCAGTGGTTAGTACCTACTAAAAGTAGTCTAAGGAAGGGCAACCGGTGTACTGGCGACAGGGTCATGGACATCTAAGCCACATTGTTGTGCATGGAGAGCAAAAGCTAGCCTGTTTGGGCCAATGCTACAGAAGAGGGTACAAATCGCTGAAAAAGGTCATTCTGGTTATGATAGAAAGGTGTCAGAACAGACAGTGCATCAAAGCTTGCTGCGTAGTCTCAGACCAGTCAGCGTGCCCATGCTGACCCCGGTCTACTGCAGAAAGCACCTACAGTACAATGGGCACGGGAGCCAACTATGAGGGCCATGGAGCAATGGAAAAAGGTGGCCTGGAATGATGAATCATGTTTTCTGTTGCTTCATGTAGAGAGCCGGGTGCATGTGTCACTTAACTGTGGAGGAGATGGCATTAGGATGCACTATGGGAAGAAGACCAGCTGGCGGAGGCGGTGTGATGCTTTGGGCAATGTTCTGCTGGGAAACCTTGGGTCCTGGCATTCATGTGGATGTTACTCTGACATGTATAACCTACCTAAACATTGTTGCAGACCTAGGACACCCCTTCATGGCAACTGTATTCCCTAATGTCAGTGGCCTCTTTCAGCAGGATAATACGCCTTGCCACACTGCAAAAACTGTTCAGGAATGATTTGAGGAACGTAACAAAGACTTCAGGGTGTTGACTTGGCCTCCAGTTTCCCCATATCTCAATCTGATCAAACATCTGTGGGATCTGCTAGACTATCAAGTCTGATCCATGGAGGCTCCACCTTGCAACTTGCAGGACTTATAGGATCTGCTGCTAAAAGGAGGACAGGGCCCCTACACAATATTAGGCAGGTGGTTTTAATAGGGTGGCTGGGGTATATATATA
>JAQQZR010000002.1:12221365-12238247 GCA_030068235.1 Notoglanidium macrostoma
TTTTTGTTTACCACATAATTCAGTATATGCCATACGTGTTGCTTCATAGTTCTGATGTATTCAGTAATGTTTTACAATTTAGAAAGCAAAGAAAATAAAGAAAAACCTATGAAAAAGAGTAGGTGACCCCAAACATTTGACCGGTAGTGTATTTAGCATTTATTTTTTCCTATTAGGAAAGCCAGCCAAGCAAAACGTTGTAACTTGGTTATAGATTTCTACTGTATATTCACAAATTCTTGTAATTGCAAAAAGCATACTCATTTTCACATATTGCACTGTTATCCGTATTTATGACGTGCTTGTGTGATCAAGGACACTGTGATCTGGTCTTTTCAGGGGGCCGTGGCGAGGATTCTAGTGTCGTCATTACTCTCCCAGAATGCTCAGATTTCAGTGATATCCCAGAGGAAGCTCTGGCTAAAGTCCTCACATATCTAACATTGATTCCACGGTATGTGAGACTGACTTATCATTTCCTCTTGCCTTCCTCTCACTGCAATGCAGCAGAACAATACTAGTTATATATTCTGTCCATGTTAAATCAATTTAAGCTTCCTCTTCTCAGCTGTATAGCTATTTCAGTAAAAGCTTTGGCCAAAAGTTTTGAGAATGACACAAGTATTGGTTTTCACAAAGTTTGCTGCTTCAGTGTTTTTAGATCTTTTTGTCAGATGTTTCTATAGTATACTGAAGTATAATTACAAGCATTTCATAAGGGTCAAAGGCTTTTATTGGCAAATACATTACGTTTATGCAAAGACCTCAGCAAGTTGCACTGGCAGGCTGTCAATCAACTTCTGGGCCAAATCCTGACTGATGGCCCATTCTTACATAATCAATGCTTGGAGTTTGTCAGAATTTGTGGGTTTCTGTTTGTCCACCTGCCTCTTGAGGATTGACTACAAGTTCTCAATGGGATTAAGGTCTGGGAGTTTCCTGGCCATGGACCCAAAATTTCGATGTTTTGTTCCCTGAGCCACTTCATCACCAAACTGTTCTTGAATGGTTGGGAGAAGTTGCTCTCGGAGGATATTTTGGTACCATTCTTTATTCATGGCTGTGTTCTTAGGCAAAATTGTGAGAGAGCCCACTCCCTTGGCTGAGAAGCAACCCCACACATGAACGGACTCAGGTTGCTTTACTGTTGGCATGACGCAGGGCTGATGGTAGTGCGCATCTTTGCTTCTAAAGACAATCCTTTTTCCGGATGCCCCAAACAGTCGGAAAGGGGATTCATCAGAGAAAATGGCTTTACCCCAATCCTCACGTCCAATCCCTGTACCTTTTGCAGAATATCAGTCTGTGTCTGATGTCTTTCTTGGAGAGAAGTGGCTTCTTTGCTGCCGTTCTCGACACCAGGCCATCCTCCAAAAGTCTTCGCCTCACTATGTGTGCAGATGCACTCACACCTGCCTGCTGCCATTCCTGAGCATGCTCTGCACTGGTGGTGCCCCGATCCCGCAGCTGAATCAACTTTTGGAGACTGTCCTGTCGCTTGCTGGATTTTCTTGGGCACCCTGAAGCCTTCTTCACAACAACTGAACCTCTCTCCTTGAAGTTCTTGATGATCTGATAAATAGTTGATTCAGGTGAATTCTTACTAGCAGCAATATCCTTGCCTGTGAAGCCCTTTTTGTGCAAAGCAATGATGACCGCATCATTCATTCATCGTTCATTATCTCCAGCCATGCCCTCATCAACACTCTCACCTGCGTTAATGAGAGAATCACTGATATGATGTCAGCAGGTCTTTTTGTGGCAGGGCTGAAATGCAGTGGAAATGATTTTTTTGCGATTATGTTCATTTTCTTGGCAAAGAGAGACTTCATCTGACCACTCATCATCACATTCTGGAGTATATGCAAATTGTCATCATAAAAACTGAGGCAGCAGACTTTGTGAAAATTAATATTCGTGTCATTTGACCATGGCTATATTTAATAATTTCTGTCATGTAGGCTTTTGTAGTATGTATCTTATTAATAAACATGCTCTATACAGTATTTACAAGCATTAAAGGATTAACTCTTTAGTTTCTATTTTGCTCTCATCTACTGCATTGCAACTGCTAATGTTTTCAGAGCACGGCAACCTGGAGTAAAGTTTATCATCATTTTGGACCGAAGACTGGATACCTGGAATTCCATCAAAACAGCACTTGCAAGGATAGCGGTGAGAGATCACTAAAAGTTATTAAAAATATTCAGCCATCCTTATCCTTCCTCTGGTTGCAATGTATACATGCATGTTAGTGGTGAAAAGTTTGGATTTTAATGTAAATATTCCAATGTCATCATTAAGTGACTCTGTCCATGGTGCTGAATTGGTTGAATTTTCTTATGGCTTCTGATTTTAAATGTCACATGATGCATGTTTATTAACAAATATAAAAATGTTATACCATTGCAAACTACACACAGAAAGCAGGTGAAGTTTAGAAGTACCGAAATACGTTTTACTTAAATTTGTCACACTATTCAGCATGTGAAAACCGGTGGATTAAACATAGTAAACAATTAAACATGTGTACACAACTTTTGAAATATTTAAAAAATATATTTTTATGCTTTCATAAGGCCCTATTGCATGATAATTACCTAACAGAATATGGGCCTAATGGTGAGAGTGAAAGACAGACTGACTGAGAGGACTAACAGAGAGGAGAAAATGTCAGGAAGACAGTTGGAAATACTGACAGAAAGCACAAAGGGACTGAGGAATTGCCTGAGAGACTCTTGGACTGACACAGAGACTGACGGACTGACACGGAGACTGACCAATGGACACAGAGACTGAGAGAGACCAACACAGATATTAATAGAGACTGATGCAGAGACTGTACATCACAGTTAGAAATTGTTATTCCTATTTATCTCTTATAATAATGGCATATTGTATGTTGAAGCTAAAATATTTTAATTACCCATGCACAAGTTGCAGCACAATGTGTTGTACAGTTTTAGATTTAAGAACTTATGGCAAGGGATTTCAGTTCTTCATTGACGCAATGGAGCAAACCTGAAAAAAGTGCTGAGTGAGGCTCGCATATGATTGGCCAGCTCCTGCATGCAGAGATACCTGAGTTTAGGCAGCAAGCGCTACGTGCAGGTTATGCATGATGAGTTTGTGCTGTGTGGACAAAGCTAAGAGAGAGAGAGAGAGAGAGAGAGAGAGAGAGCCTGGGACTGCGGGTGGTTCTGCAGCCACAAGAGTACTGCATCATGCACGCAGTGACAGGAGAGGACGCGCTGATTTGAAGGATAATCTGTACTTTTTAAACCGCTGTCATCATGAGTGCTTCCTGTTCCTTCTGCGGAGTTCTGCGCGAGCGTAATGAGGATACTGCAATGGTAACACTCCGGCATTTAAAGGGTTAGAGCAGATTTAGCTTATTCATGCCGTCGCTGACGTTAATCTGTGCTGTACATGAGACTTTAAAGAAAGCCCTGCTTTGTATTGAGATTGATGGATGATCCTTGAAACATGTTTCTATGAATGACTGTTAATAGAGCTTGTTCTGTTTGTAAGCGTTCAGAGCATCGTTATACACGTTGGGTCAGATGTGGTTTGTGGAGAGAATCCTGCCCAGATTTACATTTCATGGCTGGTAATAATCAGCTGGTCGTGTGACAGATTTTTATTGCTTGTCCTTTTCTCATACCCGATATGGATAGACTTCATCTCTGCAGCGGTTTGCATCCAGGTACTGGATCAATAAGAGCAGCATTGAGCAACATCAGCACATGTAACTGGGGACAAAGCGAAGGTCTTTTTTCATTAACACGTAATATGAAATAGCTTTCTTGCTAATGATGTGGCAGAGGAAGAAATAAATACGTTCTACAGCACCCTCCAGAATTATCGGCACCCATCATAACTATATTACTGTGTATAAATAAAAGCATAGGATATGCTTGTATTCATTAGGATATGCTTGTATCCTTCTATTAATCCTTCATGGGGAAATGCAAGTGTTGCAGCAGCAGCAAGAATATGCAGTGTGAGAAGATAGATAATAAATATGACAAATAGCGATACTGTCAAAATGCAGTAAGTGACATTTTGACCTCAAATATACAAGGACATGTTTTATTTATTTAGTTTTATTTAAATGCCTTTTACTCCCAAACACAATTTTTTTTAATGTAGTGCAGTGTTTTCTACAAAACACTGATTTCAAAATTATCAGCAACCTTGCAATTAATATTTTGTGCTGCTTAACCTGAAGAGAAGAAAAGCACTGAGGCTTTCTGTGACGTCTAAAGAAGGCATTTGTGGAGGGAATTGGGCCACTCCTCCATACAAAACATCTCCTTTATAGTCTCAAGCTTGTGCATGTGGACTGCGATCTCCAAACCCACTTTTCTGGCAGACTGTAATTCCTTACAGTTACCTCTACATGACAAAAATGGCAACAAAACACAAATGCGGTGGAAAGAACCTGCTTGCAATAACTTGTTTCCTCAACGATCTGTGAATTCAGAATTGTATTTATTGAAAGTGGACTAATTCAGGAGCAGGATTTTTCTGTTTTCCTATATTCACGTAGGCTGGCTTGCTAACTCGGATAATGCTTAGCTCATGTTAGTTGTCACTAGGGATGGGAACCAAAAGTAGGTTCTAAATTAGAACCAATTAGAAAATACCCATTTGTTGTCCCCCGAATTTCAGTTCTGCTTCTCGGTTCTTAATCACTACATATCTGCAAAGACATGTTGGCTATCTGCCAGGACCTGTGAATATGTCATGCAACAGCCTTTTGCTTAGACACAAGTTAGCATGTGTGACAACAGTGTGAGACAGTGAATGGTCAAAAGTGTAGTTTCACTTTAATAAACGACAACAACTGACACACATCGAATCTATTTTCAAATTACAGGACTGCTACAGAATATAGATAATTTTTGTTATCTAAGCATTAATCCTCTTTTTTTTTTATTTATTTATTTTTTTTTACCTTTATGGAACCGAAATGGAGAACCGATAAGCAGAACCGGAACCGGAATCAATAAAATTCAAACGATACCCAACCCTAGCTGTCAGTAGGAATAGTTTGGATATTTGGATCTCCCTGGATCGTCCATGGATAATCTGTGCATGATATCATACCTTGACAAGCCATCTAAAAGTATGCACCAAAAAGTGATAAATTTATGACTCATGATTAAAACATATTATTGACAGTTTCCTTTCCTTAAACTGCTGAAAAGTTGACATATTTTCGGCTAGCTTTCTAATCACCTTGCTGCCTGACCGGTTGTAGCTATCTCATCAAAACGGCAAAAGACCTAACTGAAAAATTCCCATGCCCATGCAAAATAAACTCTTCCTGAAATGCTGCTTCTCTTTCTTATTTTTTTTTTCCTTTTTTGCCAGCACAGTAAATTTAACATGATAATTTCACATGGCATGAGATTATACATTGTGAATTCCTAGGGTTTGACCTAATTATGATTCACACTCGGGAATAAAATTGTACTCATTTTGTAATGTGTAGTAAACATTTTAACTGGCTTTATTGGTGTAGCAATAATGCGGAATTTGGAATATTATGTTTAATTGCAGCAGTCTATTATTTCATACAAATGAATGTTAAGATCCATCTTGTCTTTAACGGTCTTTAAATCTTAAAAAATGATTGGTTTTTTTTTCTGTCCTTCAGGCATCTTTTCCAGGAAACCTTCACCTGGTACTGGTTCTGAGACCAACCAGCTTCTTCCAGCGCACATTCACGGACCTCGTCTTCCGCTTCAGCCAAGAGGATTTTATGCTCAAGTTACCGGTAAGACAATTCCACTCACATCAGCTCCTGGAGATACAAGGCACTGCACAGTATACCATAGTTACTCATGTATTAATAAATTGTATGTGTGTGTTTGTGTGTCAGGTTGTGATGCTGAGCTCAGTCACTGACTTACTGCGCTACATTGATGAGGCACAACTAACTTCGGAATTTGGAGGCACTCTGGACTACTGCCATAGCGACTGGATCTTCCTCAGAACTGTACTGTGCTGCCGCTCAAACCTCCTCTATTTACAGAGAACACACTACTCCATGGTGATGTTAATGATGAGGCCTCTTTACTTTTCACAGGCTATAGAGAGTTTCGCAGTGACCGTGAAGGACATTGCTCAGATGCTACAGGCCTTTGGCACAGACTTGGCAGAGATGGAATTATCACAGGAGAGCAATGCTGTCGAGTTGCTGCTGCTGTCACACACTGAGAAGTACAGGAGACTAAAGGTTTGGCCAAAAGTCAAAACGTGTATGGGCGGGTTTTTATCTTAGCGAGGACCAGATGTCCCCACAAGGATAGAAATATATGACACTTTTGACCTTGTGGGGACATCTGGCTGCTCCTTATACAAAAACTGCAATTTTTTTATTTAAACGGCTAAAAGAGACAAAATGTTTTATTTCAGTATTAAGGTTTAGGTATACAATTAATTAGCTGTATTACTAATTATGTCAATAGAAAGAACTCGCAAGGATAGTAAGACAAACGTGTGTGTGTGTGTGTGTGTGCACGTGAAGGGTGTGAAAAATCCTTTTTGTCAGATGTCCTGTTCTTTTTAAAAGTAAGGCCTTAAACAATTGTAAAATGTCAGTAATTTCTTATTGTGTCTACGTTCCAAGTATTGTTGACAGAAACACTGTATTTGTACCACAGAGATGTTGAATTTGGTAAGAAAAAGTTGATTATTTTTCTATAACAGCAGCTCTGGCACCGGTCGTTGCTACAAGGTAAATTTGCACATTTTGATTACTCAGTAAAATGACAAGCAAGTGATTTTTTTGGTTATTTAAAGAGAGAGCGAGAAAAAAAAAAGATGCCGATGAGGTAACAGTTGTTTATAACTGCTCTTATGTAAGTGATGACAGGAAGTAACTTGTCTTGGGGATGTTCCACAATATTAACCGTAATGATAAATGGAGAAAAGGTATGACATGTTGTTCGGGAATTAATTGTAATCACTGATCCGTATAAGCTGTGCACGTGCAGTCAGAAAAACACAAAAAATGTGTTGGTCAGTTCGGACGAGCCGCAAGCACACTAGACTCTTAGAACTGTATTGCGTTTTCCCTGTTTTTTGAAAGCCCAAACAGGAATACATGTCAAAACAGAGACAGCCCTGCTGCCAAAATCCCTCCCAACCACAAATAATGCTAACTATTTATACAAATAATTAGCTTTGAACATAGCGAGCCATGTTAGTTTCCTTCCATCTCCCAAAAACCTGCCACTAGATGTGAATGTATGTGTGCATAGTGTCTTACATGGGGCTGGCATATCATCTGGGGTGTATTCAGGCCTCGCACTCGGCATTTGCGCAGTAGGTTCCCGATATAGCCTGACGAGTGAGCGAGCGGGTTGGTGAGTGAGTGAGTGGTACTTAAATGGTTACCAACAAAATCAGTGATATTAATTAAGTACAAATCGGCAATATGTTTAGTTTTACAAGTCTGAAGCTCTTGCTGAATCAATCCAGCCTGTCTGTGGGAATTTATGTAAACGTAAGAAATATTTTATCCTGTTCAAATAAGCAAGTGAAATCTTTTAAACCTTATATTAATGCAAAACCAGTCCAGCTTGAATATTGCTTAAGTCATAATCTATAATGAACATACAAAATATTATATGAAAAGAAATCTAAATAACATTCTCATAAAAATCCAAAACAATCGCTGTGTTTCTTAACTGTTTCTTTGTCTCCGCCACTCCAATCATGCAATACTGTCCTCTATTCCTCTGCTGGGACGATGACAGAAGTGTGTTGTTCTTTGTGTATGTAGGATGCTATCAGCTCAGTGATGAGGGAAGGACGCTACCTGCTCTCCAGCCTGGAGGCTTCTGGGAAGGAGGAGAATAAAGATTCACACTGGGACATAACACAGGACTGGGACACAGTGCAGAGGTGTGCAGCCCCCAGGACTAATTTAGTGTCCTGACGCTGACCTTCTCTGAAAAACAACAATGAGTGTAACATGACAATAGATCTGCACTGGTACTTCATGCTACCAGACATTTCCTGTAGTAGTTCATTTAGGTTATCTACTTTATTTCCATAATTGTGTTTAAAAACAGAAGCTACGATTTATTTCAACTTTTATTTCCTATATCATATCTCCAGTTGGTGAAAAGTTTGCATACACTTTGTTAGTACTTTGTGTGGTTGTCTTTTAGTTGCTTAACTTGAATCAAATGCTTGGGCTAGCCTTCCATAAGCTTGTTCAATTCAGTCAACAGATGTTCTACAGGTTTTGTGATGGTCACTCCTGTCCTGTTATCTTTAAGCCATTTTGTTACATATTTAGTGATGCGCTTAATATTATTGACATAAGACACAGTATGGTATCTGATATCTTGAAGGTTTTGTGTCAGTATTTCTATATAACCCCCCTTCCTCATCATGCCATCTATTTTCTGAAGTGTACCAGTCCTTTTTCCAGCAAAACACCCCACAACGTGATGCTACCACCCTCATGCTTCACAGCTAGGATGGTGTTCTTTGGATTAAAAGCGTCTGCCTTTTTCCTCCATACATCACACTGATTATTACACTTCATTCTTTGTTTCATGTGAGCAGAGAACACTCTTCCAAAATGCCAGTGATCAAGTACAATCTTCAGGCTGGGTTTCTTTTAATTCCAATATTGGAAGTGTGTGTGAAACCTTACAGGCCATGGTGATGTAGGACTCTTGTAATGGTGGATGTATGGACTTTGGTATCTGATGCCTCCAACCCGTTCCCTTAGGCCCTTTTACAGCCACAAAGCTTTTAAAAGTCATTACATCAATTTCTGGAATCCAGACTATTCAAAGAGATGGTCAACTCCGTATATGTAACCTTTTGACCTCATGAAATTCTGATATAATGAATAAAAGCTGAAATAAATCTGTCTCTTTTTTAATTGATTGTTCTCCACTGTAAACAAAGTAGATTCCTTGGCAAAAGAAATGTATGGTAACATGAAATGTGTGGAGGTGTGAAAAACTAAGGTTGAATATCGTTAGCATTGGTGTATGTAAACTGTTGGTCTCTACCGTAATGTTGTATTAGGGAAATAACGTATACTTCTTGTCATGTTTTTTATGCTGTTACAGGTTGCTGGCCCAGCTGAGAGACATGGAGAAGGCTTTTGATGATTTCTTTGACAAGCATCACCTCAAACTCCAGCAGTACCTGCAGTTGCTAAGATATGAGCACAGCTTTCAAGAGGTAGGCAGGTTGTCTGAGCACAAAAACAATTCAAACAGCCAAAAACACATTCTAGGTGTCTCTATTGGATCTGTATTTTCTCTCACAGATGGAGAGTTCTTTGGAGAAGTTGAGTGCTCAGGAGAAGAAACTCATTGTTACAGGAGAAACACTGGCACAGACAGAGCAGATCATCAAAGAGCTGGATATTCTGGAGAAACGAGCCCAGGTAGAGTAAATACATGGGTTAAAAGGGTTCTTCAGCAGGTTCTTGGCTGAGTTAAGGGTTCTTAGCTTCCTTAAGGGTTCTTCTAGGAAGGCTTTCTGATGAATAAAGTTCTACATAGAAAATTTAAAGTTTCCCCAAGATTGACTGCCAAAGAACCTTTAAGTGTTCTGGATTTGACCTCTTTTTCTACGATTTTTGTCTGTGTTCTCTGTAGTTTTTTTTCTTCGGTTTATTTGGTACACTATATGGCCAAATGTTTGCGGACAAATGACCATCACACCCATATGTGCTTCTTGGACATCCTATTCTAGATTAAATCCCCCCTTTGCAGTTATACTCAACTCCAGTCTTCTAGGAAGACTTTCCACTAGAAAATGACGTGTGGCTGAGGGGATTTGCCCATTCAGCCATAAGAACGTTAATGAGGTCAAGAACTGATATTGGGTGCAGTCAGCATTCCAGTTCATCCAACGCAAAGGTGTTCAGTAGGGTTGAGGTCAAGGCTCTCTGCAGGCCACTCAAGTTCTTCCACTCCTTCCTTGGAAGGAAGAGTGTGCAAAGCATGTCTTCATGGAGCTCATTTTGTGCACAAGGGCACTGCCATGCTGGACCAGTGACAGGAAACTGTCATTCTATATATTAGTAATTTCAAGAGCTTTCTGATGCCAAAAATGATTTGTCTTATCTTTGAACATTCTTTTCTGTGCTGTAAAGGAGGAAATGACTCGGGCCCAGGTGATGATATTGCATGGCCACCAATTGGCTGCCGGTCATCATTATGCCTCGCCTTTGATCGTACAGCGCTGTAATGAGCTGAGACACCGCTGTGACACACTAAACTCTGCCATCAGTGCTAAATGCAAAACACTCATACAAGTGCAGACCTTGCTGCAACACCTAGAAGAGGTGAGATTAACACACACATGCGCTGTCGCTTCCTGCTTCTGTTAAACTCAGAAATCATCTTAGGCAAAGATTTAAGGATTATTTGCTCATATTCCAGATCCATAAATTGAACAATTTGAACTAGTTGTTGGTGTTTTCTCTGTGCAGGCACAGAAGTGGTGTGATGATGGCACATACCTCTTGGCCAATCAGCAGTTAGAAAAAGTGCGCTCTAAAGAAGGTGCTCAGGCAGCGTTGAGTGATTTAGAGAAGTTCCAGGAGGGGGCGCCAATGCTCCTTACTGCTGGGCCAGACCTGCTCTTTATGGAATATGAGGGTGTTCTTTCTCCCCATTTACAGGTAAACCTTCATTTTTATAGTAAATCTGTTGACTCCTTTCCCTTCATAAGAGATCTTTATACATGATTTAGAGCAAAATGTATCATTTTATATGTTTTCTTCATTGATTTTTTAGCAGGGAATATGGATGACATCATCATGTTCTGTGTTTATTTGCTTCCAGACTCATATAGAGAAGACATTTGAGAAGTATGCCTCTGTACAGAACCTATTCCAGACTAGACAGACCTGCCTGAAGAAATTAGCCGACAAGCATGTACGGCCGGTACAGCTGGTGGCACCTCGACCAGAGAATCCACCATGCTCAAAGTCCCCAGCCTGTTCCCCCAAACATGGTACACTGATGATATTTATATCTACCTACACTTACACAGAGGAACTCAAAGACTCAACACTTAAACCAGTAGTACCACTTTATTAGATAGCTAAGCCTAAGCAGCAGTAAACTCTAACAAAGCTACCGACAGGATGCAGTAAATGCTTTGGAATGTTTACGACCACTGTTATTTTCTATTATTATTATTATTATTAAAGTGAGGAAGGAAAGCGCTGCTAGATATCAAGCGGATATCATAGTGGATGCTGATTAGGTTACACTGAGACCCTCAGCAAAAAGCATAGTCACCAGTCATATGTAGTGTAAAATGGAGAGTTGTGGAGCTGTGGTTAATACATACATTCAGACTCTGCAGGGCTCTGCAGTGCCAGCAGGTTCGAAAGAAACCAATCAGCCTTAAATCCAGGAGCAGACACTGACCCCTGCTGTATAGGATCACAGTAGATCACTTCCACACATGTAGGAAATACATTGAAACCAGAACCTAGAGGCAGCTGTAAAAACTTTTTCTAAATAATCTCTCATACCCAAGAGAAGCTAGATACTATCTCCTAATTCTGCGCTCTGTGTAGAACCATTGTTCTTGACTCTGTATATTTGCAGTTCTGTACACAAATATGTGTCATTGCAAAATACATTATATGTACATGTAGAATTTCACAATTTTTTCAGTTTTAGCAGGTTAATGTTGTGCTTTTAAAAATGTCTTTACTCATCCGAGAATTTATTTTATTTCCTCCAACCTTTTTGGGCGGAGAGGAATTTATTTTATGGATATATTTCCTGCTCCACAGATCTCAATTCAAGTATAAAATTCACCTTTGACTTCTCAGGGAAAAGAGCAACACGGAAAAGTCCAAACTCCAGGAAGGTAACCGAGTCAGACCAAAGTACTATGTAACACAGATGTTCATGCATGACTAACATTTAATATGTGCATGTTAGGCTGTATGTGACTTGGGTGTATGTATAATAAGCTTTTTGTTTTGGGAGCCAGATTGAGGTGTTGCACGACTATCAGAACTGCAACTCTCCGTCGTACGTTGTGGATGGCGAGGATGGAGCAGACCTGCTGAAACAGTGAGTCCGTGTCAGGTTTTTCCCTGTGCTCAAGTTCGTATTTAATTATTAACATATATTATACTACAGCATTGTTGAATTCTCAGATCAGATTGGTTGAAAGGTTGCAAATTCACAACGATTGTATGGCAGATGCTCCATATAATCCAAGGCTACACATGAGATCTAAACGCTTCAGAACATGCTGTTATAAGAAATTAATCAACATCCTTATTGTGTTTATTCTTTATATGGCTCACTGATTTAACATGTATTAATTGCTTCAAAAATACTGCTCATCCAGGGCTTCTTGTGGTTTCTTAAAAAGATCAAGGGCGTGGTTAAGAAACCTAACCAACTACAACAAGGACCAGAGATTAAAAGAAGGCTATAAAACTTCTCTGTGCCATTCTTCTGTTAATATTTAGTTTTATGTCTCATCATCCGACCATTATTATCATCCAGTTGTCTGTCCTTTTTGCTTTTTTTTTTTTTTTTTTTTTTTTTATAAAATGGAGACCTGCTGTAACGTTTCTGTAGCGTGAGTACTAAAGATCAAATGTATTAATGATCACTGACCTGGGTGTGTCTGTGTCTGTGTCTGTCTACATGCAATTCTTCTCTAGTCGTGTAATGAGGGAGTTGATCGAGACAGAAAGAACATATGTAGAAGAGCTTCTTACTGTTTTGCTGGTAAGGATGCTGACGATAAAAATTGGTGAAATTTGATTTAGCTAAAATGAAAACGAGTTACACCAGCGAGCTGAGCTCCTGCTGCTCTGTGTGGGAACTGTGTTGCAGGGCTACAGGGCAGAGATGGACAACCCCTCCCTCTCTTCTCTCCTGCCCACCAGCCTGCGCAACAAGAGAGATATCCTGTTTGGAAACATGCCTGATATCTACAATTTTCACAGCAGGCAAGGCCACATGCAAACACGCACGTCGTCTTCAAAACTTTATTATGCTGCAGCTGATGAGCAGCGTGGAAACTAATCCAGCACATGGATGATAAGTAATCCCTGTTTCCTATGAGATAAAACAGGCTGTTAGGAAAACCCCCCCACACACACCAGCTCAGTGGCTCAGAGCATCCTATTTTCTCACACACCTTTATTGCTTTTTTTTTTTTTTCTCCCCGACTTTCAAACGCAACTTATCATGTTTGCACAGCTCCATTTGTTAGTGCCTTTGAGACCGCTTTCTCCCGCTGGGTATCTAGCTCCGCTGGGCAGGATTGGCAAATTGGTTGCCTGCATGAAGATGTTCTGCCAATTAAAGCATCTTAATTATCGCTTAATAGCCGCTGGTGAAATAAGGATTTGAGCGAGCCAATGAGAACACAGCTGGAGGAGTGTAGTGCAGCCATGGGGGGTTCTGGCACACTGCTGCTTGTGCTCTCTGTATGATTCAGAAAGTTAAGAGCTTTAATGTGACTCAATAGTAGAAATCTGAAATTCATTTCATAGTTTTTGGTGCTAATTTATGTAAGCATGTCTTTACAATAAGAGTCAGTATGTCCAGTGGCACTAGTGATGTTGTGTTGATTATGATAAGTATGCCTAGCAACCAGACAGGCCTCTGGGGACAGATAAAGTTTAATTAAATTTTGTCCAAAATGAATGTGTGATTAATGTTCTGCAGAGTTTTCCTGCAAGATCTGGAGCGCTGTTTGGACACGCCTGAAGCTGTGGGAGCATGTTTTCTACAACGGGTACGGCATAACATCTGTTGTTTAACACCAGCATGTCAAAACCGTATCATTATGGCCTATTTCTGTGTAACCTTATGATGGGTCCATGATCCATTTAGTGTGTTTTGTGTATGTTTCTTTCAGAAAGAGAACTTCCAGGTGTATGAATGTTACTGTCAGAATAAGCCACGATCGGAGTCCTTATGGAAGCAGTTTTCTGACTGTGCCTTTTTCCGGGTATTAAACCAACTTGTTTTAATGGGATTCTACAGAGTATTTGAAATTTGGATGGATTTCATATTAATGACAGGCAGTGACCACTAACTCTTAACTCTTTAAAATATTTCATGCAAGATGGCTTTGAATTCTTAATCCACCCAAAGCTTTGAAGGCTGTCATTTTTGAGTATTAAATAATAAATTGCTTGATGTGGTGCACACTGTAAAAAACAAACAAAACAAAAACAATGAAAATATCTTGAGAATAGTCACATTTGTCTAGTATTTCCTGTGATAAGATAACAATAACTTACAAGATTATTAAGCCTATTCTTTTAAGACATCGTTACTTAATTCAAGCTTGAAATTGCCTTATTCTATTGGCAGATCGCTTTCCTAATTTTAAGTATTTATTTCTAGAAAGAAGCAAAATAATCTGCTAATAGAATAAGAAAATGAGGAAATGCATCTAAGAGTAAGCTGAATAATCTTAGATTTGATTTATAGTATCTCTTAATAAGGAATATTACAGTAGTTACATTCAGGGAAAAAATGATTTCTTACCAAGTGAAGATATCGTGAATAAAGGAAAACTAATATATGACCATTAAGCCTATTTCTAGACATATTTACTCATTTCAGTCTTGCTTTTTTGTCAGATTTAGCTTTTTTTCTAGAATTTAACACTTGAAATAAGCAAAATGATCTGCCAATAGAATAAGAAACCGCTTGAAATGAGTAAAAAAAAAAATATATAGAAATAGGCTAAATATGCTTATATGTGTTTAAAAGCATTTGAATGAAAATGAGTTGAATTTGCCTCTATTTAAGATATTTGTATGTGCTAAGGAATATTGTTCTGCAGTGACAACAGGAGAAAAAACATCAAGATCTCTATAGTATGATGTTGTGGATGGTCTGTTAAACATTTAACTGTGTTGAGATGATGTTTTGTGTTCACCCATGTTTCAGGAGTGCCAAAAGAAGCTCGAGCATAAACTGGCTCTGGATTCATACCTTCTGAAACCAGTTCAGCGCCTTACCAAGTACCAACTCCTGCTGAAGGTTGGCGCAAGCATTAACACACACTCCACACAGAGACTATCAATATTCAGCTTACAGAACATTACAGGGATTACAGAACACATCCTCAGTGCACTGATGAAATTTGATAATGTTCTGTATTACTGTGTGTGTGTGTGTGTGTGTGTGTGTGTCTGTATTGTACAGGAGTTGCTGAAGAACAGCTCAGGTTGTGAGAGGGTCTCAGAGCTGCAGGGTGCACTGAATGCCATGCTGGACTTGCTCAAATCAGTTAATGATTCTATGCACCAGATCGCCATCACTGGATATGAGGTGAGCACTGTGTTGCCGTATTTTTATGTTGTATGCAGGTAGAAGCTGTTACAGATTAGAGAAAAGGGGATGATTAATATACCGTATGATGATAATTCTCGCATCAGTAGTGTGCTATATTAAGGATTAAATGTGTGTGTGTGTCTGATAGGGTGATCTGGGGGATTTGGGCCGCGTCCTGATGCAGGGCCCCTTTAGTGTGTGGATCAGTCATAAGAGAGGCACAACACGGATGAAGGAGCTTGCACGCTTCAAACCCATGCAGAGGCACCTGTTCCTGTATGAGCGTGCACTCCTCTTCTGCAAGCGCAGGGAAGATCATGGCGAGCATGCTAATAAGACACCTTCCTACAGTTTCAAACACTGTCTAAAGGTATGGAACACACACATACACACACTCCCACTTTTGCGAAAACATTCCTAGCCGTTTAGGGAACCCTGAATGTCTGTGTGTGAAACATAATGTTCATATCTTTATTTTGTCTCGGATAATCCTAATTCTGAATATTTACTCAATTGATTATCAATAACGAGACCCAGAGTTTCTGGTTACAGAAGCACCAGTTCAGGGGCTGATTGCAACAACGGATCTATATCCAAAATGATTGTTAAAAATGTCAGGGATGGGACTTTCCACCCATTGCAGGCTTAGATGTAAATGCAGCTGTATGTGTCCGTGTGAAAGTGGAAGGAGAAAATGCAGACTCGGCACTGAAAGGCCCCAGTCGGTCTCCAGGTTTGAACCCAGAACCTTCTTCCTGTGAGGTCCTCCGACTGTGTGTACAGTTCTCAGAACGCCAAAGTGATGGCTGAAAAGAACAGCATAATCACACAAAAAAATAATCAACATGGAAAAATAACAACATATGTCATTAATGTGATCCAGCTGGAGAGAAAAATTGTAAGACCTATTGGGTAAGACAGGAAAAGATACATTAGCGCACGCACAACATGTCCAACTATCAACGGGTGGAAAAGATCTTCACTGACTACTCATTGATTTACGTGTAAGCCTTATTAGTGCAGCCGGATCCAGATGTTACCCATTCATTCCAGATGTTGCAAAAGACAATTTATTTTTGTGTCCATGCACAAAACAATACTATATCACCCACTAGGCTCTTATGTATTTATATACACGTACCAGACGTTAGGCATATATAACATGTTAAGCAGAGGAGATCATAGAGAACAGTACAGAATAATAATGAAAGTGGTATAGATTTAATTTCTAGCAGAAATTAAGGTGTCGGTTCTAGTGGTGTGATCTTAGAGAAATGTAGTCCATTTGAGTTCAGCTATAGAAGCTAGTACTGCTGGGATTCCAGTTGTCTTCACTTGTGTTGACTTTAAACACCACTTCATAAATAATTTGAAAGCTGTCCCATCTGTTTTACCTTGATTTATAATTAAGACCCAAGTTGCGGGTCATCATTTGCCTTCTCGTGTGTGTGTGTGTGTGTGTGTGTGTGTGTGTGTGTGTGTGTGTGAGAGAGAATGCAGTGTAGTGAGAAGTGACAATTGACTAGAGTGAGTGGTTCTGC
>JAQQZR010000002.1:12238320-12257668 GCA_030068235.1 Notoglanidium macrostoma
TGTGTGTGTGTGTGTGTGTGTGTGTGTGTGTGTGTGTGTGTGTGTGTGTGTGTGTGTGTGTGTGTGTGTGAGAGCATGCAGTGTAGTGAGAAGTGACAATTGACTAGAGTGAGTGGTTCTGCATGTCCTCTTGCAGATGAGTGCTGTGGGCATCACAGAGAATGTGAAAGGAGATGTGAAGAAGTTTGAGATCTGGTACAGTGGCAGAGAGGAGGTATACATGGTACAGGTGAGAGCTTAAGTCAAGGGTTAATATTAGCTATTTGTTTAATCTACGAGCTTATAATTGGTCTTTTTGTGTTCAAAAGGCACCGACCGTGGAGGTGAAGCTTGCCTGGTTGAATGCAATTAGAAAAATTCTCACCAACCAGCAGAAATTATTCAAAGGTGATTACAAATAACTAGCACTAAAGATTGTATGTTTTACATCTTTTTAAAAAAATATTATTACTCCAGAATTCCCCCACTCTGTTTGGCTTAGGTGAGCTTTGTCACTCGAACCGAGTGGCTGAGCAGTTTCCTCTGTCTCCGCCCATCTCTGAGAGGTAAGACTTTTGCTAAATTCAGCCCTTTTAAGCAATAAGAGCACTGTTAGCACATTTAGCAGCTGTTTACCTGTTTTCCAACACTTCAGCTTTTTTAGCCTTTGATTTCCTAACATCTCCCTGTCCTGCTCTTACACTGCCTATTGCTTCAGTCATATACTGAATATATACTGTAGAAATAGAATAGGAATAGAGTGTAGATATGAAAGATATACTTTATATTCTGTATATTCACAAGGTGTGTAGCATCTCAAGCCATCTATGTGATTTTTCATTTTAAAATGGCACAAGCGCAGTAAAATCCAGTTTCCTATCCAGACAATAAAAGAAACATGCATGTTATAAATGCAATAAAAATAACATGATATAATGTCCATTTAATCAGGCAAATGAAAAGATACATAAATTCACGGGCCACTTCAATAGGAATACCTGTACACCTGCTAATTCTTGCAATTATCCAATCTGCCAATCATGTGAACATTTGTTCTGATGTGGCCCACCAGCCCCAAGGTTCAGGGTGTTGTGTGTTCTTAGATGTTTTTCTGCTTATCATGGTTGTAAAGAGTGGTTTTTCGAGATATTGTAGACTTCCTGTTGGCATGAACCTGTCTGGCCATTATCCTCTGACTGCTCTTATCTACACAGCATTTCCTCCCCATTCAGGAAGCGATATTGTAGCGATGTTATTGGGTTTTTTTTTTTTGCACAACTGCGTGCAAAATCTAGCGACTGATGTGTGTAGAATCCCAGGATATCAGCAGTTTCTGAAATACTCAGACTAGCCTGTCTGGCACAAATAATCATGCCAGATCACATTGTTCCCCATTTTGAAG
This sequence comes from Notoglanidium macrostoma, assembly GCA_030068235.1. Lineage (NCBI taxonomy): Eukaryota > Metazoa > Chordata > Actinopteri > Siluriformes > Auchenoglanididae > Notoglanidium > Notoglanidium macrostoma. The sequence goes on from JAQQZR010000002.1 coordinate 12,239,702, forward strand.
TGTGATGTGAACATTAACTGAAGCTCTTGACCTTGTTACGCACGCCAGTAATCGGCTGCTTGGAACTGCATGAATGTGCAGGAATACAGGTGTTCCTCTTAAACTAGATGTTGCGTGCATATTCTTAACACAACAGTTAATAGTTAGTATAAAATACGTTAAAGATAAAAGGTGAAAGTGTGTGATGATGATGATGATGATGATGATGGGGAGGATGAAGCTGCACTGTGTATGGTTGCCTGTCCTCCTGCAGGGCCATGCGGCCTTCCCACGGGGTCCTTACAGGTTGCCTGCCACGTCTGGACCTTGTGTCCGTGTCAGCGGGTGCGTGTGTTTGTCTGCGCTCCCGGAGCCCACGCCTCGCTCACCCCTCCCAGCGCCAGTGACGCTCCGCGGTAAAGCGGGCCGCTCTGATTCTCTTTCATCACACACACAGGGCTGCTGCAGCTGCGCATCCCTCATGTCATAGCTTACCATTAGAAACCTACTCCATGCTCATCCATTATGCTGTTCTGCATGGAAATGCAATAGATAAGAAAACCAAGAGCACTGGGCTTTGGCTGCTGAAACCATGCTTGAAAGCAATATTTTAATCCCAGTGCTTCAAAAGTAGCTGATGTTTGACATGATCTTAGTATCTAGTCAATATCAGCTTTCAAAGATTGTTAACCGTATCATGTCCTATCGGGGTTTGAATGAAATATCTCTTTATGGCAGAGCTCATGTTTTGAAATTGAGACCAATGCAAACATTTTTTTTTGTTTAAAATGCCATAATCACTCGCAGGCAAGCGGTGAAATCTTGACAAACCACATTTGAATTACTTTCGTGTCATTTTGCCTCAGCATGTAGCTGTGCTCTAATAAGTTCAGTCTCTTCCTAGATCTGAATGCAGGCTTGCATCTTCCTTCTGGTGCAGTTTATACTGGGCTGCTGGACAATTTGGCTAGTTTCTTTGGTTAAATCGTTTGTGTTTGAGAGCGTATAGATTCAGCTTCTTTAGTGTATCCTGTTCCTCACCTTAATGCAGCAAGAAGCAAAGAGCGTCAGTCAGCTCGGAGGAGACGGAGTCGGGCCACAGCAGTCCAGACCCACTTAGCCGTTCTCCACAGCACCAGGACAACAGACACAGTGCGTATGCAAAGTAGAAATGTATTCTTTCTGAGGACATGGTGTTTATTTCTGTTTAATATTTCTCTCTTCATTTATGATTGTGTGTGTGTGTGTGTGTGTGTGTGTGTGACAGGTTGGCCAGGTGCCACTCACTCAGTTGAGATCTGTGAGGATCTAGAGGACTGGATTGGAGCTAATCTCTCTAACATGTCTGATACTGAAGAGGAGGACACTGTCCGTTTGGTGAGTGTGTTCGATATCACACTCATGAGCCCAGCCATAACAACCAACACAGGCACAACGTGTTTATTCTCAGAAATAGTCTCTTAATACTCTTTCCTGATTTTCCTGACATTCACTTCCTGTCACAATCTCCCAGTCCCCAGGGAAATACAAGGCTGCAGCAGGCTCTCACAGATACAGTCCAGATGATCTCATCATTAAGTGTGGTGATGTCATTCAACTGCAGCAGGAGGAGAATGACGGTGACTGGTGTGTTCTGTTTACTTCTGCTTAATTTTAAGTTAACATTTTTGTTAGTTAGTTATGTTCACTGTTATATGAACATCTTGCAGTGTGCTGTGTTTGGTATGAGTGTGTTGTATATTATGTGCACATGCTGAATTTGTCTATCCTGTACCCATAGTTTCTCACTATGTTCCTAGTGTCACCTTTTTAAAGAGCGTGCTCAGAGTTATGTAGCAGTGTTTGTGACGATGTCACTGTTTGGAAACTCATCCGTGGTCTCTTGTAGGTTGGTGAAGAACCTGAGCAAGAGACAGAAGGACAGACTCTCTGCTTCAGGCCAGCATGGCATTCTGGGAAGCTGCAGCAGAGGGCGCTCTAACCAGCTGCAAGGTGAGTAGTGTCCTGTGTAAAGTTCTGTTTTTGTTCCAAGCACATTTGTGAAAAACGTCAAATATACCAAAATGTTTCCTGTTTATAAATTCTTAAACAGCACTTGTTACATGGCATTCTGGGAAAACCCTTACAGATGGTGAATTTTTGACGCTAGAGTCTTGCCTGAACTGTGTTTCCCTTTTACACATGTCTCGATCACAAACGAAGATTCCATTCTGACTCAAATGAAAAACACCAACACATTGCCTAAATGCAATTCATTTGCATTTAAATTAATATGTAATATCAAACTATGAAAATAATGAATGATATTTTTAATGGAAAGTCAGTAATCATTTTGATCAAAAGCATCATCCACTTCAGTCTCTCTAGTCTCTCTAGTCCTGAGTTAAAAGTCACTAACGGCGACCTGATGTCGTCTCTTCACTCGGCTGATCACTGGCTGCACATTGATACTGAAATAACTGCTGATGAGATTTGTTAACAAATTATTCCAGAACCTAACAAATTTTGGGCGCAAATGACCCCAAATGGACATTATGAATTCTGTAACCTCAAGCTCTTGTCATTTGGGTTACTGTTATTCACCATCAAGCTTGTAAATACACATTTAATAAAGGTTTCTGGCTATTTGTCTGTTCATTTTCTTGACTTCTCTTGTTTCTCCGAGTCAGAGTCACTCAACATTGTTTAGATACCCAACATAGTGCAGTGTCAGAAACCGAAAAAAAAAGAGCCTGTACTTTCAGTGTAAATGTAATTTGTTTGAATGCAGCTCACTAGTAGCACACAAAATCCATCTTCATATGGGTAAATATTAGAGCAATATAAAACAAGGGAGAAGATTGTGAGCTTCTCTCACAACCACAGTGACCCTTGATTTTGTTTACATTGATCTTACAATCCTTGTGAAGACTTCTGTTGACGAATTATTAATGCAGCTAATAATGCAATGCTTTTACCTAACACTAACCCTAACCTCAGAGACTTTTCCTTGTAAGGACCAGCCAAACTTGGTGAAGGTCACCGAGACTCATTTTGCTGGACTGGGTCACATTTGTAAATCAAGTAACCCAACAGTAACCCTGCTTTTTACGTACTGACCAGCCATATTTGTTGAACCGCCTCTTATTCTAACACGATCTCTGCATTCTCAAAGCATAGGCGAGGTTATAAAGTCAATAAAAACCTTTGTATATCATCTTGGTTACATTTTTTTTACATAAGTAGAAGTGTCAAAATATTTTAGACACAAAAATACTGTTTGCCAGAATTGTCACAGTGACATGTTTTCCCAGGTTTCCATAAATATATACTGAGTGAATGCTTTTAAACTTTTCATCTTTGATGGTGTGTATGGTCTTATATCTTCTGTGTTGGTCTGTGTCCTTTACAGAGCCAGGAAAACTGAAAACCTGGAAGCTCAGCTCCTTCTAGACTCCACACTGTCTGTCTTTTGGCATGTTCAGCCTCATGGCAATGTGAGCTTTATCCACGACACTTGAACACAATGGCTGTGCTCTGTTCTACACAGGGGTTCTCCCTGCAGCCAGAGGGTTTTATTATGATATTTTTAACAGTTTGGCGCTTATGGAAATGTTATTTCCTGCATCCGACAAAAATACTCAAAAAGCCTTTGATGTAAGTTAATGGACAATTTACTGGATTCTTTTGCAAATGGAATGATGAGGCAATTAGGGCATTGTGTTTATTTAAAGGTCTATTTAAACCACACCAAACCAGTTGCCCATGACAAAGGATGCAACTTTTGTCCCCATCAAGTGCTTTTTCTTCAATTTGACTGTCTTGTGGATTTGAGAGATCCACAGCCACTCATTTTTACCACAAGGTGACTGGACCTGATGCTCGAGGGAGTTGTGCTGGCAAATGGACATTGCCACCAGGCACTTTAGCATGGTATGGCCCCAAATAAAATATATTGGAGCATTTTTACAAGTATCTCTTTATGATATAATACTCACCCCTAATTCTACATTCTCTAAACTTGAATGTTTTCCAAGATCCAACTTCCAAGGACTGACAAAAGGACCAACAGTTTGTTTGGTTCTCTACTGCTGCTGCCAGCATTTCAGCAAGAGCTACATGGCTTTTTCATTTTCTATCTCCTCCACTTAGAAGAGGGACACAGACACCAGTAGCCTAAGAAAACCAAAGGTGTGGCCGATCCTGATTCTTAAAATATAATGTTGACAGATAATTGAGTGTCTATAGACACCATCTTCCACTGTCTTTCATCGATCTACGAACACGGATTTATGTGCCAGTTCTTGTACATTTGGACCACACAGTTAATACATTTTTGCTCAAGTTCTTTGAGAGCTTTAGGGGCAATCACATCTCGTTCCCCAACGCAGCATTTCATTAGCAAACCGTGTGTACTACTAGCATTCTTTTCTCCCGATCATTTTAAAAGCACTTGAAACGAACTAAAGGTCACAGAACCTTCTGAATTTTGAGACCAAAAAAGTCCTACCTGAATAAGCATTTGGGAGACAGTTGGTGTATTAATAGCACACAGATGCATGAAGATCCTTTATTAAGTCACGAGAGCCTGAGATTGACGTACAGGTTGACTTGAAACATGCACACTTTTTTTATTTAATACTTCTCGGCTTCCTATTAGAGAAGGTTCTACCGCAGACATGAAATGTGCCTACTGGGTTCAGCGCATAATTAAATATTGATTGTAGACTTATATGAATTTACCACATCAAATCAAGCCCCCAGTTGGAGGGCTGGCTTTGATATGCTGGCGTTTGAAGTGGAAATGAGTTTGGTGAAGCAGCAAGACCAACTCCAAAGTGCACATTTCTTTACGGTGCTAATTTATTTATTTTGCTCCTAAGTTCTTACTTTACAGCTCAGAATGCTCTGCCAGCCCCCCAAAAAATCTGTAATATCATGGACATTGCACACTATTATTTCCAGTTTAATGTGCCTGAAGAGCTTTAAATTATGTAAATAAATCGTTCATTTTGAGTATGCACTACACTGTAAATGTAACCACTTTAGCACATTTTTATATGGACAATTGTAATATGTATGTTTAAATAAATGATTTTATAGAATTTGAGAGTTCTACACCTCGGTCTCTCTCTCTCTCTCTCTCTCTCTCTCTCTCTCTCTCTCTGAAAAGCCCCTGAAATGGTTGAAGGGCCTTGATCGGTGATGGGGGAGATCCAGCGGTTTTTCAGAACTGGGCCATGAGGCTTTTTAGGCACACACAATCAAAAAGTAGGCTTCAAGTGTCAGATATTCTCAGCATACCACATTTCTTCTCTTCCTCTGAAGTGTGCAAGTTCAAAGCTGAAGCGCTGCTTGCTTTTTGAGCTCTGCGAGATGAATTTATCAAGTGATTTCTGCCAGTCCAGTAGGGAAGGGAGGGGGGTGTTGCATGACATGCATTTAGAATCTTGTCCTATTTTTATGCTCTGTTAAAAGAAATGCTAAAAACACTTTTGTATTTTGTCTGTCAAAGTCAAAAACAATTGAATGGGGAGTAAACTGCTCAAGTGTTAATATACATTTTATTTTTGTTCTTTTCACATATGAAATCAATCTCACTTACATCTTAGATTAACATTACCCTATTTTAGAAATATTTTTCTGATGATCAAGTAATGGAAATTACTTCCTATTCCTATTATAAATAGGTCACTGTTTGATAGCGCTTTGTACAGTATTGGTCAAAAGTTTGGACACACCTTCTGATTCAAAGTTTTTTCTTATTTTATTACATAAAAGACCATTCATGTCTGAAAGTAATGCTGGACTGTTGTTTCTCTTTACTTAGTTGAGCAGATCTTGACATAAATTGGATTACTATAGTTGAGGAATAGGGGTACTTACTATATCCCAACACTACCTCGATACAACACAACTCATGATCGCAAACGTGTTAAGAGGGCAAGAAATTTCACTAATAAACTTTTGACAAGATCTGTTAATTGAAAAGAGTTCAAGGTGACTACGTCATGAAGCTGGTTAAGATGATGCCAATAGTGCGCAAAGCTGTCATCAAGCTACTTTGAAGAATCTAAACTATGAAACATTCTGCTTTTTAAACACTTTTTTAGTCCCATAATTCCATATATTTTCCATAAGTGTTATTTCATAGTGTTGATGTCTTCAGCATTGCTCTATAATGTAGAAAATAGTCAAAATAAAGAAAAACCTGTGAATGAGTAAGCGTGTCCAAACTTCTGACCAGTACTGTACATGCTTATGTAGTCTGCATCACAGGAAGAGTAATGATTTTATTTTGTATTTATCCCCCCCCATTTAATATTGTCATAAATGCAAGCAGTGTTTTTTAATTGCAGTTAATTTAAGAACCATTCATATTAAGAAGTTGTGAACAACTCCAACAAAACTCCTTTAAGAAGCATGACATGAACTGTACTTTTTGACTGTATGGCTTCATCAGCATTTAGATCTAAACATGATGCATGCAGGATATGGAAACTTACTTGTGTTTGTCTCTCTGACACTGTCACCAACAGAATCTAACATGTAATAGCTATATTGAGCTAGATGCTCAAACAATAGTTACTTCTCATGGATAAACATCTTGAAATTGCTTCTCAATAGTAAAAACAAAAAGACGAAAAAAAAAATTCAAATCTTGAAATAATAAGAATCAAGATAAAATTCTTCAAATTAAAACTCAACATCAGTAGATGGCATCTTTTTGGTGATCCCCATAACATTCTGTATCCATTTGTAGTAGTTGCCTACACGTGTATATACGCCATACTTTCCCTTCTTGGCACATTCCTCTCCCCAGCTAACAATGCCAGTAAGAAACCATGTTCCTTGATACTGGTTGGCATGGGGTCCCCCACTGTCCCCCTGACATGCGTCCTTTGAGGCATCCTGATAGCCAGCACAGAACATGTAGTATGTGATCCGCTCATTGCTGCTCTCCTTACAGTCGCTCCTATCCACATAGGGAACTTCAGCTATCTGAAGTGTCTCTGCGGTTCGCCCATGAAAGAGCAGCCGGCCCCAACCACTAATGGTGGCCAGAGTGCCAGACTGAAGCAGGGTCTCGCTAAAGCTGCTGGGCCCGAGGCAGATAGAACGCACATGGTCAGTGAAAACGATGGAGCTCTGTAGGCGCACAAGAGCAATGTCATTGTTGTATAGGCTGGTGGATGGGTCATAGCGAGGGTGCGTTACGGACTTCTCCACCTCTAGATCCTGCTCTGTGCCGTCTTTCTTGTTGACCGTGTGCTCACCTGTGGGACATTGCAGGTTTGTACAGAACATTTTAGTTATGTTCAATTTATATATAGCTGGTGAATTATTAAGCCTGCAGTGGGATCTGCACCTACTGAGCACTTTATTAGGAACACCTGTACAAATACACATTCATGCGATTATCTAATTATACAATCGTGTGGCAGCAGCGCAATGCATAATATCATGCAGATATGGGCCAGCAGCTTCAGGTAATGTTCACATCAACCATCAGAATGGGGAAAATGTGATCTCAGTGATTTTGACTGTGGCATGGTTGTTGGTGGGCTGGTTTGAGTATTTCGATAACTGATGATCTCCTAGGGGGCACATACTCACCAAAACTGGACAGCTGAAAACTGGAAAAATGTAGCCTGGTCCGACGAATCTCGAGTTCTGCAGAGTCACACTGAAGGTAAGGTCAGAATTTGGCACCAACAACATGAATCCATGGACCCAACCTGCCTTGTGTAAACGGTCCAGGCTGGTGGAGGTGGTGTAGTGGTGTGGGGAAGGTTGTCTTGGCACACTTTCAGCCTGTTAATACCAATCAATGATTGCTTGAATGCCACAGCATAGTTGAGTATTGTTGCTGAACATGTGCATCCCTTCATGGCCACAAATTTACCATCTTCTTACTGTTAATTCCAGTATGATAATGCACAATTACACAAAGCAAATGTCTCAAACTGATTCATGAACATGACGAGTTCAGTGTTCTTCAGTGGCCTTCACAGTCACCAGATCTGAATCCAGTAGAACACCTATATGATGTGGTAGCATAGGAGATTGCATTCAGTGAATATGGAACAGAATCTCAATGGAATGTTTCATCTTGTGGAATCCATGCCATGAAGAACTGCCACTGCTTTGAGAACAAAGGGAGGCCCTGGCCAGTATCAGCATAGTGTTCCTAATAAAGTGTTCATAAAACCCGTCTATAGTATATTTACACTTTCTATTTAAAAACTAAAAGAGACAAAAAGCTTCCCTATTAGTAACTCAGGTTTAGGTGAAGATATAGCATTAATTACCCACTCTTTGTGTGTGTGTTGGTGTGTTTTAGTACATTCAGTGGTTTGAAAATGGTGCTATAGAATTCTTGCTATATAAGTTTTAAATGAAACATATTTTGTTGCATAAGTTGTTGCTGTTAGCCTGGATTCTTACCTACTCTGATGAAGAACGGTCTCTGCTTGCTCTCTTCTATACAGTGTGCTGCAGTTATGATCCACTGCTCGCTTAGAATAGAACCTCCACAGAATACCTGCTGTGTGGAGCGCAGCACCAACGCCACCTACAGTACACCAGTCAGCAAAGCCATGCTTATGCAATGTCCAGAACGTATTATGCTGGATTTTAACTGCTTATTCCAACGTCATTGTCCGCTCATAAGTGTCAGACTCTCTCTGTACCTGCCAGGGAATCTCTCCAGGCGATGCTGAGTTTCCACCAATGATGCGAGTCCTATTGTTGATCCACTCTGTGCTGTTATTTAACCACGGGGGTAGTTTAGAACGAGAAGGTGTGATTTTGCCCTTCTTTTGGTTTACGGTCTGGTTGGTGATGGGAACTTTTGGTTGCGCAACACTTGTGTCAGGTTCTGTTCTGTTAATCAAGATGGAGTCTAAAGATCTCACATGGATCCTTGTGCTTATTTTTCTTACACCACATGGGAACTTCACTGCGAACACACAATTTCTTTTTTAATAGCACTTAATATTTAAGGTTTAAATGTTACATGATACAGTTGAATCGTAAGATAATCTCAGCAGATGTATGTACTTGTGGATTACCTTCAGGCACACATTTGACTTTCTCCACCAGTTTGTACCCAGTAGCACAGGAACACACTGCACCTTGAGTCTCCAATGTGGAACAGAAATGCATGCAGCCACCGTTGTTAACATCACAGTGCCTGGCAGTCACTAAGCAGTATAAACAAACATGGATGACGTTGGACACATTGGGAAATTACTGACATTGTGCTGTTTTCAAATGGGCCTTTTTTTTTTTGGGTCTGGGATCTTTGGCCTCACCTATTTCACAGTTCCGTCCGGTGAAACCTGGTAGGCAATGACATATGTACGTACTCTTTTGGAGCTCACATGTGCCCTGATTTTTACATGGTGCTGCTTTACACTGGTTCCCATCTAAAAAATATTTGTTGAGATCCAGTGAGTATGGCAGATTTAAAGCAAAACAAAAAAAACTCCACCAAATGTATTTTTTTTTCTGCATTCAAGATATAAACAACTTTGAGTTGCAGTAAACCATTAAGAATAACTTACAAGCATAACCTGACCAAAACTCCATCTGTAAAACCCACAACAAACCCGTAAGTTTAGTCATGTCATGCCTATACTATAAAACATACACTGATTGGTAGAGTTCTGAGATGCGTGTAGTACATTGAGTTCTTCTGTTACTCACTGTTTTCTCATCATTTTCGAAGGCTTCTCTGGCCTCCTCCACGCTGCACCTCTCCTCGATGCACTCTCTTTCCAAATTCCCTTTAAATAACTCCTCAAATGCGCCTGTGTTTGCACGCCTGTACCTCTGCAATACAGAACCTGCCTCCCACTTATCCAGGAACACGGGCCCTGGGGAGACACAGAGAGTTTTGTAGTGATTAGGACTAAGCACAGATCTCTAAAAACTTATTTAAAGTAGGCACTTATTCTTCAATTACTAGTCTTTAGAGCATCATTGCATATATTGTTATTTATAGAGAAAAGACGTTTTGATTGCATGCTTATGTCTTCCATTGTCCTTAGTTTGAGCATTGTGAGCTACTTATTGGATGTCTTACCTGCAGAGATCTGCAGCTTTTGCTCTAGCAAAACCCAAAAGAGGAAAATAACAGAGAATGCAGCCATGCCTGCCGAAAGCAAGTTTATTCCACGTTTTGGTCAGAGGCTACATAACCCGAGCCAGCACTCCAAAGTGCAACAGTATGTTTGTTCTACCCACACAGTTGAATGCGCGTGCGTGCGTGCGTGTGTGTGTGTGTGTGTGTATGAGAGAAAGAGAGAGAGAAATTTATTCACAATCAAGTACATATGGCAGGGGATTATAATTATATATATATATAACTTTGCTTGAAACAGAATTTAGCTCAGAATTTTTGACAGTTAGCCAACATGCTTTTAGCATGTGCAACATGATTCTTTTTTTATTTTATTTTTATTTTTTTATAAATGTGAGCAAATTCATAGTTTTTCCTTTGTGTGCTAATTACGAAGTGCTAACAATGTCATGCTGTTTATAAAGCATGCTCACCCCCTTTTAGTATTTTCTCAGTGTATTAAATTCATTTGTTCTCCACTAGATGGCAGGTTTTATCTTCAATTCATGTCTCAGAAACAAACAAAAAAAAAAGTCATGCAGTACTCTAATTAAAAAAGAATGAAGTTAATAATTCTGTGCACTCAGTTTTCAGTTCTGAAGGGCCTCAAACTGTTTCTTGTTTTCCTTGTTTAACAGACCAGTTTCAGCTCAAAAAGAATTCACCCCTGTCTTACAGAATGCAATCTTTAGGTTTATAAAATTATTCACATGCTCAGGATCTGGTCAAGACTTAAGACATAATATAACTGATATTGGTAATGAAATGAGGTTGGTCATATTGTGTGCAGTTTTGCATTATATTCATTGCCTTATAAGCATTTTCTTCTCCATTGCACCTTTTTCTGAAAATTAAAATTCTTCATCAGTGCCACTGAGGCGTATACCTTGGGCTCCATGAGTGCAATAAAATTAAACATGGCCTAAAAATGGACTAATTGAACCCCCATGAAACACAGGTACCATTTGTGTAAAGAAAGGAGAAGGAGCTGAATAAGCACACTGGACTAGAACTCCAGAGGCTGTAGTTCAATTCCACTCTTAACCAGCAATTTTAAACCAAAGCTCTTCCAGGCCTTTGCCTTAGGGATCTCCTTGGCTTCTCAGATGGAGCGGTCATATTGACTGTGGGCTTTTTCATCTCATCTAGCCAATACTGAGCTAAATTATTCATACTCATGCAATTAACACTGGCCATCAACCCTACTGTGAGAGCCACTCAATCTAGGCACGCAACAGTAGCAGAAAGTTTTTTAGACCTGAGAGGGGGTGTTGATAAGTGCCTCTCATATGCAGCAATTAACAAACAGTGTAATTGTAGCCCTAGGCCATTTCAGAGGGCGTCAATAATTAGAACTGCATCACTCCAAACTTTTTAAACTGCATCACTTAATAGCAGTCGAAGCTCTTGCCTTTGAATCATTCTTGAATCCTGACGTTGTATGTTATGTAATGCAGGGAGTAGCACATGCACGTCTTTACCATTGCACTACTAGTCATGACACAAGGATTGGCTGTTCTATATGGAAAAAAAGGTGAAGGAATTGATTGACATGTGCAGTGTCACAGTAGTGCTAATGTATCACAGAAGTGCTGAGAAGGCAAGATCCTCTGTTTAGCAAGATTTATAGAGACACACAGGAGTATAAAACATGTTCCTAATACCTTCTGTCACTTCTCACCTCTTCTTTGGGGTGAAGGCCATGTAGCTGTAGGATACTCTACAGGTCTGATGTACAGTACGGTGCACATGTTCTCAGGAAGACTAATGTCAGGATGTAGATGTGGAGGTTGATTTATAAAGCAGCATCTTTTTGGCACCATCTCCAATTAGACCAGTGGCCAGGCCGGGGGTGGCAGCCTGCTGCTGTAGATAAATGCTAGAAAGATTGATGGTAGACTTCTTCACCATAGAAAAGCAGGTGGTGAACTGAGCAACTGGCCTTATCTGCTCCTTGCTTGTTTCCTTGTGCTTCTCTAATGGAGGATATGGCAAGGAGCAGTGGATGTTGTTTCTGGTTTTTGAAGAACCTGACTAGCAGTGTATTTAAACTAACACTGGTGTTTTACAATATAATCAATAGCCATCAAAAGTATACTGCACCACCATATGTAGCACATGTCCTATGATCACTGACACATTTTTACACCTAGACCTTCTATAAAGTCACAAAGAGACTGTATGGTACAGCTATTGTTCCTTCTCTCCTTCTCTCCTTGTACATGCTGGACCTCATGTGCACCTTGCAGCTATCTGCATAACAACTTGTGACTATGGCCGGACCTAGAGGTAACAAGTCCTAATAACCTGGCCCTTTTATCTAATTAGTCCTGCTTCAGTGGTTTTCATACTTTTGTTTGCCAGCAATCATTTCAGCACAAAGGGATGAGAATGTTCCAGAGATGGTTGGCCATATGACAACAATACTTCATCATATTGCCATTTCATGATTTTGTTGTATCAAATACTACATCATATTGTCACTTCATGACTTTGTTGAAGGATTTAAGATATGTGCACACTACTGGCTTGGTCCTTCAGGTGTTCAAAAATCCATGGTTACATATATAAATGACATTCTGCCTCCCCGTTTTTTTTTTAAAACAAATGTTACTTAAAGCAGATTTGTTCACCAAACATATAAAGTATAAGCTATATTGATTAACATACCTACATGCCTAAAGTTTTGTGGACACCTGAAAATCACACTCAGGGTCTTCTCCAAGCTGGTTTAGCGTTAAAATTTCCTTTCACTGGAACCAAGGGTCCCAAAGCTGTTCCAGCATGACAATACCACTTTACACAAAGCGAGGGCCATGTAGAAATGGTTTGCCAAGCTTGGAGTGGAACAACTGTTCAGGAAGGCCTGCACAGAGCCCTGACCTCAACCATACTGAACACCTTTGGGATGAATTGGAATGCCAGCTGCGCCCAGGCCTCCTCACCTGATCGTGTGATCAGCACCTGACCTCAATAATGCTACAGCTCTGCTCTCAAATACAGTGGAAAGCCTTCCCAGAAGAGTGGAGGTTATTATAACAGCAAAGAGTGGGATGGGTTGTTTAGAAAGCACATATGGCTGTGATGGTCAGGTGTCCAAAAACTTTTGCTCATATGGTGTAATTGAGCAAACAAACTGTTTTAAATTAGTCAACTGTGGACTCCCAAGTAGTGCAACAGAGAAGTGGCTGCCCTATCTTTGGGAGCTTGCAAGTTTGAATACTGATGATGCTATAGCCATCTACGGCCCGGAGCCGAAGGAGCAAAACTGGTCATCATCTCGGGGTGAGGGGGATGGCATACACATTGCCCCCTGTCGATCACAGTGACACTAGCCAATCATGGGCATCAGTTTCCCACATCACATAGGCGGTGTCTTACACTGCTTTGTGACATCATATGAGCAGCATTTCAAAAGATCTGGCTGTCTGGTCTCGAAGAACGCATGTTAACCTGCAACCTCTTCATTTAGTAGCTGTTGTCTGATAGCAGAGACCTGGCTGGTGGATGGGAAATGGCAGGCAACTAAATTGTGGAGAAAATGTTAATGTTAAATGTTAACCATAACCATATCAGCATGCTGTAAGCCATGCAAAGACCAAATTTACTTTGTTATATAAATGTTAACAAGTTTGAAACTAACAGAAACTGGGCTAACACTGACAGAAATTGTCCAGCTATTTCTAAAAATGGGCAATTTCCTAAACCACTTCCAAATCCATCTGTTTCTGTACCTCCTTTTCTTTAACCTTTTTCCCCCATAAAATTGTGTACATCATTAGAGCTGACTGCAGTCTGGTTGCCAACATTTTTTTCAACCTAAGATTTTCACCCAGCTCAAAAATCCAGACTGAGCTGATCTTTTTCCAGATGGTAAGTTATTTACCACTTTACTTATTAGCAACTAAACTGATCCACAAATGTTAAGATCTTTTTTAATTGCTTTGCTGTTGTGTTATTTTCTTAAAAATACCTTGTGTATGGTGTAACAGTAGTAGCGAGAACCATTCTTTTCTATCCTTCCTACCGGCATTTACCAGCTGACAAAGCTGGTCTACCAGCTCAGCCTGTGTTTTGGCAGCCGGTCTGACTAAGCCGGATGTTTTTACGGTAGTGACGTAATTTACGTTTAACATTGGATGTGTTAGTCACCCAGAACTGTATGTATGAACACCAACTTTACTCAGTGTGAGCGCATTTGTCATGCGGTTCCTGCTCTTGTGCGCCGAGATTGAGTCATGTATTGTGAGCTGTAGTAAACTCATTCGTTGTACAGTGTCAACCTGGCTGAAGCAGTACAAATCCTTTTAACTGTTCAGTTTCCATGCAATCCCGTTTCAGGTTCTGAAATTGAAAAAAAGGCTGAAAAACTAAAAAACCCACTTTGCAATTCCAATAGACAATAAATTGAGTCTTCATACTGAATGTACTGTATATATATATATAATCAGAGGATATCAATATAATAGTCTATTAATCATGAGGTAAAAGGAGAAGCCACATGAATTTCACATGTAATGTGGTTTTAGACACTTCGTACTGTTATTACGTGATTGTTTACATAATACTGCATGTGATCTGTGTGATGCAATGTTATGTTTCAGGGCAGAACATGTAACCATATAAATGTACATGATGTCATGTCATCACATGCATGTAACACATTCTCATGGGATATGTATGTGATTTTTTTTTTTCCCCATAATGGTTATTCCTGTTAAAATAATAATAGTTACAAATAATACATAGTAATAATCCAAAGTAAACTGCTGTTTGAATTTAATTGCAATCCATTTGGTATAATGACAAGCTGGTATCTCTAATTTTAAATGTACTTAATCATATACAGTAACTTCATGTTTAAATTGATATCAGATCAAATTTGCACATCTGCCTTGAAGAAACATGTAGCTAGAAATTCTTTTGAAAATGTTGGAGTATATCTAGAAGCCTTCACAGTCCTGTGAGACTCAATGTGGTGTATAGTGTGTCGCATTGCTGATGCTATCTGGAAAGAGATGACAGCAGTGCAACCTGGGTTGATTTATGACCGGCCTCTCAAGATCTCTTTAAAACATAACACTACTCTGTGTACTTTATCTCTGTCTGATCATTCAGGCGAATTCAGAGGAGCAATATCAGCATGTCCACTCAGTGGCAGTATTAGACGGCACATTCTCGGCTCCTATTTTATGACACACTTTACCACAAGGCACACTTTGAGAGATTTATGGTGGTTCAAAGCATTCATAATCAGTAAAAGAATGCATGTTTCATGCAATTTGTCTTAAAATGACATTGTTTTAACCCACAAACAAGTCATTTTCATTTAGATCTTTGGAAGCAGTGAGGAGCACAGCCTGTTTAGGAGCTATAAGAAAACCTTCCCGAGTGAAGCTCCATCATAAAACTGGTTGAGAAGATGCCAAGTGTTTGCAAAACATCTTCAGGAATAGTAATAAGAATTTTTTAAATGTATAATAGTTTAGATTTCATATTTTAGTATCATAACTCAATGTTATTTTGGTAGCATAATATAGAATATAATATAGAATATATTAAAAATGAAGAAAAACCCTAGAGTATGTCACATTTATTGTTTAGCTCCGGGTCTGTTACTTGCTGTACAAGGTGGAATTTTTAGGAGAACGTTAAGTTTAAGGTATCCGAGTTTGAATAATGAGGATGCTGGCTGGTTCATGTTCTCCTTAAAAGAGACTGGTTGGTCTCTGGAGACAGTAAAGCAAAAGATCAGCTTAAAATCAAGATAAAATAAAGAGCTGTCGAAGTACTAAACTAGCTACATGGGTGGAAAATTAATCTTTATAATGATAAGGATGTACAATTAAAGTTTCACCAAATTGAATGTACACCAAGCAGAATTTTGGTCTTTTCAGTACAAGGAATTAAATGTGCTGTGGGTCCTGGGGCTACACAAAAAGGGTCTGTGGGTGTGTTCTCAATCACAGCACTGAAATGAGTACAGGTTGTTAATTAAGTAAAAATGTAATCTTGTAGATTTGCCAGTTTTGGTGACACTTTGACCGAAGTGTTATATTAATACATAGAATTCACTGTTAATCTGACGGTTGAGGATTTGTGTCAGTGGTATGGTTTTGCTCTGAGATGTCTGTTAGGCAGTCATGAACTTTGTGGCATGGTTGTAGTTTGATCACTGGACTGCATTTGTATTTTGCTTCAAGGTTAGTAAGTGACTCTTTAGGTTAATGAATGATATTGGTTTCTAAATTCAAGATAATAGTCTGCTGGACTGCTTATCATTGTTTTATACATTGCAAATTCCTATCCATTAGGAAATAAGACTTACATGTAAGGATGTTCTGTTTCTAATAATCAAACTGTGGCTTTCTATATGTATTCCATAACTGTCGTTTAATGTTGTTAGCCTTGCCATCAGTCATGTTCACCTATTATTGGAGTTATTTTCTGCACGCGTCAATGCTTTACCTTATGCTTCAGGCCCCCTACATTGACATTAATGTAGGATTTGAAAAACTACACCTTTGTTAATTAGTACGCTCATTCTGTGAGCCTGAAAGGCTGATGTTTTACACCCACAGGCCATCACTATTGGTCTGACCCAGCACAGTGGTGGCAACTGACATTTAAACACTGTGCCTCATATTTATTCAGAAGATGAAAAGAAATAGATACATTAGATACATTATATACCTTTAACATGCCAAGGACATCTATGCAGACTCTGTCTAGCTTCCGTTATGTGTCTTTTTACTTTTTAGACTCTCTGTTGAAATGGGAATAACTTAGCTGATATATGATTTTTGTTAAGTGGGAAATGAATATATAGGTGAAGGTATTGATAAAGCCCGGGAGGGAGGGATGGATGGATGGATGGATGGATAATTGGCATGTCTTTGGTTTTATATTGTGTGGTTGAGGTATGTGTGCAGAATGTAGTAACTACCACCTTGATCCTCAAGTAGTATAAATCATGCTATGGATTGTATACTGTATAAAGGTTTAGAATGGTCTTATCACTTGTGTGTGTTTTATATGGTTCCTTTTAGCTACAGCCGTTTAAATTCTCACATGGAGAAAAGGTAATATTTATATAACATAATAAGGACTTTTGCACAACTATAGCCAGCTACTCTATAGGGTACGACTGTCAAGGGATTTTTCCATATTTAATAGAGAAAATGTGGAGAAAAAAAAGTGTATGGAAACAGATGTCATAGTGAGTGTGAATCTTCCTTTCCATCTGAATAGCTGATTTCTAAATTTTTAGATTTTCTAAATAATTTCTAAACTTTTCTAAAACAAACAAACAAACAAAAACTTTGTCCTGTAGTTCCAGAAACATCCTCTGTTTCACATTTTGTGTTTGGGCCTTTTAAGGAAAATCACTTAGCATTTGCAGCAGATTTGGATAGAATCTTGCATAACTTGAGACACATATGTACGTTGTATTCAGGTATGCACCGATCAGCCACGGCTACCAACTGCAGCTCCTACAGTTCTTACCAAAGCTGTGTTTTGTATGTACTGAATCTTAACCATAGCCTATTAAAAGCTACTAGAGGAGGACAGGGAGGAGGACAGACAATAGAATAATGACAGTGGAGGAAAAGTAGAAAGTGAGTAGTAGGAAGTTATGGCTGATCTTTTTTTTCGAATTTGCAGTTCAGATGAAGTCATTGACCTGAAATAAAGGCACTTAGGTGGGAAAAGGAAATGAGAAAAAGTCAGCCTTGACATCCTGACAATGATAAATGTGCAGTTAGGCTACTTGCTGACATCATGCAAATTAATGCCAATACATAGTGTTTTCAATTCAATTCAATTCAATTTTATTTGTATAGCGCTTTTAACAACAGACATTGTCTCAAAGCAGCTTCACA
>JAQQZR010000002.1:12260462-12289100 GCA_030068235.1 Notoglanidium macrostoma
ACATCCTGACAATGATAAATGTGCAGTTAGGCTACTTGCTGACATCATGCAAATTAATGCCAATACATAGTGTTTTCTATGTGGTATAATAATAATAATAATAATAATAATACAGAAATAATGTGTTAATAATTTAAACTGCTCTATACAGACCATTATCAGTGAGCCTAGTAAAACTAAGCATCAGCCATTTTATTCAATCTTCCAGAACAAAAACAGAATATAGCTCTGCAGAATGTATTTTACTGTTATTTTTATCAGCTTCTCCCAGAACAAAGAGCTTTTTAAAACAAGTCAATCTGACCCAAACCCAGGCACAGTGTTAGCCATAAAACATCCCATTCTTTTTATTCCTATAAAAACCACTTTCCCTCCGTCCCAGAAAAGTATTTTAAGAACAATCCCATACGCCCCCACAGCGATTCCCCAAAGTGTTATCTGATAGGACTTTGAGACAGAACAAGCTGATTAAGCCCAGTTTCACTTAAACATATAGACAGTGAGTAAGAGATACCATATGAATAAACAAATAAAATGCTTTGTAATGTGACAGACTTTACAATAACAAGACTGAAATTAAAGAAACTAATATTTCTACTATTATAATAATAATTTCTACAATCTGCTATAAATTGTTTATTTATATATTTTTTTAAATATAAAATATATTTATCGTTTTATTATTGTCTGTTTGTCACTACTTGTTTATTAGAAGACACTCAAAACCGTTAAAATACACAACGTTTAAGAAAGAAAAAGTAAACATTTATATACAGTCCCCTCTGAAAGTATTGGAAAGGCAATTCTTATGTATTTACTATACACTGAAGACATTTGTTTTCACAGGTGAAACTCGGGGCTCAAACCAAGAGTAGATATCCAGAGCAATTAATTGTTTAAATAATTAACCTAACAGGGCACACCTGGCAACAAGAAACACATCAGTCACATGTTTCCCTTTTTTGATCACTTGAAAGGTATATGGGTTCAAGCAAAAGGTGCCTAAGCTGTTCAGCATATCTACAAGTAAATATCAGAAAATGAAAGCTGAAATTCTGAAATATGGTCTCGTATTCATCTTTTGTTCTCAAACCCAAATGTCTTCGATGTATAGCAAAAAAACAATAATAAGTCTTGCTGTTCCAATACATTCGAAGGGGTCTATATTTCAGACTGTATACTGAATAAATATGCAGACAATCAGGAAGTGATGGGACATTGATGTTACAGAATAAATGTACATTGAAAGAAAGTTAATGTTAAACTGCTTAAAGATAATGTTACTGTTTGCTAAATTGTGTAAAGACACTGATAAGCCTGGAGTTCCTGAAATTGAAGTATGAAGCAGAGGAAGATGACCTGGATTTTGCAACACTTCTGCAGTCCTGTGGACAGGGGAGAAATAAAGTTCAAGTCTTCTTGCAGAAAGGAAGGGAAAATGGATTGCACTCCAACACCAAGACCGTGTTCCAGCTGTGAAACATCGTGGAGGTAGAGTCATGGGTTTGGAGTGTTTTGCCTAAAGACCTGGACAAACTGAAAAAATAGTAAGGGAATAATTCAGTAAGGGAACAATGATTCAAAACTCTATCTGGTGATTTTACAGGTGAATGTCAGGGTTGCCAGGACATCATCTACAGCTTAATGTAAAGGGGAATAAAATTGTTCCTCAATGTTGTTAGTGTACAGGAAAAATTTTGTGGATATCACTGTAGCTAAAGGAGGTATAACTGATTATTAAATACATAGAAGAGAGCTCATATACTTCTTTCAGCTTGGACTATTAATAATGTTCATTAAAGATGCAAAAGTTGTTCAGAATGCATATGGCTGTCTATTATTTTGACTTGGATAAAGATCAGACCTCGATTTATGAGTAAGTAATACTTGAGAAGCTCACTGTGTACATTCTTTACAAAGTACTAGAGTAAGTATTTACCATCAGAGGTTGTCATTGACTTAGGCAACATACATTATATGACCATAAGTTTGTGGGCACCAGACCATCACATCTGTATGTATGTAGGTTTTTTCTCCAAACTGTTGCCACTTAATTGGAAACACACAATTGTATAGGATGTCTTTGTATGCTGTAGCATTACAACTTCAAAAATCCATCCATCCATCCTTCCATTTTCTATACTGCTTATCTGTTAACTGACACAGGGAAGCTGGAGCTAATCCCAGCTAACTTTGGAAGAGAGGCAGGGTGCACCAGGACAGGTCACCAATGCATTGTAAGGCTAACACAGAGAAACAAACAGCCATTCACACTCACATTCACACCTATGGGCAATTTAGAGTAGCCATTTGACCTGACCTGCATGTCTTTAGACTGTGGGAGGAAACTGGAGCACCCAGAGGAAACCCACGCAGGCACGGGGAGAACATGCGAACTCCACACAAAAAGGTCCAAACCAAGAACCTTCTTGCTATGAAGCAATTGGATCGCTGGATTACAATGACCAACATGCATTATATCTTGTATGGTTACGGGACGACATTATAATGATTAAAAAAACAAACTATTGTTAACTAATTAACCTATTGTGCCATGAAAGAAGCTGTGAAAATTCATTATGTTTCCAGTGTCCCCAGGTCAGACATTTTGACTATTCAATCACAATTTTGGGGGAGAATTTATAAATGTATATATTTATTTTTAACATATGGTACCCTTTTTTTCTCTCAATGAACATTTTATGAGGAACGCCTCTACACCTACTCATTCATGTAATTCTCTAATTAGCCAATTGCGTAGCAGCAGTGCATTGCATAAAATCATAGATCAGATATGATCAAATACGAGCCAGGAGCTTCAGGTAATGTTCAGATCTACCATCAGAATGAGGAAATATTGTGATCTCAGTTATTTTGTTGGTCCTAGATGCGCTGGTTTGATTAGTTCTATAAATGCTGTCTAATTTGTGATTATCACAGTCACTAGAGTTTACTCAGAATGGTGCAATAAAGAAAAAATATCCAGTGAGCAACAGTTCTGTGGACAGAAATACCTTGTTGATGAGAGAGGTCAATGAAGACTTGCCAGACTGGTTCAAGCTGACAGAAAGGCTACAGTAACTGTAAATTTACGACACATTAAACCTTAAGGTAGATGGGCTACAACAGCAGAAGACCATGTCGGGTTCCACTTTTGTCAGCCAAGAACACAAAGCTGAGGATGCAGTGAGTACAGGCTCATGTAGCCTGGTCTGATGAATCTCAGTTTCTGCTGAGGCACACAGATGGTCAAGTCAGAGTTTTGAGCCAACAGCATGAATCCATGGACACAACCTGCTTTGTGTCAACAGTCCAGGCTGGTGGGGGTGGTGTAATGGTGTGGAGAATGTCTTCTTGGCACAGTTTTTAAACCTCTGTTCATGGCAATTTATTACATTTATTTTGTTTAAAGTCTTTTTTTATTTTGTTTTAAAATACACTTTATGTATCATTGTTTATTTTACAGAAATAAAAAAAATCTTTTCAGTCATTATTTTTCTTCAGTCAAATTTTGTTCTAAATTTCTGCGAATCAAATCATGGACCCAGTTCCCAGGAATGTACAAGTGTATTCTTACACTTCTAGTGTCTAACACATTCGACCATATGTCTTTAATATCCCTTACTTATACAGTGAAGGCTGCCTGCTTTAACACACACATGTTAAGCTTGCTTGGACATGCAGCTGAATCTGTTCACTTTTAGATATAACTGTCCGCATGTCTTGAGGAGTTCTGTTATATTGTACCTGCATGTCTGCCATGACCTCCTTTTTTGTCTCCTATCTCCCCCAGTTGGCCAAGGTGACTCTGCAGTGTATGTGACCTCAAAATGTCAGCTTGGATTTCAGTCCATTTCTAGAAAATAAGCAACAAAAACATTGCTCTATCTGTTACTACATGTTCTGTTCTAATATATACTACAGTATATAATTATAATGCAATTACATAATAAACTACTATGTATATAAAACTGTGTTCAAAACAGTACATGTACTATATAGGTATATTATAAATGTATAAATCTTTAAATTAAGTAATATAGCACATGCGAGCGAACAGTTATACAGAATATTAGCGTGGCTGCAGGCTTGAGGAGTTTTTTTTTTTTACTTATTTTTACTCTGCTAAGTAAAGTAGATTGCAAAGAATCCACACTGAGTGATAACCCGTCAGCTAGCTGGTGAGTTTGTATTCTACAGGCCAATGGGAATCAGGATGAGGTTACAAGCAGATCTGCCACAGCCAAAAATCTCCAGAGGTTCAGACAGGTGCTCAGAAGCCAGCTAAATTGTAGGAAAAAGATCCAAGCCATCAACATGTACGCCCTACCAACTATCAGGTACCCAGATAGAATAGTAACCTGGCCACAGGTGGAAATAGATGCCGCTGATGTCAAGACACGAAAACTCCTCACAATGCACTGGTGGGTTTCATCTGAAGTCCAGCTCCCTGAGACTCTATGAACACTACACAGAAGGGGGACAAGAATTATCAAGAATGAAACAAGAAACATCCATGAATACATCAAGAAGCTGGCCCTCCAGGGTGAACTGTTGAAAGAGTCTCAAGCAGTAGAAGACAGAAGATGACGAGGAGGATGAGAAAGCATCATGAAAGACCAAGCCCCTCCATGGAATGTACCTCCGGCAGATAGAGGAAGTGGCTAACATCAGGAAATCCTACCAGTGGCTAGAAAAAGCAGACCTGAAGGACAGCACAAAGGCTCTGATCATGGCAGTACAAGAACAAGCCATAAGCGCCAGTTCTGTATAGGCTGGGGTCCACCACAGTAAGCAGGACCCAAGGTGCAGGCTATTCAAAGACACCCCTGAGACTGTCTAGCACATAGTAGCTGGGTGCAAGATGCAGTCTGGGACAGAATATACTGAAAGGTATAACCAGGTGGCAGGGATAGAGTACAGAAATATCTGTACCAAGTATGGGCTAGAAGTTTCCAAGTCCTGATGGGAAACACCACCAAAAGTGGTTAAGAACAACAGGGCTAAGATCCTATGGGACTTCAACTCCCAGACAGATAAGCAGCTGCTGGCTATCCAACCAGACATAGTGGTGGTTGATAAAGAGCAGAAAACTGCAGTAGTGATAGATGTGGCAATCCCAGCTGACCGTAACATCAGGAAGAAGGAGCATGAGAAGATCAAGAACCAAGGCCTGACGGAACAACTGGAACAGATGTGGAAGTTGAAGGCCAAAATGCTTCCACTGGTAATAGGATCATTAGGGGCTGTGACGCCCAACTTAGAGAGTGGCTCCAACAGATTCCAGGTACAACCACCGAGGTCTCTGTCCAGAAATGTGCAGTTCTAGAAACACCTAAGATACTGCGCAGAACCCTCAAACTCCCAGGCCTCAGAGGACCGGCGGTTGAGGAAGACGTACACACATACCACCCCCTGAGTGTGAGAGGTGAGAGGAGGATTTATATATATATATATATATATATATAATTCCCCCCCCACTCCAAACAATTCCCTTCTTTATTGGTTCAGTTCAAATCTCTAGTAGTTTGGCTTCATGTTTCAGATATCTTCTGGAAATTCTGCCAGTTTAAATCCTAAAGACGCCTTGGGGAAAAGACATGAGCAGGCGTCTTGTTGCTCCTAAAAATAGCAGCATGCGGATCCTGTACCGTTTCCTCACCCGGAGGAGAAAAAAAAAAATCACCGATCCGGTCAGGTGATGAAAGCGGAGTAGTTCTCACCCGGATTTCATCAACCCATTATATTGTCTTATAGCTGGCAAATGCTGACAGAGTAGAAAGCTGAGTATTTCGTTCAGTCACAGTCTTCTTTACCAGTTTGGGAAGATAGGAAAGGAACATCTGTCTGTCTTTCTCTGTGCCGTTTAAAGAACTGCAGCCGTTTCCTCATTAAGTCAAAAGGTAAGGAGAACAACCTCTAGCTCTATAGAAGGCTTGGAACTCTGGCTGTTTCAGTACATATGGGTATTGGGTGGAAATGTAAGGCACTGACTCTAGTTTTAGCACTTCTTTAATTCACTACATCTGAACTACATGTTTTGAGGTGAAAATGGTTTTGCTTTCATGCATATGATTAATAACTTCTTCAGCATCTGGAAGTTGTGGAAAAAGAAAAAAATGTGACGTTTTCAAACCGGAGTTCTGTGTGTAAACCTGCTGATAAAGAAGCTCAGTGATTTCTAATCCGTCTTTTAAAGCATTTCTCCATTTTTTTTTTTTTTTTTTGGTTTACAGAGCGACAGTTCCATGCATGCTCACGCGTTTCATTATTTACGTGTTTACGCGTTAGGTGTACTGGCTGAGCTTTGTTATGCGTTGTATAGGGCGAAAGGAGATGACACATGTTGCGCATTTATCCATCTCGACCATTGTGAGTAGACTACACGGTATTGTTATTATTATTAGTGGTGCTGCACATTTGGTTTAGAGTCCTCGCTTTTGACTCACGCAAAGCGCTTTGCAGACCCCATCCTCAAATCCCAACGCGCTGCAGCTTATTAAATTTCCACTAGTGATCTTACATTTCGCATTTCTTCTTTCATCATCAGTCTTTTTTGCCCTCCTGTAGCCGACGCAGATAGGTAGGCTATCATTGGGGTTAGGATATAGATTAATACCCTGTTGCATTGTCTGGAATTTCTAAAAGCATGTGCAATACCATCGGTCAGTGCAAACTGGTAGCTTAGGCTATATTACCCTATAATGCATGTAAAGGCTATGAGATCATTGCTTCTGTAAATTCAGAAGGTGGTTCCTCCGCTTTTTGTCTCGTGTGTCACAGCTTACGTCGGCTGACACTCGGTGGAACCCCCCTTTTTCCTCCTCGCCTCGCTTTTTGTTCGCTCGCTTCAGCTCCAGCGGAGAGGGGGGTCGCGCTTTAGATGGAACAGAGCGACGAGCGCGGCGGATGCGTCTTTTTTTTATATGTATTGATGTAGGAGACAATGTGGACGGGATAAGGTAAGATAATTGTTTCTGACACGTGAAAAACAAAAAAAAAGAAATGGGCATGATCTCCATGAGAGGTGTTTATTGTTGACTTGAGAGCAAGGCGCGCTTTTGAAACTCGCCGTTTTTGTGCACGCAAAAGCTATATAGGATTCACGTAGATTCCTGGGCACTGAGTAGCATACATTGCGCTGCTTCATTCAAATCTCAACAAATGAATGACTTGTATAATCTCTCAATCTGTTTTCGCAGAGCCTTTCACTCATTACCTGGTACCTTTGTTTTGGATTTGGCAAGGATCGAATAGAAGAAAGAGCTCAAACAACGGGGGGATTTCGATTCCAGTTTAAATCGGGGAATTACGCGTCCAAACTGGGATCTATGAGCGCAAAAGTGGCGAAACCTAAAGAAGAAAAGGATGCTTCCAAGGGTAAGAGGCGAGGCTTGCGATGCTCGAGCGCTGCCTCTACATCCTCTGGTTTAAAGCGACCGTGGTTTTTCACCCTCCTTCCCCCACCCCAACTTCATTGCATTGTCCTTCCAGGCTTCTGAACACACACACAAAATCAATACAGGCCTTTGTCATCAGTGCTCTATGCCTTTTTGTCCTCAGCGATCATTTATTTTTAAGTTGCAAAAGGTGGCTAATTGAACACCTATTGGCTTTCTGTGTTTAGTTCCATTTATTAAAACGCACCGAAATACTCATTCATTCTGTAGCATGCAGGAAGATAATAGCATCACCGTGATGTCACTTTAATCGAACGGCTGTAATGTCACAGGTAGACGATCCTGTGGAATTCCCACCGCAAATCTCTTTACGCACTTAGTCGCAGGTTTTGGTAACCAGGCTGAACAATAAGAAAATTCAGATCACACTCGCGCTGATGTGCGATGACGCTGTGTGTGTGTTTACTGCGCAAAGAGACATTGCGTATAAGCGATCTGCGCGTCGCGCGAGCCGACCGTAAACTGGCCCGCCATTACCATGGCGACGGGGAGGCTGCGGGGTTGCCAGAGAAACCGAGGCTCTTTATCGACCTCACGCGTTCTTCAAACACATTTTTTTTGCACGCTAGGCTGTAAATAAAAGTACACCCAAGCTGACCCAACAGTTGGGTTAAAATCATTGACAAAAGAAAAATAATAGTTTTTTTTTTACAAAACAGGATTTCGAAATTGATTTAAATTTGCAGTAAGCACGAGCAATCTGCTCAGACCACGGATAATATTCAAGACTGATGGATTGCTGTGGATTTATACATCGGTGTTTCTTCTCACACACAGTATTGAGGCATTTTTATCCATATTGTCGCTGGCACATAGAAATGTATCCCCAGGGAAAACACTGTTTACTGTGAACTGCTGAAATAGTCAATGTCTCTATTCCTCCTCCAAACAACATCTGTGGCCTTTTAAATGAGCTTTGATTATTTGAAACCTTTGTGATACCATTTCTTTAGAGGAGCTCTTCTTTATAATTGAATTTCTTCTCACTGTTAGAAGGTGTACTTCCAAACACACAGTTACTCTGTTTCCAGCAGTATTAGTAAATTAGTTTCCAACCATTCCAAACTCTGAATTTTCTGGTTAGACAAATGTCACCTATAATCATAGCTAATATCCCACAGAAACCTGCATGCTCTAGAGTGAATGGCGAAGCCTCAGGTATCAGGCAGTAGATGATTATCTGGGCTGGCAGCACTTGGGGGACACTTAAGTGTCACATATTTTCTCGCTGATGAATTGATTCAGGCACAGAGCTAAAGCTATAGATATTCCTAGCACAGTTTAGAAAAGCTTTATTAATTATAAAGCAGCAGAGATGCTTTATATTCTGCTCTGACACCTGCTCTAATCTACTATGCCGAGTGGCTGGCTGCTGCTACACTGGAATTTAATTCCTGCTGTGGGAATGTAGGAAACACCTGAGGCGAAATGTTGGCCCTCAAGTCCGTATTTCTACAGAAAAGCACTGAGAGAGCTCATTCTTTAATTGTACCTTTGTGCTATTTTCATTTGCCAAAAAATAAACCCTGTAAAAATCCTAGCCTTGGAAGATATTGCAAAACATTTGTCTATATTAAGCTATGATAAACTCTTACACTGCAAAATCTCATCAGAACTGATGTAAATGGGACTGCGTAGCCCTTGAGGAAGGCTCCATCTGCTTCAGAGACCTGCCACTTTGCATCACCACCCTGCTTGCTGAAATGTTTGGGAATTTTCTGGGCCTGTCACGTTTGCACATCACTAGACAGTCAGTGGAGGTGAGGTTGTATTACAAGCTCACTTCTGTCAGTAGCTCATGTCCTTAACCTGCCTGTTCTCAAGCTCCTACACATGTTCAGAAAAAACAGATATTCATTTTTTGACTGAGCAAAAATTTCCCTCCTATTTAAATAGCACTGATGTCTTTGCCATTCATTGTTAGCCAAATAGCCTGCAGCCAGTCAGCAAGGACACTTGTTGTTTAGCCTACATGTTAATAAGCTATTTTTTATGCTACCGCATAATAACAAGCAACAAAGTAACCCATATTGATTAATTAGCATCTTAAACCTTTATTATATTGATTTATCACTTGTCACCATAAATTATGTTTAAAAAAAATCCACAATATGGCACTTTAATTTCAACGACTATAATGCTAGTTTGCAGGTTAGCTGCTGGGGTTCTAACAAACTGAAGCCCGATGTAGAGCTTGAGAATCGATACCAAATAACTAGGTTAAGTCTAGGCTGGTTCTGCTGGATCTTTCGAGAAACTAAACCACCTACAGTGCTGTGCAAAGGTCTTAGGCAACCTACAGTATTTTCTATAAATTTGGTCTTACTTGCCAATTTTATTTTTAAACTAATCAATGTTACAGAGAATCTTTTGAAGTTTGATATGTTATGGTCCATATTGACAGGAGCAGCTCTAAAAGAACCCTCAGCAAATCTCTCTTTGGGTTGTAGTTGCAGGTTTATTTAATATAAATACGTAAAGTCAAATAATATACCGTCTTCATCTAGCTGGGTATTGCCTTGATGCACATCTCCATGATGTTAATTACATCTTGATAGCGGTCTGGGATGTTACACGCAGAGAGCGAAAACTGTAGCAAGTTCTTCAAATAGCCTTAAACATCCTACTAGCCAATGTCTGTAGAAAACTTCATGAAAGTTTACCAAAGAGAATGTATGCAATTATAAATGCTAGACAAATTCTGTATTTCTTTTTTTATTCATTATTTTCGTCATGCTTTCATTATTTTGATGCTTTCATTTAATTTTTTTGAAACATCTCAGTAAACATTTCTTTAGATGTGCCAAAGGAGTTTGAACCATAATACTGTAGCTATGCTACTGCAGCGAAACCAGAAATTAAACACTCATGATGCATCAATACACCAATATACTGCACATGCACTGTATGGCCAAAAGTATGTGGACACTTAATCATAACACCCATATATGGGTTTTCCTCAAACTGTTGCCCTGAAGTTCTAAGCATACAGATGTCTAGATAGTGTTTTTATATTGGACCATTAAGGTATCTCTTCACTAAGAACTAAGAGGCACAAACCTGTAACAGTATGAAAATGCCCTTGTGCACAGAACAAGCTCCATGAAGACATGGTTTGCAAAGATTGGTGTGGAAGATCTCAAGTGGCCTGCACACAGCCCTGATCTCATCTGCACTGAACATTCTTGGATGAATTGGAATGATGGCTGTGCACCAGGCCTTCTCGCCTGATATCAGAGCCAAATCCCCGCAGCCACATTCCAAAATCTAGTTGAAAACCTTCCCAGAAAAATGAAGGCTGTTATAATAGCAAAGTGGTTTGCTTTATATTAATGTATCTATAATAAATCCATGGTTTTGGAATAGGATGTTCAATACTCAGATGTCCACATACTTTTGGCCATAAAGTGTATATACATAGGTGCAACTGGAAACCCTACTACAGCTGTGAAGATAGGCAATGAGCCAGGACTATGCCCCATATGTTAAACTTTATACTCTTTACATAACAGTTAGTTCACTCATTTATTTGGATGAGTAGCATTCCAAGAATGCTTAAATTTGGTATAACTGTTTGTATTACACTGCTTGTCTGTGTTTACCATGTAAAATTCAATTTCTAGCAACTGTCCCACTGAAACTACTACTACAGTAGAGTTAGCGACATCATTAGCGGACATGGTAAATGCTAAAAGTTATGAATGTAACTTGACTTAAAATATGAAAGCTCTTAGGATGAACATAAAAAGGAAGGAGGGAAAGCCTATTTCACTGGATGCACCTTTATTGGAAATGTACAAAACATTGTAAGATAGCTAGTCAGTTAGCTGACAGGCTAGCAGCGAGTGTGGCTTCTTCAGGATCTATTTCTGTTCGTGGAGCCAAAAGGAAACAAATAATTTGGCCACATTGTGCCCGAAATGTCAGTTGCTCAATATTAATTTCTTTTTTATAAAAGTGCTGTATAAAAGCAATATCACACTTGCAATCGGGCTGTTATACTGAATATCGGCCAATATTGCCTTGCCAATATTCAGTATAACCGCCCTCTTGCTCCTGTGATATTGCTTAAATAATGTGTAGTTATTTTGTGTTCTTTATTGTGGGCTGCAGCCACACAAGTTAAAGTGGCGCTCTTAAATCCTGTCTCTCAGTCTTTTCTCAGTGAAACATAAACGTATGTAGGATCAGTGCCAGGTGTTTTATGGGAACATTTAATTGTTTTTGTCATCTGTCAGTAAAGCCAGTGGCTTATTCATGAACTCTGCAAATACCTGCCTGGTGCTGTGGGTGTAATAATCCTAACAGCTCATGTCTTCTGCTGGGAACTGTGATGTAAGTGGCCCTGAACTCAGTCTCTGTTCTTCTGTTCTCAGTCCCAGAGCAGCTTGATGAGGCACAGCACAATGTACTAGGCCATATCCCTCATCTTAAAAGATCACTACCTAATATTCTCTCCTTCTGTCCCTCTCAGCTTCACATTGTCCTGCAAGCTCTATACTGCTCAGGAAATGCGGACGTCATTTAATACAGAATGCACTACAAGACAGCATAGACGTAAAGTAAAGTCTTAAGCCACCTCTACAAATTTGACAAAATCTGTCTTATCCCAAGTGCATGTGACTAGCAGTCACTGCAGTTCTGTGCTTTACCTCTAGAATGTTGACAACCCAAAAGTTTTTGGGTTAAAATATAGAACTGCATTAAGATTTAGGCCGTTAGCCTAGATTATGCAAACATCTTGAAGTTCAACACAAGATACTGTGCACAAACGGTCTTCTGCATTAGTGTATCAAATGAAGGAACGAGTTTTTCTTTTCCAAAAATTCATTTTCCAAAAAAAAAAAAAAGAAGGGAAAATTAAATGTTGCTAAAATTATACACAGTAAGTTAAAGATCATTTTTCAGACAGAAGCAAAGGGTGTTCATGCCGCTTATTGGATTTATTTAGCATCTTCAGTTTGCAGATTTTTCACAGTACTGTACAGTTCTGTGCACAAAAGTTACTTTGAGAGGATTATGGACTATTCAGATAATCATGATAATGGGTTTATACAAATTGCACATTTTAATACACACCAATTAGTAGAAGAGGATGTCTGTTTCTTAGGGATTGATAAACTGTTTAAGTGACTTTTTAAATTTTAGAAATCTTTACCCTTCCATTTGTTTATGTAGCAATAAGCCATCACAGTTACTGCGATTTGTAGTGAACTGTTTATATTGCTGAGCGGAAATTATATTACAAGGAAGAATTTCAGAGAACATCGGCACGGGTAATGAGGTGTCGTTGGTGTGTAATATCTCATGCCAGATACAATCAGAGCAGCCATGCATAGTGATACAAACTTGGCCTTTTTTTCTTTCTTTCTTACTTTTCACCTCAGCATTGTATGCTGTAGACTAATCCATTGTTTTCCAACCTTTTATATCAATGCCACATTTTTCAAGTGAAATCTCACAGCACACCACTAAGAATAATCACTGAAAACGTGTTAAACATGCAATAGTGTTTGTTTACTGGGAACCATGGCATGGCCTAATTGCCATCATCAAAAATATAAAAGACTGTATTTTTTAGCGGTGTAAACACGATATGATTTTATGTCGTAAGGCAACAGATATCTAATGATACTATTCAATCTGCTGTTATGCAATACATCTTGAATTAGTTTAGTAGCCTCCAAGTGATAATGTGATCTGACTTTGTTCAGAAACTGGTGCAGTTGAAGTAGAGAAGGACAGAGTTAGGGGTAAATCACCATGCTAGCATATTAAATTATTTACACGTCTGCTAAAAATATGAAATGTGTGTACTTTTTTTAAATAATAATTGATGTATGATTGTCAATTCATTTCAATGGCATTAAATCAATTAATTTCAGTCAGTTCCTTTTAAATTGATACAACCTTGGATCGTTACACTCCTAGCTTACCAACATCGTGAACTTGTTTAATTTTAATTTTAGATACATGATATATAGCAACCATAAGCAATAAAAAAAAGTTTCAATTCTGTAGTGACTTAAGTTAGTTCAACAGTATTTAATGGCTTCCTGTTCCAGACCATTCCTCTGTATTAGACATGAAATTTACAATAGCATGCTTGTTGCTTGTCATCTCTCTAGCAGTGATGATGCTGTGCCCATTGTTCTCTTTTGGAGGATGATCCCAGGCTTGCATTTATCTAATTGCAGTGCCCACAGGGATTAGTGTTACATGGCATAACTGGATTATAATCTGTATAGCAAAGCTGCAGAATAATGATGCAAACTGTTTGAGAAACTGGTCAAGATGATAATTAGTGAGAGGCTTGTACTCATGAATTGGCTCATTGCCCTTTATTACAGCTGTTTACAATATTACAATATTTTCATTTTGACAAAGCTTTAATATCTCCTTACTGTTTGTACATGCTAGCAACTGATATCTTTGGACATGAATCAATTGATTGAAGTGGTCTTCTAGTAACTGGTCCCTATGTTGGAGAATTAGGAGCAGTACACAGTTATAAGAAACAGATTACATTCTTGATTAAAGTAAATGATTTTGATATTTAAAATGGGTTGGCTCATTACAGTAGTCACATTCTGTCAAACATGTACAACTCACTATCTATACAAACTGAAGGACATTAGGGTAACCCAGCTAAATAAAAATGAGACATATGTGACTGTAGAAATGATTTTACAAAACAAATAAATCAGTGGAGAAATCTGAGTGGATGATCTCCCATGTCTTCTTAAGTGAAGGTGCACATGAATCAAACCAAATACTGCAGTGCATTATGGGTATACAATGGTCGCTAGGGTACATAATGTGAGCACTATCGTGGTGTATTGTACGAATGAAAGAGGGCACTGGATATTATCCACTGTGTACCACAAAAATAGTGAAATATGGAGGAAATCGAATATATTTTCAGAAAATTCAATTTGAAACTGTTACAGGATAAACAGGATAGGATTTTACATGAACACGGCATGGTGGTGATGCCATGATTCGATCCTGAGCTTACCTTAGTCTTTGTGGAGTTTCATGTTCTTCTCGTGTCCACGTGGAGTTCCTCTGAGTTCTGCAGTTTCACTCCTACCTCACAAAAACATGCAGATAGGTAGATTAGCAGTTCTAAATTACCTCGGCAAGTTGTAGTGTGCATGGTACACTGTGATGAACTGGCAGGGTTATCCCTAGGCCATTGTTGCCGGGCTTGTATGCTCCAGATCTACTGTGACCCTGATCAGATTAAAGCGGTTACTGAAAATGATATGAATGAATGAGGACAGTTTGAGGTTAAAAGGTTCCCTCAGCTTTGCTCAAACAACTCCAGCCTATTTAAGGGTAAGGCTAGGTCTAACACACAATTTTATTCTAAACTTACAGGACAGGACAGCAAATGACTGTTACTTTCCTCTCGCAAAGCTTCCTCAGGCCATGCTGCCTGCTGCATAGATCACTTTCACTCCTGTGAACTATAGTTCAATAGAGCGATCAATAAATCACCCCTGTGCCTTAAAAGCCTCTTCTCACTTGCTGCAGGGTGGAAAGATTCACTAGAAACCTTCTTCCACCTGCAAAAGGCTAAGCTGAGGTCACACAAGTAATTATGAGGAAAGTAGAAATTTCTCTACCTCACTATTGCAGCAGTATCTTCAGGATGATAAGCAAAGTCAGTGTGAAGCTTCTAGGAGGGAAATTTATGAGAACAAACAGGTGTTAATAGACAAGTTGAAATGAACACAAATAATATAGCTGTGTGTGTGTGTACCATGTTTCTATTACATTGTGGTGACAAAAGTGCCCCACAATGTGATAAAAACCTGTTATTATTTACCTTGTGAGGACATCAGTTCAAAGACAAAGACTCAATTTTACAAAATTCTGTGAATACAATCAAATAACTGAAATAGCTAAAAGTCTTGTATTTGTTTGGTTATTTATGGTTAAGTTTAGGTTTGGGTAAGGGTTGGGGTTGGTGTAGTTAGGGTTAAGGTTATGCCCATAGAAATTAATAGGAGCTCCCCACAAAGACATAAATACAAACGTGCTTGTGTGTGTGTGTGTGTGTGTGTGTGTGTGTGTTTTGCTATGCAGGGATTAATGCCTGGTCTAAAAGTGAACTAATTAAAGTTTTCTAAAGTATGAAAATCATTAGCATAAAGTAAGAAAGTCAAAAGATAAAACCCGAATGATGTTTGTAAACAAGCATAGACCCGGGAAAGCATAGACCATTGTGTACCGGTATTTATTAGTCAAGAGAGTAGGTGAAAATTGTATGAATGTCTGTGACATGAACCTTGGATACTTCCTCTGGGTGTCTGCTTAGCCTGGTAAACAGTAACCATTTTCACCCTATACAAAGCACACTAACAGTGGAGTTATTCTTCATCTGACTAACTCAAAATGAACCGTAATAACTCCAGAGTCAGATTTGATGCTTTGACCCCCATCAGTACTCAACCTGACGCATTTGGATGAAGCAAAGCCTGTGCTTTATTATATATTATATATTAGCTTTATAATACTATGCTGTATTATTACTTCCTGGAACAGTTTTAAACAAGCTTCAGAGACAAGCCTAATTAAACACCTCCATGAAGCTCGGTACTGTCCACTGGTGTGATTTTACTTTTCAGTTTGCTAAAAGCAGTAAATATTTACCAGTTTATTCCCATGGTTCTGACCTCTGCCATGCTTTGCCAAGGTTATGAGCCTTAATGCTTTGAGTCGGAATACTAATTAAAGCTCAGGTTTGGTCATGCAAGGCCTGCAGTGGACACTATTCGGAGAGTAACTTGGTCATAATCACATTGATCTGTGGCTCACTCACTTAAAATGGCTAGTTCATTTAACACAGATGTTCTGGAAGATGCCTCTAGAACTCACAATCAGAAATAGTGAGGCTTGAAACACCAGCTTGAAGCATCACCTTGATTAAAGTCATCGAGCAACCATTTTTGAACTCTTTATAGTAGAACCATATTTTTGCTGTAGTTTTTCGCACAGGTAAATCAGCATCCTACTGTCACATATGTTATGATTGTCACTCTGAATTATTCAGTGCTTGTC
Source organism: Notoglanidium macrostoma (assembly GCA_030068235.1). Classification (NCBI taxonomy): domain Eukaryota; kingdom Metazoa; phylum Chordata; class Actinopteri; order Siluriformes; family Auchenoglanididae; genus Notoglanidium; species Notoglanidium macrostoma. The sequence goes on from JAQQZR010000002.1 coordinate 12,276,992, forward strand.
ACTTATCAGATTGTGTGGGACACCTAGCAGAGAACTATGTAGTTATGCATTTAAAAGTCATTCCAAGAGACGAGTCTGCTTGTAGATTAAATGCTTACAATTAGCTTTTCCTGTCTTTGCAAAATGTGTTAATAATATCATTAAAGCTATCACATTCAGTACTTGCCACTGGATATGCGTAGATGTGCCTGTACATGTGTTTGTGTTTAAGTGTTATTTGTGTGCGCATGTGGTTCTCCACTGGAGCATTAACTGTGATGAGACCGTGTGTTTGTCTGAGGGGAATGAGGCATTGTGAGAGTAACAGCTCCTATAAATAGTGGTCCAGCATTCATTTCTTTAAAGCTGATTTCACATGGTCTACAGTGATCCACATGGCGGGTATAGCAGTGCCCCAGTGTTGTACAAGCACACTCTCAGGAGGGTAAATCATTTTCATAATGAGATGTAGCAAAACAAGAATAAGCCACGCATGATGAGCTACATGACCCCTATGGAGTTAAATCAGACTCACCAGTACTTGACCCTGAATATATGAGACCTGGTACTCATTTTGGTACTGACAATATTTGAATGTCTTGGGTCAGACCCACAGTTTTACCATTTTGCAATCACATTTGATTGATAGATTTCTGGGGTTGGTCATTGGATTTTGCATATACTGTAACTGGGTAATCAAAGCATGTAGATTTATTTAAGCCAAAAGCCTTGTTTGTGTAAATAGAAAATGTACAGTATGATATATATATGTGTGTGGGATGTGGTTATGATTAAAATGTTGTCAGTTAATCAGCTGAATAGTGTAACAATAGAAATATACTTAACTGTGAAATAAAAATTAAATATGATAAAGCTTATTTATGACAGTATCTTAAGACCTTGAGTTTATATTGAGTTAAAAACTGCTTCATAAAAATGTATCATTACCTTTCAAATATTGCAATATATTTAGCAGTGGCAGTTATGATTTTGGTCTTCATTACACAGTTAGGAATTGGACTGGTTGTATTGACCATTGGGCTGGTTTTGTGACACAGACCTGTCAAAAAATCGATATTCTTTATTGTTATTTAATAAGATACAACATGCGGAGTTGAATGGAGATTTAAATGTTTTAACATTCATATTTCGTATTTAAATGAAACATGAATACTTATAAATATTATTTAATTTTGACTCCTCTTTGAAAATGATCAAGATTTAATATTACTGAAATTACAGCCATAATAACAGTTGTATCATGTTAGCCAGCTTGGACGTTAAGGCTGAGAAGAACTGTGTCTCTATTCTGCATCTTATGGAAGGTGTCAAATTGTCTAACATAACAGCTAGTACATGTAATACATACTCCAAAACATGATGACATGAAAAGCAATTACTGCTGATGGTGTTTTGACCACACTAGCATTTTAAGTCTTTTTCACAAAAGTCTCTGAAGTAAATTTTGCCATTTTTATTTGTTGTTAAAGCACAAATTTGACATGTTTTCTTGCAAGCCCATTGTCACTCATATACTTTAGAAAGCGGTGAAACACGGACTTAAAATGCCTAATATAGAAAACTGCGCTAGGTTTGGCCGTCTTAGTCTTGTGCTACATAAGCTTTTTCAAAGAGCTATGTTGTTACTAAGGCTTCTGCAGTGATGATGCTTTCTGTGGATGAAAGCAAGCGCACATCAGCAAAGCATCTAGTTTTTCTACTCCAAAGTAATGAAAAGTGGCAAAAAGGCAGTAAGCCAGATCCATTCATTTATAAGTGCTGGATTTAATAGCTGATCAGTGTATTTGTCTGTGTGGGAAGGAAGCAAGTTCCTGTACAGCTGTGACTGGCCCATAAAGAAGTGTAGACGTTTGCATCATCTGTGCATCTGCTGTTCTCCAGTACCTACTTTCCTTTTTGTTTTCTCTTTTCCTTCCTCGTCTTGTCTTGTGTAAGATCGAGCAAACTCTTTACAACTCTTTTTTAAGTTATGCTGTCTTTTGTGGCTATAAAGACAACAAGTTCCCACAAAGCTGGTTGCTAACCCCTGGGTTTTCATAATTGAGTTTTTGCTCTGTGAAAACTCTCTCTTTTTCAGGAAAGCTAGAGTGGAGAGGATGCATCTGATTGGCCAATCTGAGGAACTTGCAACTTTCAGCATCCTCGAAACTCATGTAAAAAGCATCCCTTGGTCAAGAACTTTGTGAGTGAGGAGAATATAAATATTTAAAGGATTGTAGCTGGCATAGGGCACATACACATGCACATTTGTAGGATCTTTAAATCCATAAAGGTCCATAAATGGTCTAGAATACTTATTAGTTGTGGACATTGGGTTTATTATTATAATTTTTTTTTATATAACTTCTCAGGTTAAATTTATAGACAACTAAATATCCTATTGAACACGGGCTTCAGTTGTGCTGACATCATATCTTTTATTCAAAAGCCAATGTGGGTATGCTCCTGAGAGTTTTAATCACAAAGTGGTGGTGTAACCTTAAATACTGTATACATATGCACAGATTTACTGCGGCTATACCTGTTCATCTGTTAAATGAGAGTGTTGAAGTATAAAGTTAATCAGCTGAGAGTTAAATGCCTTGCTCAGTGGACCACTATTGGTTCTCTGGCAGTCCATGGATTTGAACTGACAACTTTTACGATTATTAGTTCATGGTCTTAACCTCTAAGCCATTACTATAATATAATATATTGCAAAATGGTTGCATATGTGGCAAGCAATCCACCTGCGCAGATTGTCATGTCTTGTCTCAATGCAGTAATGTAAAAACACCACATATAAACACTGCTAAAGCTGGAGAAAAAGCATGGCTCTCTGAGCCTACACATTTTGATGTGCCTGCTGGTTTGGGGTCCAGTGTTCCAGTAGGAGCTGTTTATGGTTTAATGACTGATGGTTTTCTTTAAGGTGTGGGTGGCCTTTGTTTGAGCTTCACACTGTGGTCCAGCACATTTCTCTACTGGAGATCCTCGTTAATGCACATCAGCCCCCAGTCTGTGCACCCACATATATACACGCTTTCATCCACAAATACCAACCTTGGAGAAAGATTCTATTTTCATCCTCACTATTCTAAATGCTTTGCTTCATAGCATTGTGTGTGTATATATATATATATATATTCTTATTATTATTGTTATTATTGTTATTATTATTTTAAGTTAATTTTAAATAAAGCTTGACAGGGCTATATTATGGGAAAATAACTATTGGTTCGTGTGATGCAGCTGAATACAAAACAGAGGATCAGTACCACCCCAAACTTGATTATGTTCCTAATCAACTTTATTTTCCTATCACAGCACATCCTGAAGAGTTGCACAAATTAGTTCCTGTTATCACATGTAACAGCTATAAATGGTCGTTCCCTCTCTGGCTTCTCTTGATAATAAAAAAACAATTCTGCCAGGTTACCATGAAATTGCAAACTGACCTGACCTGAAGACTTTTCCAAGTTGAAAAATTACAGCATTACCCCCAGTTGTTGCAAAATACTGACACGAAATATATTCCTTATTATAAACCAAATTTGAAGTAAATTTAAAAAGATTAAAAATTGTTCCATGAACAGGACAGTTTAAAAATAATACTCTTCAATGAGCATCAACTGTAGCAATTGATTAAGCAAATGTATTTTTTAACCATTCTGTTTAGTGAACAAAACACACAACGTGTATAAATCCTGGCATTCAAGAATCCTGGCATATCTGTTTCTCAAAGCAGCCACCAAGTAATTTCTTACCAGGAAAACATGTATGTACTGTATATATTACAATACTGCTTTCTTGGGTATAAGAAAGTTGCTACTGAAATAAAAATTTAGAATAATTATTATCATCCGTAACATCCCTGTTCTGTGCACTGTACTCTGAGGACAGATGGCCTTTCTGCTCCCCTGCAGTTCTTTCTGCTACTTGGCATGTGTTCTCATCCTGCCCTGGCACACATTAGTTCTAGCTCTTCTCTCTTTTCTGAGCCTCCTAACTTTATACATACCCACACAACATGAGCACTTCTCCAGATGGCCTGACCCAGAGTCACAGGCTCCTGCTACTAATGCTAAGCTAAGAAATGAACTACATTGCTACATATTTATTTATAAAGCTACTATTCGTAAGTTACGTCTCTAACGTTCAACGCAAGGCCGATGGCTACAAAATCAGCCAGTGTGCTTTCTCACACTCAGTGTATCTCAGGTTCACTTGGGAACGTGGGAAACTAGCCTTCAGATATATAAAACATGGAAGGGGAGTGAATTGTGTCTCTCTGCACTACCCTCAACACAGTGTTTCAGTAGTGTTGTGTTAAGGTACTGTCAGCCAGGTAGCTACTGCAAGCTGTATGCTGGGTTACTCTGGGTTAAAAGAAAACGCTACAGCTAAAGCTAAAGTTACACCTTTGCTAACTGTAGTTTGTTTAAAAATAACAGCTAGCATAGATAACTAGTGTAGTCCAAGGGTCTTGTCTGACTTAGACTAGTGTATAAAGTCTGTGCTTAGGCCTGACAACCGTATTTATGAGGAATGACTCTCGAATTGTTTGTAATGCTACAAAAAGCTAACAAAAAGCAGTGGAAATGGTCACTGGACAGGTACATGGAGTCAGATCCCTTCTCTTTATTGCCTTGAGTAATACCTCGAAGCAGAATGACAACCTCAGTATGGCATGTTCAATATTACCTTTGTAGACTAGGGAGCTAGAGGAAGTCAAGAACAGCTGGCAACAAAGAAATGTCCAAGAAAAAGTCTTTCTTGTCATACACAGGAATGAGAGAAGCTGGTACAGTCTTCTACAGTCTTGCTTTTCCAGCAGCTGCAACACAAAGCAGTTTACCTACTTTGCCTTTGATGATATTTCATGATGAAAATAATATGTGCTGGTAGTTATAAGGTAAATTTCTAGAAATTTCTAGAATGTAAAGCTAACATGGTCTTCCCGTCTGTAATGAATTGATTTTGTTGTACTTTGCACAAAAAACTTCAAAGTTTCATTACAAAGGCCCTACTAATGCAATGGGACAATCATGAGTTGTTTGCATATAATTTAACATAAATTAAAACATGCGCACAATATTGATTCATAATGTAAAGTATTATTGCCAACAATGTTGAATGAAGAATTATTAGTCAACCTTACAGAGATTCAGTTTGCAGAGATTCATAATTGAAAAAAAGAAGCATTTTTAATCATCTGCCTCATCTATCACACGCCCTTTGCTCCAACTGTGGCACACATGTTGATGTGTGAAAAGTGCTCATATAGTGAGGCAATATGGACACACTCACTGGTTCAGGAGGTTCATGATTTATTCAGATGCTGGAGCACTGGGCTGCGATGAGTGAGGAAAGCTCGTGCTCCCATGCTGCACATGAATTGATGACTATGGCTCACTCTTGCTGCACTGACTCCAGCCAGTGGAACCTCAAGCCCTTCTACAACAACACGCCACAGCACAGTGAGAGTGAGGGAAGGCTTGGTGGCATACAGCTTATCCCTTTGTCTCTCCTTCACATCCTCCTGTATTAACTGCTTTCTGTCTCTGTTTGCCTTGCTATGTGTGTAAGAACTGGTTTGAGAATGGATCAGACTTTCCCTGATTGTTTGTCCCAAATTCATGCCACAAGACCAGATCTTGAACAGTCAGTGGAATCCAGCGTAGAGCGAGCAACCAGCTCAATTTAACCTATTTAACCAATCTAACCCCTCAAAGAATTAAAATTCCTCATCACTGCTTTCAACAGTGATAAACAAAGGAAAATTTGCACTGCTGTTCCTGTAATTGCTGCTGTATCACTGGCACATTCACCAATTTGCTCGCCTGCCCAAAGGCGTAACTGTCCTCTCAGCAGCCTTGATCATGTATCTGCTGTCTGTTTTATCACAGTGACCAAAGGCAACATGGCACCTTGTATCAGTGCTTGTGTCCATATTACACTCCACAGGGAGGTGCAATGTTAATTACACCCCTCACCCTCTCCACAAAAATAAGTGTGTGCCTTAAATTCAAATAGGATGCAATTACAGGATCAGTGTCATAATGTTCTGGAGCGAAACTTGCCAAAGACTGCACTGTCACTAATTAAGTTGTTTGTCATTGAAAAACAAAACAAAACATCATCTCCGCTTATTTATTACAGGAGGTCTGGTAGGGCTCTGTAGAGAAAGCACTCTCAGCGTTGTCCAGACTTGGGTCATAATTTCCTTCAGGCATGAGCTCAGTGTCTCTCTATAGCTCTGTCTGAAAGAGGGTCACTTCTAGTAGCACCTTTCATGTTCTACTGGACGGGTGTGAGTGTGTGTCAATTAATTTTCTATAACAACACGACTGTGACGGTAGTCACAGCTGTAAGGCAAATCACAGCTTTATATTCATTTGTTTTAATATGGTATTATGTTCTAATATAGTGTTTCTATAGTAACAACTTACATACTGGCTCGTGTATACTAAACTAATTAAATGTGCTGTTATTTAACAAAGAAAAACAATATAATCTTCAGTGAAGCTATCTGTAAGGACACATTTCTTGAACATTTATGGAAGGAGTCTCCAGTGTCAATGCTTTGAGTAAGTTTTCTCAGGGAGAGTTTTCAGGACAAAGGACTTTCCAGTTTGTCTGTATTTTGTTGGTTTTGGAAACTTTAGGAGAAAGAAAAATGAGAGGCTGGTGAGGGAATAACTGTTTAAAGCTGTTATAATGTATGTGATAACAGGACCTGACTTGTTTTGTTGACTCTCTGCAATATTAAATGGATCACTACACCCTGTTGAACTACTTGTGTTGCAATTAAAAACCTCTTTAGTGCTGAGACCTTTAACATCTTCTGTGGTATAGAATGATTTGCAAGAAAAGTAATATTCCATCTGTACTGCAACATTTATAGTATATGTTGTGTTCACCCAAGAAAGTCAAGAGTTATCACAATTGTAATGCAGACTTGGCAACCGAGACCGCTTTTTAATTATACAGTCATGGCGCTTTTCCCATTTGACATTTAAGCAACCTAGCATAAACACATCATTAAACATTGAGGTTAAAATGCTATTATTAAATTAAGTGTCCAGGAAGTGATTCAGGGTTAATAAGATGTTAATGCACTGCAGAAAGTGAGCCACTACTGTTTTCCCTGATCTACCACACCTGGACATTTTATAATGCATTTTATAATATTGTCATCATGGTGGGCCCTGCCTTGTGATTCCTACAAGGTAGGATTTGTGAAGAAAAGAATTTAATTGTACTGTACATGTGTGTATTCATGATAGCTGTAAGTCTCATGACATAACTGGCTACACATGTTGAATTTGATTAGTCTTTCTTTAAGGGTAATGAAAGTACCAAATATGGACATATCATCACAGAATTATCATGTCCTGCCACCACCTGTACCTTCTGGTGGTGGCAGCACATGACAATTCTGTGATGATATGTCCATATTTGGTACTTTCATTACCCTTAAAGGCTCAGCAATCATCTATAGTTAGGGTGACTATATGTCCTCTTTTTCCCTGGACATGTCCTCTTTTTGAGACCTAAAATATGCGTCAGAGGGGGGTTTTCTAAATTGCCAAAAATGTCCAGGGTTCGGCTTTTGTTTTCTGTAGTCTCCATACATTTGGCGGGTGTCCATCTGCCCCATGTCACCATCCTGCCTCCAGTGTGCTCTTTTTGAAAACCAAAAAATGGTCACCCTACTATAGTAGTGTCTGATAACAATTCCATCAAGTACAATAAAAACATTTAAAAAATGTCTCTTTCTTTTCATGTAAAATGAAATGCAGAGTAAAGGTTACATTACCAACTCCATTATTGCTATTGCAAAGGTATTTCTGTTGTATGTCCTCTGTAGGAAGAAAAGTACAAGAAGTACTGGATAGCATGGCCAAAAAAGTGTTGTTTTTTTTGGCCATGCTACCCAGTACTTCTTGTACTGTGCAGTAGGCTGCTGAATTTGTATTGATAATTAAGTCAATATACTTCCGCAGTAATTTGTCTTATATGGATAAAATCTACCTTAAGAAGATTTACACCTGTATATTGCATCAACAACCATTCTGTCCACTACTATTAACAAATAAAAGGAAGGAAAAGGCCCTGTGGTGGACTGGCGAACTGCCCAGTGTGTACCCCGCCTCTCACACGAAGTCAGCTGAGATTGGCTCAAGCTTCCCCGCGACCAAGATGGATAAAGCGGTATAGATAATGGATGGATGGAGGAAGGAAAAGCAGACAACTAGTGAAAATGAGATTTTGATGTTCAATCAGCTGATGATAACAATCAAGCTGATGATGACAATGGTGCTGGTTACTGTTAAATACTGATAATATTGATTATACTTTAGAAATGTTTGCTCTGAAATAATTATCAATATCATATTATCACACTGCTTGCCTCTAGTAGAGACCACGTTTCAGTGCAGAACCTCGAAGTTTATTTTTAGCTCTGGCCTCATTGGAGAGGGTTTGGGGGCACAGTGGGCAGTGTCATACACTGTAAATGCTCCTTTCTCTTACACACACTCACTTTGCCTTTGGCTACTATAAACCTTCTGTGTGAACACTCATGTGAATAAAGCTGATAACCAAAACATACTGATAAATAGCAGCAATGCTTATGTAGTAAACTGATGGTGTGCATTTAGTGTGAGCCTCATCCATATTATTCAGAATACATGTACATGCTGCTTGAAGTGTGTAGTATATGGGAGGGTTGCAGATTGCAAATGAATCTTAGTGGCTTTATGCACACTGTACACCTGTATAAGAGCTGCTGTTTGTTGATTTAGCAGAGTGATTTGTGTCTGAGGTTGTGTGAGCATGTTGCCGAAAAAGGAATCAGCTGCTGTTCTGAACATCTGCAGCCTACCCATGGAAATGTGCACTTACACAAACACCATCATAACATTTAAAGGTGGTCATTTTACAACCCAGCAACAGCAACAATGTCCTCAGTTCTCAAACGAGTGTTAAAAGAAAAGGTGATGCAACACACTGGTAAACATGCCCCTGTCCCAACTTCTTTGAAACGTGTTGCTGGCATCAAACTCAAAATGAGTATATATTTTTCATAAAATTTTGCAGATTCAACATTTGATATATTGTCTTTGTTCTATTTTCAATTAAATTTGGGTTTACGTGATTTGCAAATCATTGCATTCTGTTTTTATTTATATTTTATACAGCGTGGCAACTTTTTTGGAAATGGGGGTTGTATTATGCACAGCAGGACTTGTTTAGTTGTCACAAAGCAAAGTCAAACCTGCACCATTCACAGATTATGGATGTTTGTCTATAATCTCTCGTCTAATGCTAAAAGTTGCACTCCGACACCCTGCTAAGACTAACTAACTAACAGCTGGCATGCACATATATTCCGCTCCTGTGTATCAGGTAATGAGTCTCCATACCAGATGGTGGCAGTATCCCGTTCTAACCCACCTGACAATTTTAGATTAACATTTGTAAACATTCCTACAACATTGCTGCAATGATTTTAATTAAAGGATTGTATACTCCAGTATTTCCTCGATGTTGTAATCGAACTGGGAATATTCTGTAATCTAAATTCTAGTAACATTTTAAAGTAAACTATAATTACAGCTCATGTTTCCAATAACATAATTTGTGTCACATTACAACCTAACCTCCTTAGAAGGTTACATACTTTGTAATACAAACAAATAACAAATTCTTTGTTAAACATTATAACATTCAATGTTAACTGGGACTGCACTAAATATAAGTTTAAAGTAGCTTACCAGAACCATTGTCTATACCGATACCTTGACAGATTATTTATTGTAGCAGAACGCACTATGGGCTGTAGCTAAACAAACTAGCCACTGGCTATAGATGCTGTAAGGACACAGGCTTATTGTAAAGTTTATTTAAAAAATGTACCATCTGGAGGGTGAGATTCTTCCCTTTCAGATGCCTAGTGGCCTAATATGATTTATTCAACATGCATGTTTATTAATATATAGTGATTATGTTTTGGCAGTATAATCTTGAAAGCTGCCTATATGCTACAAGGACATTGTGTTGCTAATCTGATCAGTGGTTCACCCTTCTCCAAACCTTCCATTGGCCCTATAGGCTACAGTATTCTAAGATTAGCCCTGCGATAGATTGGCGACCTGCCCAGGGTGTACCCAGCCTCTCTCCCGATGTCGGCTAGGATTGGTTCAGCTTCGTCACATCCCTTAACAGATAAGCGGTATAGATAAAAAAATGGATGGATAGATATTCTAAGATTGCACAGACTCAAATTGTGCACTAATGAGTGAGTGTTAAGAGCTGAGTCAGAAAAGTGGCTACAGAGAAATTCAAGGAGGTACCCAGTATCAGACTCTGCTTCTGTGCTTTACCATGTTCCTTTGGCATTATACTAGGTGAGCACTTTTTCCTCTCTGCAGATTTACCATGTAAGATTTCTGCTCTACATGAACAAGTTCCTTCTGGTCTCGTGGAATTTACTGTCTTGCAGCTGGACTATGGAAAGTCTCAGTTCTTATATCGCACTCTGATTTCATCCTTCCCAGAATTCATGGTCCCTAATTAATGGTTTCATTCATGGTTGGTCTGTACATTACATATTAGCTTCAAGTTGTCGCTCTGTAAAAAGTGCCTGATCAGTTCACAGCCAGTCCAAGAACTTTCTCTCTTTCAACCCCAATGCTGATTCGAGCTCAGTGAGCACTGGCGCTTGAGTGATCAGGCACAAGATGGCTGACAGTCAGCTTGCTGTGTCAGTGCTCTCAAATACCTTTCCATGTAGTTCAATCTACAGAAGGTCCCTATTGTCCCCTGTTGGTCTGTTATGTTGTAATTGTTTATATTTACAGCCTGCCTGTCAGAATAGTTTGTTACATGCATATAAAGATTGCCATTACTGGTTTTGAAGACATGTTTAGGTTCTGTGATCTGAGAGTACAGATGAGGTAACTTTAGAGTTGCTATTAAACTGTCATGTTAGTTTATGAGGCAACACAAGGTTGATGGCCCATAACACAATAGCAAAGCTGATCTGTGAGGGTGCAGACAGTGTATAAAAGGGGGGTGAAAAGGCCTATCACAGAGACAGGAAGACTGCTTTACCAGCATCAGTGTTGACCTGTACACACACCTTGCTTTCACAGCCTCTTAACATCAAGCCTCCCACTGCAATTCCACTCCAGCCTCCTCCTGTGATACTGAGGGATTAGTTTTCAAGACACCTCTCCTTAGTCTTCGCCTTCACTTGCACTGCATCTCTTCTCTTCTTTTTATCCCACCCTCTTTCTTAGGCCTCAAACTCCCAGCACTGCTCTATAGTGGTGTGCAATATACAGTGTGTCAGCGATGGGGAAATGTCATCTGGTACTAACGCTTCAGCAGGAAAATGCAATTTGAATTATTTTATACTATAAAACCATAAGATCAATCAGTTGCTTGCTGTCATGTTGACCTGTGGGTGTGTTTTCAATGCAGTACTAAGAAAAAAAGTTGTTGTTCTGAAAGTATAATGATTAGTAAGAGCAAGTGGGGGATGTCCAGATATGAACTTTCCAAATATTAAATATTTTACTATAAACATTATAAATATAAGTTTAGTGAAAATACTCATTTTCATAAAAAAAATGGGGGGGAAATTTACAAAAATGTTTGACTTCTAGAGCCACATGCTGTGATGTGATTGGCTCATGGAGCTGCACGCTGTGTTGTGATCAGTAGTGGAGCTTCATGCTGTGTTGTGATTGGCTAGTGGAACTGCATGCTGTGTTGTGATTGGCTTGGTGGTGGTTTGTGTTTTAAAAAAACAAAACAGGTTTGCATACTACACAGAGCAATGTCAGAAATGTTTCACTTGTTTGCTCTTGCATAAATACAGTGCATCCGGAAAGTATTCACAGTGCATCACTTTTTCCACATTTTGTTATGTTACAGCCTTATTCCAAAATTGATTAACTTCATTTTTTCCCTCAGAATTCTACACAAAGAAAAAGTGTACTTGAGGTTTTTGCAAATTTATTAAAAATAAAAAACTGAGAAAGTACATAAGTATTCACAGCCTTTGCTCAATACTTTGTCGATGCACCTTTGGCAGCAATTACAGCCTCAAGTCTTT
>JAQQZR010000002.1:12300234-12318597 GCA_030068235.1 Notoglanidium macrostoma
GTTTTGATGTATTCAGTAATGTTTTACAATGTAGAAAGCAAAAAAAATTAAGAAAAACCTATGAAAAAGAGTAGGTGACCCCAAACTTTTGACTGGTAGTGTAGACCAGGGAGAAATAAGCTTTAAAGTTTATGTTGAGGGTTAAGCTTAAGGTTTCAAACAGGTAAAGAACCTCTGCTGCTTCTGTGCATGAGCTAGGGGGTTAGCAAAACAAAGTGAGAGTGTGGTTCTGTCTGGGACAACACATTATGTCCTATTTCTGTTATAGGTTCACAGTGGCTGACAGAATGGGGCTATTAATAAGAGTGCTAAGTTGGTATATTTTGGGAATCTTTTTAGATAGTTTTGACAAATAATGCTATTTCTTTTTTGTCACTTCTCTTAATAGATCATAATTCGTAGAATTGGTACTTGTTGGCCCAGTTTACTACCAGCCTACACATTCATACGTGCCTAATGTCCATTAACTATATTTTCAAATAGAAAATGCAAAAGGAAATAGAAAAGCCGAAAGGAAAGTTAAAGGCTTTTGGCCTGTGTGTAGTAGGCCAGTGTATAGGACAGGTGTTTCTGAGCAGGGAGCTGACCAACCTCTACAGGATTGACTACGGATACTCATTGTTGTTTCTGAATACATATTAGAAAGACACGCCACTATTACTCCGATATGCAGCTGTAAATTTCACCAAGCAGCTGTTATCATGCTTTATTCTCCTCTTACCTCCCATGTGGCCTGTGCATGTCCCTGACACTCAAGATGAAAAGCACACACAATACTGAAATGGACTGGAAGCATGAGCGCTTGGCTGCTACGGTATTAGTCATTAGCATTCATTTTCTGCATGTCATAAAGCCTCTAAAGTATTGCCAGTGTTGAATGGCAAGTCCTGAACGCTTCCATGCAGGCAAGTCACTCCACCTTGACTGTTCATCTCAATACAAAGGAGATGTTAGATGGAGGAAGATGGAGCAGGTCTATGACCAGTCCAGACTTTCAGGCTGTTTTCACCCTTGAGGCTTTTTCCACACCTGGTACATTTGATGGAGTGTGAAAGCAGTTCCTGAGCTGGAGAACAGTCCTTGGTTTACATGAAAAGAGTGGTCTGGGGCTTGCTTCAACCAAACCCTAATGCAGTTTGCACAAAGACGGTATGCTGTATATGAGTGGACAACGTGTCGCCATTCACTCTCATTGTGCACTTTTGAAGCCTGTTTTGTGGATCATCGTCATCTTGCAAATCTTGGAGTCAGAATTTGCACAGTAGAGACATTAGAGCCAAAGTATGGAAAGTAGATGCAGCCAGATTGGCAGTGGGTTGACGTCTCACCTGCTCATATTAGTGATGGACACTCATACATGAGCATGCATGCTATTACCTGAAGTGCAACTTAAGATGCTGCCTCGTCTAACTTAAAGTGGCAAGTACAGTATTATTAATTAATATGTAAAATATTTCATTGTAGTCATATAATTTTCACAACTGTATTGATTTGGCCATTTTCAGGAAATTAAAGGATTTTAGGGCTTTGAATCATTACTGACTGAGCTACCATTTGCTAGCTAGCTGATACTATCTATCATTTTAATCAAAGTAATGTAAGTATAAGTAGCTACCGTCATGTACTAACTGAAAATACACTAGTAAACTGCAGTCAGCATTTATACTTAACATGATTTTCATCTAAGTTTAACAAAGTGCTTTTGTGTGCTCTGTTCATTCTGTCAGTGCAATTTGTTTAAAAAGGAGATATTTTGAGTGCTCACTAAGGTCATAGTCAATTGTAGATTATTACTAATCTTATTATTTAGCTAGTGTTAGATGCCTTTATGCTATCACCTCACTGACTCACGTTGGTTTGATAGTTATAATATTGGTACAACAAGCTAGCTTAGACATCAACATGAGCAACATACCAGAAAAACTGGAGAGAACTACCCACTTGGGGGCTGGTACAACAGTTTAGAGCAGAATAAGACATGGCTTTGCTACAGAATTATCAAGAGCGTCAGGTCCATGTTGGAAAATATGCTCATGTTCATGACACTCGGCTGCCATGTACTAAACTGTCAATCACCTCATTAACCATGCCCTTTTATTTATCTTCAGATAACTTCTATAAAGCACATTTGCTGTACAGAAAAATACTGGGGGAGATATCAGGGTCAACTACCTTGTAAAAAACATCAGAATATCTTTCCCAAAAGTAATTTGTGGAGCTGTAACTTAAGATGTAAGATTGGCATGTGTCCCATTCACTGACATGAAAATGAGCAGGGTTAAAAATTGTACTGCAGCCATCCACTATCGCTTCCAGTTTGTGTATTTGTTATATTAGGTCAGTTATGTTACTAAGTTTTGTGACTGTGGTGAAAGGGTTAGTGGAGGAGACCGAACACTTTAATGATATATGGAGTGAAGAAGGCATTCAAAAGCAAATACACAACTCAAAAAACTCAACACTTGAACAACTGATAAGTGTCGAGCTAAAGTAGGAAAAAGCCCTCAGTCAGCACTATATGAAAGTACGTGATTCAATGAGAAAAACAGGAAGCCAAATAAAAGAAATCCATCCATTCTTTATCCATCTGGGTCGCGGGGAAGCTGGAGCCAATCCCAGCATCTCAGGGTACACCCTGGGCAGGTCGCCAGTCCACCACAGGGCCAACACAGACAAACAGCCACACATGCTTGCATTCACACCTATGGGCAATTTAGAGTAGCCAGTCGACCTAATCTGCATGTCTTTAGACTCTGGGAGGAAACCGGAGCAAACCCATGCATGCACGGGGAGAACATGCAAATTCCACACAGAAAGGCACCCTGTGTGAATCGGGGATCGAACCCAGGACCTTCTTGCTGTGAGGCGACAGTGCTAAGCACTTCACCACCGTACCGCCGTAAAAGAAATCACATTTGTATAATTGTATCCCTACTGTTGATGAGTATAAGCCTAACACAGAAAACACACATTTTCATAGGACTGGAACAAGGTTACTGTAATTATCTCACCTTTGTGGTGCGAGTGCTTGCACTTAGAACAACGTGAAAACTGTATGTGTGCATGGCTAAAACCTTCTTAAACAAGAATGGCTCCCTGTTTGCATGCATCCCTGCATGATGACATGTCATGCATCCAAAAAAGCACTGTTTAAGTTTTAGTACCAAAGGAAAATAAGAATAATAAAAAACAATGAACAGATGATCCCAGTGCTTACCATTTTGTAAACCTGCATGTGCACAAGAGACATATGGAACTCTATGGTTCAGATAGTCCAGAAATGGGTCTTATTTCTTTTTGGATGCAGAAATATTTGGACAGAACTTGGCATTATGAATAGACCAGTAAACATACCCTGGACACACCTGTGCATCTGAGAGTTGTATATGAAAACTTTCTGGGAAGTTGTTCAAGTCTTAAGATCACCTAAACATGCCTTTGTTTTATGTCTCTTTGCTCATTCACTAACTATGATAAACGTGATGTTGCTGGGTGCTCCCTCAAACATGAACTCCGGTATCACTGCGAAGAGGAAATTTTACATTAATAGTGAAGTCTTTGCTGAGCGACACAAACTCGGGTGCTTATGAAGCTGAATCCCCTGTGGTTATGGATTCTTGTTTAATGAAGGTGACTTGGCCTGTTGTCAGACCCCCACTGTGTGTGTCTGTTTGGGAATGTATATTTGCTCCTCAGGCAGCAGTCTCATAACAGTTATGCGACAACATGAAGGCATCTGAGACAGCTAATCTCTGCTCTGTTTGCGCTCTTCAGGCTGCAGCCTTTAACAGCACTCAGTGCTCTAGGACAGCTCTGTTCATGCTGTCTGGAATTTGTCTATTCACTACAGAACAGAGAGCGTAAGCTGACGGTGTGGAAGGTTGATGAGGTTGAAGTCCCTTCCCTGTATGCTTAACAATGTAGACATGATCCTACCTCTTATCCTTAACTACCCACACTTGCCTCCTTACTCTCAAAGGATAGATTGTGTTGTCACACTCATGGATTGTTTCTGCCTGGACACCAAGACAAAAATTTTGGCCATAATCACATTGCTGGTTTACTGCAAATATGGTTATAGCACTGCATCACTTTCCCTCACATTGTGGTCCAAATTGAATCATATTTAAATATGTGGTCCAAAACAAAAAGATTAATGTAATGTATTTGTACACATTTGGCGGTCCAATTTAAGTGTAGAACCCTTAAGCGTTCTTTGACATGTGCCTCTTTAAGGGAATCCTTAAAGATTCTGTGTGGAACCATACAACAGAGAGGTATTACCACCCAACACCCTGAGCACCCATTTTTGTAAGTCATCTACTAAAGAATTAATCACTAGAGGCCCAAAGCCTGAGCAGGAAGCTTTGCTGTCTTTGGATGTTAAAGGTCAGTAGTTTCGGGCTCAGGCAAGTGTTGTGTAACACGCCAATTGTTTCTTGCCTCAGTAGACTTGATTTTTGCTCATTTAAGTAGGTTTCTTGCTCACGCTGCCATTCTCCGGGATGTTCTCTGGTGTCAGGAGATATGGAATGAGAAATCAATTACCTCCTTACTGCCGCTTTGTAGTTCTGTCTATTTACTTATCTTTTCTTACATACAGAGGCATACAGAACATTTTCCTCCCAACTCGGATATTAACCTCTGTTCACATGTAGGCCTGATGGCTTCAGAGAGTACCACAGGAATAAGAACTGACATTGCCAAACACCAAGACACTCTATTAAATGTGGACATTATTATTATTATTATTATTATTATTATTATTATTATTATTATTATTATTATTTCACTGGTAGTAATTTAATTGCATGCCTCAAAACCAACAGAGAGCATTTTTGACATTTGCTGCATTGATATGTGTATTTTGTGAGACAAAGTAACACCTTTGATTTACACCGTGTTAATTTCTGCATATAAAATAGGTGTGAAATAAGCCTTATGTGCTGCATGCTTTCAAGCAAGAGTTTTCTAGTTATATTGTTAACTTTAAATGGTAAAATCACAGGCACGACAAAAGAAAATATAAAAATATCTCCTTCTTGTACAGTGTTGTTTGTACTCACAAAAATATCACAGACCATGGGTGAGAATTATGCCATCTGTAACAAAGCGACACCAAAATAATAATCTCTTTGGCCTCATTTTAGATTTGTTTTGTCAGTGGAAATGAGCTTTTCAGCCACTTATCACAGAAAAGCTGTTAATTGATTATCACAGAAGGACCTCTTGCGCATTAAAGCTTGGAGAGCACTGGAAGGTTTCCATCTCATTATGTCTTCAGGAAAAGTCCTAGAGTCAAATCATGTTGCAGTTTGAGGTCAGTTCATCTCTTCCAACTACCTGCCAATCTGACTCAACGGCTAAATCTCATCACAGTGAGTCAGCTTTAACTAAAATGCATGCAGAAACAGAAATATATAAGCTTTGCTGGAACAATGCCCCACAGTGATTACCAGTGGCTTTATGGGATTTGGATTCAGGTCTGTGCATTCAGGGTCTGATTTGTCTCCGCAATAGATTTAAAGTTGTTTGAAGGTGCATATTAAAAGTCATTGGAGCTCCAGGGATGGAAGGCATTGATTAGTCTTTAGCATCAAATTATAACTGAACACAACTGTGCATTTTACAGCATGGATCTCTGGGGACTGTGAGTAAGCTAAACCAGCACCAGATGAGCACCATTCAACACAAACCAGCTGGGATGGACAAAGCATTCATGCTGTTCCAAGCTGCCTTTCTCAGGAAGAATGTAGCTATCAATGGCATGAAACAGCAAAATCAGAACTGAAGTTGTATTTTGAATAATGCTGAATTGTAAGTCTTTGCTTATTATGCATATCACGTTGATTGCTAGCACCAGAGGTGCTTTTTAATTTATTCATTGCTTTAAGGGAGGCATGGTGGACCAGCTGGTAGTGTTTCTTCACTACTCCAGGGTCCTTGGTTCGATCCTGACTTAAGGTTACTGTCTGTGCATGTCTACGTTTCACCCATTCCCCCCCGTGTCCCCATGTGGGTGCGTTTCGATGGAATGGCATCCCTTATATCTACTTCGAACCCAGTATTCACCGTGATCCCGGCCAGGATAAAGAGGCCACTGAAGATAAATAAATGAACATTGTTGTCAGACCATTAACAACATATTAATTTGTTTAGCATACTCATGGCTGTACATAACGCACACTTATGCAACCTAAAATGTATCTAAATAGTCAGGGACTTCTTATCTTGACTGCCCTCATGTTATATTTCTAATATGTGATTGTGCAAGCAATCACACTATTGTTATCCATCAGACCACTATTTTTCACGCTTCTTCTCCTGCAGGTTTCAGGATATTGTTCCCAAACCAACTTCAACTCATTCGTCCTGTACCCAAATAATGTGCTCGTATACAGCTTTTGGAAAGACACAGTCATTCTCTTGTTTTTTTTCCCCCGTTGAAATGAAGGAATTTTCAGAATCAAAGTCTTCCTGCTCAGACACACTTCGTCAGTAAGCAAACACACTTAAGATCACACCTCAGGACAACTCACCCAACAAATACATGAAATCAGCTATGACCTGCACTCGTCTTTTTCTTTCTTTTCGTCCATCCATTTTTCTCCCATTGGTGCTGAAGCATCGTTTGCTCCAGAGAAATACATGGAGTTTTGGAATCAAAGATTTCTAGCTCAGTCAAGCCTCATCAGAGAGCCACCAAACATCATAGCTCAGACCAACTTACCCACACATCCATCCGTCACCACACTCATCTCTTTTTTGCACTGTGGAGCAATTACGCTCACATTTTTTTGCAGGAAATGCATCTCTAGCTTATTGTTTCAATCCTTATAAGACAGGAGATGCATATTGTTCAGGCTGTTTCCTTTCATAATGCTTAACTTACATGTAATCTACTACGTGCTCACTAAAAGAACGTCAAATTCTGATTCAGACACCAAACTGAAGAAGTGGCCACCTCCTCTGAGTTTTGGACTGAAGATGTCCTTCAGTTGTAGCTCAACTATTTTACTTTCAAGCCCAGTGCAATCGGCTGTCAGGAGCTGTAAGATACCTGCAGTCGCGGTGGACACAGTCACATGAAAGGAGATGTGAATGAAGTTCAGTGCATCATTGAAACTCTCTCCTCTGTCCTTCACTTCAACAAATCTTCTAAGTGAGACAGTATTGCTGGATCGTTTGTGCTGATAGCTCTTAGGCTTGGGGAGTGTAATTGCTCATTGTCAGGTATATACAGTGCTGTTGTTTTGTTTTGGAATTCATATAGAGCATGCAGCATGACCTCTGGCAGCTTGTCTCCAAAGACAACATTTCATCTCTGAATATCTTTTTTCCCCAAACCACAAACCTTGCCAAAAGACAGCTGTACAGCATTACTCATGTCTACACTTTGGTTAACTTCAAGTATGAAACACAATGAAGACAAATCTATCCCATCTCTGCTCAATATCAATATATTCTCTTTAACTCCTTATAAATGAATTAAGCCATTTTCAGGCTTTATATGTGCTATGTAATCACCTGTATCTTATACTTGTATATCTTTCTCTTGATGCCATAAACCAGTCTTTTGGCCTTTATTAGACTTTAGCCTTATTAATTAAATCTGATCACATTTGTTTTTGCGAGTGGTCCAAGTATTGTCATTAATGTGATCAAATCTGTGCTCTGAAATGTCTTGTGTCTTCAGGTATTGTTGTATGCTCACATATTGGATATGTCAGACTAAGAAAACTCAACTATAATTTGTAATAATATGTCACTTTCGTCTTTGCAGATTAAATAAGGTTCCCATATTTAAATGTTCAGCTTAGTTCTTGTTGCTCACAAAGCAAAGTAGAATGCTGGCTAATTTATCTTTCATTGAATTTCATGAGCATGGTTCATATTTGTATTGATTAAACCCTTAACCCCGTTCTTGCATATTAAACACAGAATAGATACAAATTAATCAGTCGACTTACTAAGAAACTATGTGTACGTCATGTGCGGCTGGTACATTACTTCCTGCTTTATTATCTGTTTGCTTGCAGTTGCCTCTTGATCCAGGTCTTTACTATGCTCAGCCTCTACAATGCTTTGCTCATGTTCAATTGGTTTTAGAGAGTTTTTTTAACAATTTTATACTGGTCCATTTTTTGTATAAGTAGTCACTAATACTTACCATAGCTAGCTATAAGTAGCTTGCTGTAAAAAAATGAGTGAATGAATAATAAATTTATGCTGAAGAGCAGGGCAGGTGGAAGTGGGTTATTGAGAGGTGGTATGATGTTGGTGAGTACTCTATGTAAGAGATCGCTCATTCATACTCCTCATGCCCATTCAAACATTAGTGGATGTGCCTCCATGTTGTATTATATGAGCACAAAAACAGAATAAGGCAGAGAATTTATAATATATATACGTATACATATATATATATAGGCTAACATTTTTTTATGTGCTGCAGCCATCTATCAAGTCAGTGTTGGTGTTTTTTCTTGCTGTGCATAATCTATTGCTCTATTAAAAATCTATGAAGGCCTAATGAAACACTGTCTCTCATCATATGGTGTATATATTAGGAATAAATTTCTCGCCAGACAAACTTTATTATGTTCTTATTTAATCCAATATTTTAATGTGGTTGTAAAGCCCACTTAATAAAAAGTGTGGGTGAAAGATCAGCTTCTGACACTCTCCAGCCCACATTTCAGGCCAACATTTGATTTGTTCACATGTGAGGTCACAAATGGATTAATCAGGCTTTAACTGTACAGAATCCCATTAGCTTTTATCATCTGTTGATTAAACAGTAAATACTGTCCCCGACAGTAATCCGTAAACCTAAATCAGCTCTGTGAGAAGAATATGGCTTTTACTCGAATTAGCTGTTATGCAGCAGCCATTAAGTCCCTATTAAAGACAGTAATGCAAAATGTAATAGTGTAGGTTGGTGGCCATTTCCATGCCAACATTTGATGCCGTCCATAAAGAAAACAGGATGTGGGCTTTATAGAAGTTTCATTAATGTGCATGTGAAAGGTGATCTGGAGGAGGTTGGCCGTTACATCTGCATGGAAAAGCATATACACAAAAGGAGCACTTTCAGTGATTTTTTTATTGTTGTTCCACTATTTCATCTACTCATATGCTTAGCTTTTGACACCCCTATCCTCTTTCCTGACCAGCCGTGTTGAGTTTTGACACTTGGCAGACAGAATGAGTCAGTTAGATAAAAGCCGTATTATTCAAAGCCAATAGCACTGCCTTTAGGCCATTTATCTTTGCATGCATCCGTAAGTTCTCCCCCATGATCCCATATATTGGATTCAGAGCTGCTGTTTGTCATTTGTTTTCTCTGTGGCATGCTTCACGCAGCAGGACTCATTATAATCATGTTGTGCCATTAGATCATGCATTTATGTATAGTTTTTTTATCTCTCTTGCTGGGGCTGTTTTGCTTTGGGTTCTAATGAACGTTTGAGTCCCAGTTGTCCACTGTAGAATGAGCACAATAACAGCAGTTAGATGTAGTAATTACTGTATATTGCACATATCTGTTTGCAAATTTATCTTTAGTCAAATGGGTAATAAAGTGAGCATTATATCTGCTTATGCAAACATGATGAAACAGGCAAACATCTGCATCTAGGTCAGCTGGATTTTTATTACCTTCCAACTCCCCTAGTTTGCCTCTGTGAGCTTAGCTAAGTATATTTTTATAGTAGCTTGTCTAACACCGCATTGGAGAGTGGTGGAGAAAGGGCTGGGAGGCTGTCAGTCACTGGGGCCTCAGCAGCGTCTCTCAGCTCTAAATGCTACTCCTCCATAATCCTCCGGCACTGGTGCAGGGGCAACTCATTTATCTCCATCAGCACACAAATTCGGAGTACACAGTGGGTTGCGATATAATTTACCTCGGCCTGAAATATCACCAGTAGTAAATGTATAAGGGAAACATTATATTAAATTATTTTGGTACATTAGATTAGATGTGCCAGTACAATATTCCATGTGGTTTTAATGAATGATTCAGTGAGGTTAAGCTCATTGGTTCTGCTTGACCTGGCATTTTTAATAATGTAACTTTTTTTTAACCAATGACATGACTTCTGAGAACAATTCCTCCAAGAGCATCCGGAGGAAACCCACGCATGCACATGGAGAACATGCAAACTCCACACAGAAAGGCACCCTGGATGACCCAGGGATTGAACTCAGGACCTTCTTGCTGTGAGGCACCAGTGCTAACCACTGCACCACCGTGCCGCCCTAGAACAATACCAATAGATTTAAAAAAACATAAAAAAAACACCAAGTACCAAGTACAGAAAATACGCAACAGAGTTTTGGTATTTTCGTTTTATGCTGAACACACGCACATGCATCTTTGTGAGGACACTCAATGACATAATGCATTCCCCAGCTCCTCACCCTAACCTTAACTAACCCCCTAAACTCCAACCCTTACCCTAACCCTAACCTAAACCTAATTCTAACCTGAACACTAAAACCAAGTTTTAACCCTCAGACAGCCCTTTGAAGAAATGAGGACCAGCCAAAATGTCCTCACTCTGATGATTAAATGAATTTTTGGTCCTTAACATGTAGCTTGGACAAACACACACACACACACACACACACACACCCACACACCCACCCACCACAAGCGACACTTTTTTGGAAAAACAACATCTAATAAACACAAAGTTTGATTGCGTGATTCATATTGTCTGCCCATGATCATCACTTGACCTCTGGGTATATGGTTGGATTAGAGAGAGAGAGAGACTGATGCTCTGATTCTGTGTTTTACACACACACACAGGTATGTCTCGAAGGAACAACACTGTAGGTAACTCTCATGGTAATAAATTAGTGTAATGTAATCCTTTGAAGGCTATCAGGACCTATGCTAATGCTAATCAAGTATTAGTATGTTTTTTTTTTTTTTAGCATTGCACTAAGATTGGCCGTCTTAAATATAAAGAACTTTACAGCTGACAGCATTCATTTAGCATCATAATGAAAACAATTCTTAGTCATTATTAAAAGAACATAGATTTTCTGAGTCTGCATTGCCCACCTACTCCTTTGTACCATTCACGACTTCTCTGAAGTTGGAAAATATGATTTTCACTTGTTCATGTGAGCATATGGTGAGCTTGATTCTACTTCTGAAGAGCCTGCAGCGAGTCAGCAGAGTGCTAATTGCTTTTGTTCTGTGCTGCATTCTCAATGTAATGGGTCATCGATGTGCTCTCCTTAGTGTTAGCTGCTTAACCACAGCTGAGAGTTGTAATTGCCTTTTTCACACTGAACAGCTTTCTACTTCTCACTTTGTGAAACCTTTTGTTGCCTCTTCCTCAGCTGGCACGTCTATCCTTCTCTACTCTACATTGTAAACAATTTTATAGCAAGATTTTACCATAATGTTCTATTTTACAAATGTATATTCAAATACAGTATTATTATGATATTTTGTCAGGTATTTAGTTGTTAGTTATAGAAAATAATGTGAGACTGCGCTAATCCAGTTTGTGTGATTCTTTAAAATACTATTGTGCATGTTACATAAAAGTTAATGTAGTCCAATATTAACTAGTTTAATGTTTATTAATGTAGGATATGTTGCACACTAATGCTAGTTTAATTAAAAATTGAAGTTTTTAAGAGAGTAATTGTTTAATATCAGTCTGTGTTATTATTGGTAGATTTAATAATTTACATTTAATAAATTTTTAGATTTTATTGTTTATATATAATTTTCTTTTTTTTTTAAAAGGAGCTGTATTGTTTTAAAAGTCATTTTCTGGATACTCAATTTGCCAAACTAATACTGTAATATGTGACTGATTGCTAATTATGTCAGTTAGGATACCACACATTTGCCACGGCAACTGCATTGATGCTCATGTTGAATGCTCATGTAAATTTAGCATAGTTTCCTGAAGTGTGAAATTATAGCATTTTGCAGTACAGTTTCACAGTGGCCTGTACATTTTTAAGTAAGTTAAATTACGGCAACTTAACTTGGCAGAAATTTAATGTAAAATCAAAAGGAAATTTAGAGCATAAATAGGCTTTGTAGACTAATTTTTAAGAGATCTTTTCTGAGGGGATCGACTAAGGAGGGAACAGTGTGAATGTGAAGGCTGAAGTTTGGAAATGAAGCTGGTGGAGTTAATAAGGTAAGAGTAGGAGACAGAAGAGTGTACGCCAGGATGACATGTTTGTTCAGCATGAGGTGTCACGTGAAGTGTCGCCTTCACTATTAGAAGTAATGGTGTTCATGAGGAGACAAGCGTACAGACATGAGTAAGTTGCCATAGTGAAATGTACAGTGCGATTTTCACTACAAAGTCTTCCTGATTATCATGAGAATGTTTAGTTTGTTTTGATGAAGTGCCAACAGTTTGCTAGTGAGGCAGATTTGTAGTGAGCTCATCAAACAGATCAGACAGCTCATTAGCATGACCTAATGGTTTTGTTCTATATGAATGTGGAGTTGATGTGTACAGGTGCTGTCGTCACTCAGATCCTCAGTGTGTAGGCGAGAGAAAGAGTGTAAACCGAGGATTCCTAGCGTAGAGAAGAAAAGGACTTTGATAGTTCTTGAAAGCTCTTTTGGCGTAACCCACATGCTCATCTCTAATACTGCATCAGCACTGAGAACTGAGTCAACATGGGGTAGAATCTCAAAAGCCCATACATGCGTTTTCATGCTCTTTCTATCCTACTTTTTGACTGCGTCACACAAATTGCTACAACGGAGCTTGACTTTGGGTAAATTGTACAAATTAAGAAAATTCATACCAACAAATTCTATCTTCTGCAAGACTGTTGGCATGAATGAGTAATACCCAGTTATTAGAGGCTTAACGTGGATGTCATTCAGATCCATGAAGCTTGGGATTTGAGGCCACAACAAACTGCCTGATGTGATCTTTAACACTTTATAGGTCATGTACCACATTGAACAATGAATTAACCATCAGGTGACTTTCTCTGTAGAATTGATTTTTTCAGTTGATTTGATTTTGTAATCGGTTTGGCGCAGTGAACATTGGTTTTCTTAGTCCACTATTTCAACCTTCATTAGTAATGATATCAAGAGGCTTTCACCGCAAGGACAAGACCATCTGTTCGCACATGAATGATATGGCAGGGCCAGAAACTAGATCAAGGCCCATCAAGTTATAAGCTGACATGTGACTTTAGGAGAAATGGCTGATGGAGGAGCACAGACCTCCCGTGAACTATCTATCCATCAGATTCCCCAACGGCTAAATCGTATTCTTTCCAGTCCTGACACAGCCTGCTACTCTATCTTGCAGCCAAGCCATAAAGAACTTGTCTGGCTGCATATCATTTCTATTGCTGCTGGTGAGCTTGCAGTTAATGCGCTCATTAATAACCATGGCTGGAATTATTATTCAGAGAAGAGAAGAGTCTTGAGTTTTCCAGAGAGTGTAGAGGATGGAGTGTTATAAAATGCTACCAAATGCTGAAAGGCACTTTACAGTGGAGCCATTTCTGCACCTGCGTGAAAACAGGCAGATTGTAGGCAGATTGTAGCAGGAGCTGGGATCACTACTGCAGATATGTGTGCCTTATGCCTGAATATGAGCTGAGTCACAAGTTGTTACCTGTGAGTATATGGATTTAAAGTAAATTCAGCTGGCCTGGTGGGATGAACTAAACAGTAGGGGTCAGTCTTTATCCTTTTTAGTTTTTGTTATGATTCAGTTAGTGGTACTGTTCATACCAGAGTAGATGAAGAGGTGAATACTATGATTGTTGAGATACTTACCAAATGATGTGTAAAAAGCTGTAATATCTCAGTAATTATAAATCACATGTCATATCTCAGCTGTTGGGGTGGGGCATGTGTAGCCTTTACTTTTTTACCAGTGGCAGTCAAGTGATGTGAACTTTCAAAAATTGAATAAAGTTTGTAGAACCTGCCACTGATCCTGTCAGGCAATGGTGAATATTCTTTCTTTCTTTCTTTCTTTCTTTCTTTCTTTCTTTCTTTCTTTCTTTCTTTCTTTCTTTCTTTCTTTCTTTCTTTCTCACTCAAAAGTAGACCTTCAGGATAAGCCATTGCTAACGGAAGTCTAAAACACAGCTGACCTGAGGTGGATGGTCAGTGGTCTCTGTGGGTTACTGATGCTGACTCTGCTGGTTCCTTCTAAAAAATTGTGCTCTTTTTAGTCTGTATCATATTTAGTATTAGAGCTCCTGGCCAGACAGTTCACCAGAAACAGCACTGGTGTAGTTTATAAAAAGCACACATGTGTCAATGCAAGTCTCAACGAGCAGATGCTCAGTAAAAGAGAGTGACATTTTTATGAATTGTAGCTTTTATTTATTTTTTATTTATTATATTTCTAGGTTTGGTAACAGATGTTTTAGTACATTTTCATTAATGTAATTCAGAGAGATTTCTCTCATGTTTTTATAAAAATACCAAAGATGTACTCACCAAAGATCCTGTTCTTCCGAAGACTGGTGATGGCTGTTTGTGTAGAGTTAGGAATTAATACATATAATCTCAGAGAAAAGGGCAGTGAGCAAGGTACTGCCTGTGAAGATCTCTGATACCCTCCTCTTTTAAGTACCTCACATAATAAAGTGACCTGTTTAAATGTCTATTAAAGTTCAAAAGTCAACGTCTGTGTTAATTAGCTGTTATCAGTCCCTACAGAACGCCATTTTAGATCTCTGTCCTGGTGTGTGTAAGAAACTAATCAGTCCTGTAGCCAACCTGATACTCTTTGATGGATGCAGTGTTCTTCTCGTTTCTTGTTTGGACATGTAGGCAGTGGCGATCCGTCAGCTAACCTACTTTAGTCACTGCTGGATAATTCTGGACCATATTTTTTGCACTGATGTTTTTCCAAAACACAACTTGAGTCATTCAGCTCCTTACGAATTAAATGAAAAAGACAATAGAGAGCTTTTAATGACTAATTCAGAGGATTAAGGACAGTAAAAGGATGATTGGCTAAATTCACAAACCCAAAGAAGCTTAAGAAGTGAAAGCCTTGCATGAATCCATTACGGCAATGAAAGCTGTCTGTTTGTGCATGAAAAACTCTGCATCATGCAAACATGGATTGCTCTCTATAGAATGTGCATGTGAGATGCTCCTGAAGGATTACATGTAACTCTATTTGATTGTATAGCTGATGCATGGCCTGCACTTGCTTTTATTTTCCCTCTGCAAGGTGATGAATGTACAGACTTCCCTGAACAAGTTGGTGGTGGTGGTGGGGTTAGTGTACATCTCTGCACTGCTATGCTCATAGTCATGCTCGTGACCCACAGGATGACGCTCAGTAATGTGGGGCTCGATGATGGAAGAAGTCCTTACCCTGAGCTCTGCTCCGTTTTCTCCCCTTCCGTCTTTCCCCGCATTCCCTAACTGCTCTCATTTTGGGTTCATTCATTTGTGATTTACTGTGTATTAATATTAATAATCTCTCCCTCTTTCTTTATTCCTCTTTTTAATTTTTCCTCTCTTTTTCTGTTTTTTGCTCTCTCTTTCTAAAAAGCAAGCTAGTCTGCATTTTGCTGTACTTAATGTTGTTGCTTATGATACTGTGTTTACCTGGTTTGCTTCTTTCTCATCCTTTATTTCTGTTGTTTCTTGTTCCTTTTGTTGTTGAGATTGGTTTTGTTGCTTTGAGCGCTTTCTCTCCCCTTCTCTAACCCTGCGTTCATTTTGTTGTGGCTCGGCCGCAGTCCAGGATGACGCTGCCCCAGGTACCCAGGAGTACATTATGTTGCGGCAGGATTCCATCCATTCAGCGGATATAAGGAGTAAAGGCTCCCCCTTTCGTGCTAAGTGTCACGAAATCTTCTGCTGCCCGTTGAAGCAAGCTGTCCTCAAAGAGAACGCAGAGCCTGAAGGTTTGTCTGTAACTCATACATGGATTTTTGTTTTCTTCCTTTATGATTTTTCTTCTCCTTTTCCTAAAACTTAAGTTTCTTTTAGACTTTTCCGTTTAAAAAAAGACATTTGAAATCCCTCTGTGTTGCATACGTATGCTTTTGTGTAGCGAGGGCTTCAAGTCTGCAGTGTCTGGAGGGATGCCTTGCCTAATGTGTGTATGCGCATATGTCTGTTGCAGCCACATACCCTCAGGCAAATCTAGGCCTTGAAATGCATGCACCAATAAAAAAAAAAAAGGCAGAGAGAATCATAGGGGTCACAAAACACTCCTGTTCTCCTGCTCTCCCCATTCTGCCCCTGCTGATCAACAGCTATCAATAAAACTATAGCTGCCTTCAGGGTGTCTGCAGGTACAAGTCGTATTTTGTTTTTGCTTTACAAATTAAATGCCTTATTCTGGTATTGTATACTGTCAGATACAGTACAATTAAACCTATTGTGAAAGACTTTGACATCTCCCATAATATGTGCATGTACAGTCTTACATATAAAACATATTATTCATTAAATTGATCTATTTAGCTGGCACTTTCACATGCATTATAGTAATTACAGCTATTTGCAGTAAAATCCGACATTCCGAATCTTCCAAAATCCACCATTATTTGCAGCATTCTGGTGAATTTAAGAAAAATAGAATACTGCAGAAATTTACACTATTGGGTATAAAGTATTCATGTTTACACTCTACTTTAAATCATTATTATTAGGTAACTTGGGCGGCACTGGGGTGTAGTGATTAGCACGGGGTTCTGGGCTCGGTCTCTTGGTCGACTAGGGGGCGTTTCTGTGTGGAGTTTGCATGTTCTTCCTGTGTCTGTGTGGGATTCTTCCCGTAATCCAAAAACAAGTGGATTAGGTCAACTGGCTATTCTAAATTATATATAGGAGAGTGTGAATGTCTGTCTGTCTTCCTGTGTTAGACTTGCAATAGACTGGCAACCTGCCTATGGTGACTCAGCTCAACAAGTCTGCTGGGATTGGCTCCAGCTTCCCCCATGACCCGTGTTGGATAAGCGGCATAGAAAATGTATGACTTCAGTAACTACTATAATTTTAGTAAATCCTGTAAAACTGTTATTAAAATACAATATATAAGTATGTGAGCGAGGTATGCTGACTCCCTGGCAGTTAAAAAGGCAAATAGGTTTTTTAAGGTTACTTAGTATGTCCATTTCATGAGACATTTTGATGAGATTATATTAATCTTCAAAAATGTTCAATCTTGCGTAAGGGTACATGCAGACACTCTGTGCATAATGTTACAATTTAACGGTTTTATATTTCTCCACGTCCTCTATTTCTCTGTTTGATATCCCATGAGCATCTCTGACCCTGATTTTTCTCCTCTTGCTTATGCCCCTCCCCTTATCCAGTGTGCGTATAGTTTACCTGTTGCCTGCTACTTCCCTCTGCCATGAAAGATCCCATTCCTTTAGTCTATTCCTCTACGCCTCTCTTATGGGAGACACAAAGAATGCACTGTAGTTCATCTATGCTTGCCTTCTGAACTTCTTGAAGGAAAAAGGACTTTTGTCCTTCCTCTCCCTGCACGCCTTTACTCACAGTGCTTGCAGATGCATGAGGGTTTGCTCATATCTTTTTATGTCGTGATGGCGTAGAACACAGGGTAGGCATGTGGCTGAGGTCATGCATGTTCCCAGATGGCCAGAGAAGGTGAGCTTTGTTTTATATGTTACCTTTGTATGCTTTGGAGCCCTGTAGAGCTTAAGATTGAGTGTGAAAGTGTTTTCCTTTTCAGACATTTCAGGCCATTGGGTAAGCCATCACAGTATAATTGAAATCACTCGCACATACACATGTCATTATGTGGAATGGAAATCTAGAATGATAAGCCATTTAGCTTTCAAAACAAACCTGTATATTACATATTTAATGAGTTTTATTTACCTGTATTACTGTTGGTGATGATTTGCAGAGAATCGCTGGTGCGTGTGTCATCCTGTCAATGTTCTCTTCGGTGTTTAGTTAAGCTGTTAAAAACAGATTATTTTGTGGATGATGCTGCATGTCAGTGAGAGACTACAGATCTATTATTCAGTTTAACTGTGGCTGTGCTCAGACGTGACTAAATTTCCAACTGAAGGCACATGTGTCTTATGTAACGTTCTTGAGGGTGTCATTAAGATTGTGGAGACTGATGCATGTCTGAGCGTGGGGTCTCTTCGCAGCCGCTAAACCTCAGGCAAGCAAGCAGTATGTTCACAGTAGCCTCACACATTTCATGGGCACAAAAAGGTATCAGATTGTGCTTCCACAAATAGAAGATGCCTGTGTTACTGTTTCCTTAATATATTCCTCATGATAGATACACCCATATTCACACACACACACACACACACACACACACACACACACACACACACACACACACACACACACACACACACACA
>JAQQZR010000002.1:12322783-12343768 GCA_030068235.1 Notoglanidium macrostoma
ACACACACACACACACACACACACACACACACACACACACACACACACACACACACACACACACACACACAGGGACTGTTAATCCAGCTCCTCACAGATCCAAAGTTCACATCAGCTTCCTCTAAGCACAGCTCCTCCTCTTTCTCTCTTGTCATCTCTCCTTTTCACACTCTTCTTTCTGTAGCAGAAATATGATGAAATAAAGTTAGAATCCTTAAATGTCTTTTGTTATTAATTGAATTTGTCAGCAAGCAGTGTAAGAGTAACAGTTTATCCTGTAAACCAAGTTTAATCAGTTACCTCATTTATGTTTATAGCCTTTGCATTATTTAATAAGCAGCCACTGCATACAATCACCACAGTACATCATTTTAATTTCTCTTATATAATTTGTTTTAAGTGGTGATTATGAACTTCATTTGTCTCAGAAAAGTCTTGAGACCTGGCCAAAATGCTCCCCTTTACATCCCCACACTTTGATCACTCACACACCAGGCATCTGCATCTCCCTGATGTCCCAAAAGTGCTGACTTAGAGGACCTCAATGTTTGTGTTGCCATTTGAAACGGGGCCTACTTCTGCACTGAAGCACATTTGCATATTTGCATCATTAATGATGAGAGATGGTTTATGGGTAATTCTGATAATATAATACTTTAATCTGACAGCAAACCTTCTTTTGTGCCAATGCAGCACTATAATGAGCGCAAAGTGTTCAGAAAGTGATGTGCATTGAGATAAGTAAATGAGAGGTCAAGCTGTTGGACATGAAATGTATGCTCACACATAATAGCATGAACCAAACTACATTGTTAGACAAGTTGTTATGGTTACAGTGTATGCATTATGCTTTTTTCTACACACAAAAACCTCCCAGAAAGCAACCATACTAGACTAAAATATAATAACTCAATATCATATATTTGTACATTTTGAAATCATGTGTGAATTACTAAATGCAGGATTGGAAGTAATTGGACTCCAGTACTAGCCAATAATCTGGAATAATGTATATAATATAATTATATATTATCTGGGATAATAACAGAGAAAATGCATATATGTAAGTACCTAGAAGTAACATTGATTATTCTACAGTATCCCAAACTTAGGTAACTTAATGTTTATTATAAATGTACTTATGTATCAATTTGATGCCAAGTGTTTTTTCTTACAAAAAGCACTACGTTGTTATTGCAGCAAGCCATCTTCAGCCACATTGTCCCCTCAAGTAATGTTAGTTATTATACTTCCTGTCAGCAGGCTAACATTAACTATGAAAGCAAACTGCACATTGAAAACAGTTATTTTCTACATGATATGTAGTTAACATCAGCTAAATTATAAATGAAGTTAAATGTGAACAGAAACTTATGCCTGTTCCTTTTAAAGTCTAACCCCAACCCTTGACCCAAATCATATCTATTACTTTGCTTGTTCTCCAGTCATTTGTGCTTTTATTTGGTCCATTAATGAACAGATCATGTTACATATATGCAATTAATTATGGCAGACACCTGTGCGACTGCCCATGCATGATGTGTTCACATACACCTGGACACACCTGCATAAACCTCTTAATTCTATTCAGTCTTTGGACTTTGTCTTTGGTTACCTGTTGATAAAATCAGCATGGCAGCATGGCCTCACACACTCTTAGCTACACTTACAGTGTTACCTCTCAAGCATGATCCATTTAGCCTCTTCTACAAGTCTTTTGTGTAAACAACATTATTTGGATCAGGAATTTTATAATCAAGTTACAGTCGGTTGTTTATCTCTACTGTTCACACCTACTGTAACAGTTGTTACCCAGCCACCCCTTGATAACTGCTTTTTTCCTTACAATTGCTAGACAAAACATATTGTTCCGTTTTCATTATAGGTGTTTGAAGTCGACTGCTACTGTTACAGCAAATTAAAAGTGAGCTTAGTGGTCACACAAAGACCGACATACACACACAGGGTAAACAAACACACTACTAGACACTGCAGAGCTAGTCTCAGAAGAGAGAGATCAACCATTAAAACTGATGTTAAAACTCTAATACTATGGCTGTAAAGGTAGTGCTGATGATCCACACCAGTAGTTCAGTTTTTATCAGTCACCACTCCTGTCATTCTCACCAACTACACCCACCACCCTCATCTCTTTTGATTGTAATGATGATGTTACAGAACCTTCAGGACCAGGTTCTATTCAGTGTAAACACGAGTAGAGAAAAGTTATGACTGTAGTACTATGCGAAAGCCACATGAGCTCAGTGGAAGGCCAGATGGTAGTGGAATAGAGACAGAGGCTCTTAGCCATGTCAGCAGATTCACTGCAAGCAGGGAGCTGAGATACAAGCATGTCCCCTGCAGTCTGCCACACACAGAGTGCAGCTTATAAGCAATTGGTGCAATTCATGGCAGTATTTTCTGTAGCGATCATCTTCTGTCATTTGTAGTCCACATCATCTCATCATCTAGAAGTACCAGACAGGAAACACTCGGCTCATTACCTTTCATTACAATTTACTTAACCCTTCACTCTCATCCTCAATTAAACACAACACACATGCACACACACACACACACACACACACCCACACCAAATATATCAAGAATAACCCAATTTCTTCTCAAGATATGGATGCTCTATTCCAACCAGGGGCTTTTACATTATGCTTCATTCCCCTCAATTAATGATATGATATACATTTTTGGGATGAGCAGACCATAATTATTTTAGGATATGTATAGACATTTTAAAGGTTTGCTTCTATGAATTATATGAGCTTCCTAGAAGGGCAGTGCAAAATATGCTCTGGAACCAAAGAATGAAACATATATCACAAAACCTGTATTAAAGAACCTTACTTATAATTTAGACTTCTACATAATGCAGGAACGTAGATATGGGCATAAATAAAGCAATGCTAAAGTTCTGCAGAAGTTTGTCTAAAATTATGAAAGAAAGCACCGTTTCATTTCCTCAGGGATCCTTTGAGGCCTCTCTGGCGCTAGAGAATTTGCCCATCACTTTCTGGGCTGACCCACTTTCTAACCCACAGCCACTTACCATCCTGAATGACTGAGATATACACATCCATTCCAGTGCACTATCAGCCCGTATATCTTAAATAAACCATATGGCATCAGATTTCACTTCATTTTTTAATTTTAATGGTTTTAAACACTCTACCTTTTTTATTTTTAAGTATGAATGTGCAGAATTAGGTGGTGTGCCAGTTAGCCTCCCACAGGTCCAGCACTGGGTTGTGCTGCAGATTATTGAGGTTTCAGCAGTTTCCAGTGACAGATTTTCACTTGTGTTTTTTGCAGACATCTTTTTGTAAACAATGTTAGGTTATCTGCAGCGAGCGCAATTAAGTCTGGGTTTTGGCCGCACTAAGGAGCTTAGGCACACAGGCACACATAATGTGGTATGCACAGATAAGCTACAGTGTCAGAGTAGAGACCTTATCCATCATAAACTAACAGTTAATACCCATAAGGTCCCAGATTAATTAATGTTGAATTACCATGAAAAGGTACAGTACTGTGGAAAAGTTTTGAATCACCCTATTTTTTTTTAAGTACAAATTTTG
Organism: Notoglanidium macrostoma; assembly: GCA_030068235.1. Taxonomy (NCBI): domain Eukaryota; kingdom Metazoa; phylum Chordata; class Actinopteri; order Siluriformes; family Auchenoglanididae; genus Notoglanidium; species Notoglanidium macrostoma. Next base: position 12,326,377 of record JAQQZR010000002.1, read on the forward strand.
TTATGGATATTTATGTTATGAATTGTGCAATATTGAAACAGTACAAAAACATTTTAGATTTCCAAATATTACTTTTCCAAAAACAAATAAATTTGCATTTTAATATTTGTACATCAGTAAAGCAAGCAAGATGTTATGTTAGAGACCACTTTTCAGGAAAAAAAAAACCCAAAAAACATAATGAAAGCTCCTGGGATTTGCTGCAAAACAAAAAAAAAGAAGCAAGTGTGTCAATCAAAGTTTCCATAAGAGCTGTGGCAGATTCTCCAAGATGCTCAATAAAACTTCCCAGCTCATTTCCTTTTCAAGCTGTACACACTTTACCTGGGACTACTATTTAAGAAGAAAGAAAGCAAAGGGTCATCACACCGAATGTCATCTTTGTTTACTTTATTACTGTTTACCGCAAGTTGTAGTATTTTTCCTTTAAAGAAGAGAGATTTAATGCCATTATTTTTGAAGTCATCTTTACTTTACTGAAAAAAAAAGGTAGCATAAGACTTTTACAGTATGAGAAATTTACAGTGGATCCAGAGAACACTGTGTGTAAGGCATGACTTCACCTTGGATAAAACACCTGTGTTTGAGTTATAAATTTTCCCAAATTAATGACGTCAATAGGAAATGGTAGTGTGCTCACACCTTGCAACAGTGAGAGAATTAACGGTAATTGTGATGCATGCGTCTCAGAAAAATACCAACTAAAGTCTGTAGGTTTGAATGAGTGAAAATCTAAATATTATCTTCAGAGCTAAACTGATAAACTCTCAGGTTTGGGCTATGAAAGCAAGAATAATTCTCAGGCTTCCTCATTATAGGCTGTAATGGTAGAGATAGCAGTGTGTATTAGGGTTATGCTTTTATCAGTTCCTAGATTTTAACACGGTCGGAAAATCCAACAGATTATCCAAAATGATTTCTGAACAGCAATGCAGAATATTTCTGTCTTTTTCTCTCTTTTCTTTTTCCTCCTTCCTCTTTTCTCGCTCAGAAAGTCTCCTCCTCCCACGTGCACCCTTGCGTTCCAGATATCCATTTAGTCTGTTACCCTGAGTCATCTCCCCACATGTTCTCAGCTGGTCCCCTTATTCATCAATCTGTTTCACACTCTCTGTCCCTGGTGAAGGAGAGAGAATGAGAGAGAGAAGCACACTGGCTGCACATGATCTCTTATTCACGCGGTCTCTTGGTGAAAGGAGAGAGAGAGGCCGGGAAGTGCTATTTAATTCCCTCCGCACTTGGTGTGAGTAGATCCAAAAAAAAAGCTAGAAGCCTTTATCTGACAGACTGAGAAGCCAAAGAAAGTGGTAGCGACACTTCATCGAGTGAAGATCGATACTTAAGAGCTTGGCAGATACATTTTAGATCCTGTGTAAGCAGTGCCTCTTCCTCTGCTGCTTTCTCTTAATCTTAAGTGTTCACTTGAAAGTTGAAAGGCGTTTCGGCCCTTTAAGCTGTTGACTCGTGTCTTTTGTGCATCTCTGTGGCTTAGTTGGTCTCATAAGAATCATAGCACTGTGTATGTGTGTATAAGCACTGGCTAGGTACTGTCGAGACACACAAATCCATCCACACCAATCTAGCTATACATAAACAAATATTTAAGGGCATGGTCTGCATACAGACGTGAGGAGGATACAGCTGATATGCACAGAGCTTACACACAGGAGAACATTGATAATATACACACAAACACATAGTTGCATAATAAGCATAGCAAGCCTGAAAATCACTTAGACATATTGACTCAGGGTTGAGGAGCTCGTGTAAGGCTGTGGGTAGTGATACAGCAGTTAGGGCACACTGTGCCCTTGTCACCACCGATTTGCACAATTTTGAGCATCACCTCAGCTGCCACCCTGTGGGAGGAATATGTGAATGTCAGGAGGCAGAAAAGACATTAACATCTTTCTGCCAGATTCCCAGCTACACACTGGCTATTCTACAGCTTTCAACCTAAGAGTGACTAATGATCTAAAATTATCAAAGGTATTTAAAGACCTCACTAAAAAAAAAAAAATTCTGTCACTGACTCAGGCTCCGTAGTTAGCAATTAGAAGTTTTACCATGGTTTGCTGTGATAACCCATCAGATGTTTCTTTGCAAGAAAGTAGTCCTATAGTCCTCTGTTATTTTGAATGAAAATTCGGTATAAAGTTTGGTATAAGTCTGTCTACTCACAAGTGTGAATCCTGATGGTGCCAGATGGATAAACTGGATCATAAAACAAAGAAGCACAGCTCCAACATTTTTGTTTTATAAGAAAGACAGTCTAATAATTAGATAATAATTTAATGAAAATATAAAACATTTCTAATATCGTCACAAAACCTATATAGCTGAGTAATCCATAGAGAAAACCATGCCACACTAACACCCCATGACCTTTCCTTTTCTAATGTTTCATGATCATCATCATAAATGAAAATGATCATTTTCCATCCATCCATACCACTTTATCCATCTGGGTCGCGGGGATGCTGGAACCAATCTCAGCAGACTTCAGGCGAGAGGCGGGGTACACCCCGGGCAGGTCGTCTGTCCACCACAGGGCCAACAGACACACATGCTCGCATTCACACCTATGGGCAATTTAGAGTAGCCAGTTGACCTAATCTGCATGTCTTTGGGCTGTGGGAGGAAACCGACGCATGCACTCGGAGAACATGCGAACTCCACACGGAAAGGCACCTCGGGTGACCCAGGGATCGAACCCAGGACATTTTTGCTGTGAGGCGACAGTGCTAACCACCACACCACACCACCGTGTCGCCAAATGATCATTTTTACATTATAATTTTTTTGGCATTGCATATTTATTCCATTTGAACATGCAAATACAGATTCAGAGCTTTCTATTGATTTGTAGTGTTATAGTAGTTTAATGATGCCTTGATAGTTAAGTTGGCTACATCAGTGGTTCACAAGCTAGCATACTCAGGGGGTCTGCGGTATAAATAGACATATAAATAGATTCGGAACTAATGTGTTTTTGGAGTGGAAACTTCAGGAAAAGCCAGAATAATATTCTACACAAATAGAATTAGTTACATTATGTTCATAGAATAAATCTGTACTGAGGGGTACTGAGGGGGCGTTACAGTTTTACCGTTGAAAGGATCCCCAGCTGCAAATACTTTGAGAACCGTTACTCTAGAGTAGGGCAGCCCATACAGAAGGGGCTTACACTACACAGTGAGGGTACACTGGAAAAGAAAATGGCCAGACAGTAACAGACCAAAAAATAAGGAAGACTGAAAATGGGCACTGATTTTCTAAGATTGGGAGAAAGGCATTAATTTTGCAGAGTAGATGCAAATATGTAAAACACACAAGTTATAAAAACAAACCAAGAAAATCATTAATCTGCCCTCTATTGCTTAGCTGTTTAGCTGTTATGAACATCACTGGCTGATGTGTAGCTTGCAAAAGTACTGTTGTGTTGGCTTAATTTATGTGTGTTGATCTGGAAGTAGAGAACAATGGAACAATGGAACAATGTAGTGGTGCAGTTGTTATCACTGACGCCTCACAGCAAGAAGGTTTTGGGATTGATCCTCGTAGCCATGACTGGGGCCATTCTATGTGGAGTTTGGTTGTTCTCCCTGTGCCTGCGTGGGTTTCCTCCAGGTGCTCCGGTTTCCTCCCACACTCCAAAGCCATGCAGGGGTGCGTTTCCCAAAAGCATAGTTGCTACTGTCGTTAGCAACTTATATACTTGGAACCATCCAGGTGCGATGCAAGTGTTTCCCAAAACCATAGTTCCAACTATTGAGGTAACTATGTTGTGAACTTACATAGTACGAACCATTGTTAAGTGACACAGGTGTTTCCCAGAACCATAATTCGAAAGAACATTCGCAAACAATGTTGTTTAAGTAAGTTATGTAGTGCGAACTACAGCTCTCAAGCTGTGGTTAGATGTTAGCCCCTGGTGACTGTCATCGATGGTGTGGTGATTACATCTTCTATGGTGGAAATTCAGTGAAAGGTGTGTAGTCATCAAGTCAGTAAGCTGAATTCAAGTATCCAAGGTGGTTGGTGTGGTGTGCATGGTAGATCAGGTGGTGGTTAAATAAACTACATGTGTAGGGTTCATGGTTCAAGCCTCTGGTATGATTGTAGGGTAAATTTTTAGAGAGGAGATATAGCAAGATAGATTGACATGAACTCAATGTAAATGATTTAGAATATGTTCATCCGTTGTTTTATTTTTTTCAGTGTGTATTCCTAAACCTATGAAGAAGATTTGTTATTCTCAAGTTAGTTTTCATTACACACATATATCAGAACAGACAACATAGAAATCTTTAAAGGACTTTAATGTTTCAATTCTTAATCATTGCTCGCTTTCAATGTGAAAAAGATGAAAGGAATACCTCTCTTCTCAGGATATGAACCCATATCTGTGTATGTGAGAAATTTTGTCTTTTAGGGCACCATGCACACCAGTCTATTCCATTGTGCCACTAAGGCACTGTGTTAACAGCTCAGCACACACGCGAAAGAAATAACTTAAAAAATAAAGAACAATAATAAGCAGTACCTTGCACAGACTTTTTGATTCTATACATTTATTGAGTAAACTTTACCCAAACTTTGCAAACATCTCTTACTAAAATATATTAAGTAAAGCCTACCTAGATTTCCTTCATTTATTCTACCTGCCTTCGTAATGCAAAATCAGGCTTTATTTAATAATCATTTTTAGTCCTTAATATACAAACGTTTCCAATTTTTAAATGTTCAGCTTCAATGTAAGAAGTACATATCAAAAGTATTTTTATTCCTACTTAACAGTCACTTAACAGTAACAGTTTTTGCACACTTCCCGCTGTGAAAGTAAGACCGAACACATTGTAGTTCAAACTATGGTGGTGCAAACCAACATGGTCCTCATTACTGTGAACAAGGTACGACAATTTTTGGAAACAGTCGTACTTCAGATTTTGTTTAGTTTAACAATGTGTCATACCATGTTAGTTCAATGCTAACCTCCTTCATCGTATGGGAAACGCACCCCAGATTAGCTCAACTGGCTACTCGAAATTTCCCATACATGTGAATGTGAGTGTGAATGGTTATTTTCTCTGTGTTAGCCCTGTGATAGACTGGTGACTTGCCCAGGGTGTAATGTACCCTGATGGAGAAGAGGTATAGATAATGGATGGATGGATGGATGGATGTACAGTTTACATGTCTTTTGGAGGAGTGTGTGAGTGGAACTGAAGTGGGAATGTGAATCCTTAAATGGCTACATCTGGCAGATAGAGCTGGAAGTTTGTCAACATCGATTACAGCAGCTTTAAAGTCAGACGTTTGGAAAGTGTTTTAGCTTATTGGTTTTACTAATACGAACAACTGAATTTAAAATAACTTTAAGTTCTCTAATTAATTCACATGGTTGACTCCCTAACCACAGCTTTCACAATCTGCTATGGTCTAATATGTCACTCTGTGCTTCTAGCTAAGGCCAGAAGTGTAGACGTATTTAATTACCGATGATCTGAGCCTCTGAGACTGAGTACAAACTACACAGTGCAATTGTTTTATGCATATTTATATTATTAAGGTTTGTTTTGATTTCATCACCTTGCCCCCTCCTTCCCCTCAGTGTTCATATGTTTATTAGAATACAGTATATGTTCAGCAGTGACTTACACTGTCTGTCTGTCTTTACTTAAGCATCCTAGATTAAAATATGTTATTTTCCTTCTCATAGGAAACGAGTGAATCTGCCTGTTCCCATACGTTAAAACAATCAGGGACAATTATATTACTAAGAAAAAGAGCTTAAGTATAATATACTTCTCAGAAAGCTATATATAGCTAATCCTCTGCAGGTCTGGCTGACTTCAGGAGATACAGGGAACACTGGGTAGAGGAAGAATATAATAGTGAAAGTCACAAGATATTCAAAACATGTTCTCCTTATTTACTTACTAATAAGTTGCTTAAGTAATCTATTTTATCAGTCTTGAAGATTTGTGGCAACCCCAGTACATTTTATGTCAGCCTAGTGATCGTTATTATGATGTGTTAATAAGATATTGTGTAAAAGCATAACTATCTAAGTATAAACTTTGGCTGTAGTCCAAGTATTTAAGCTTCTACAGCTGGCTGTTTGCAACATATCCTTTTTTAGCATTTCATGATTTGTGAGTGAAGCGAGGGAACATGCATGCCTGAGTGTGTAACTAAATGAATGACAGAGAGAGAGAAAGAGATATACAGACAGACAAATGAGTGGAGACATAAGAGTTAGCCGCTGCAATACTGACTGGTTTCAGTGTGTGATTACAGCAAGCTTACGTGCATATACTAAATTTTCAGGTAGGCAATTGGTCAAAGCAGCCCTGATTATTCTGCTAGAACAACACAGCTTGCTACGCAATGCTTTGGACCTGCTCTTAAAAGAGAGAATCTATTTCTCGATCGCTGTATTGCTGTTTTTAAAGGTTCTCCAAAGGACCTGAGAACCTTGATTGGGTTTATGGCATCATGGAGATTTTGAATGAAATTCTGGCTATTTTGAAAGGACCAATGGAAAAAGATCCAAAATTTCAGAATCCACACAAAAATTGTTCAATGACCAGAGAACCAAGCTTTTGTCATGGCAATTCCAGTCCTCAGATCTGAATCTCACTGTAAATCCGAGGGGCAAGCATTGTTTTTTTTCCTTTGTTTTCTGAGGGGTGACTTTTTTTTAATTTGTTGACTTTCTTAAAAAAAGATTTTTACTTCCATTAAAGGTTAGATTTCTTTCTTATTTACCTATTTAGTGCTCAAATATCTGTAACTGTGACTGTATACATAGTTGGACTGGAAGTGGGTGTTATTAAATATGACCCCTTTGCCTCAGAAACATTGAAAACATGGGGAAAAAAGAAGGTTCATTAGCACAACCTGGCCAAAAGCTTGTGGACACTTAAACATCACACCGGAGTTTGTTGGGCATCCCATTCCAAAATCATGGGCATTAACATGGAGCTTGCTCTGTGCACAGGGACACCATCATGCTAGAACAGACTGTTGTCAAATTGTTGCCACAAAGTTCCATCCATCCATTATCGATACCGCTTTATCGGTCTGGGTCGCGGGGAAGCTGGAGCCAATCTCAGCAGACTTTTCGAGCGAGAGGCGGGGTACACCCTGGGAAGGTCGCCAGTCCACCACAGGGCCAACACAGACAAACAGCCACACATGCTCACATTCACACCTATGGGCAATTTAGAGTAGCCAGTTGACCTAAACTGCATGTCTTTGGACTGTGGGAGGAAACCGGAGCACCTGGAGGAAACCGACGCATGCACGGGGAGAACATGCAAACCCCACACGGAAAGGGGAGCTGGGAGGTGGGAGGTGCTAACCACTGCATCACCATGCTGCCCCGCTAAAGGAGGTGTTCGGGGAAAGTACAAAAATGTCTGACATTAATAAGATACGGACTCATTAAAATAAAAATAAAAAAACATGATGTTTTGAGTAGAGGTGCTTTTTTTGTGTTTTGCTCAAGGCAATATTTTTTTTTTATTTACATTTTACAGCGAATGTAACTGCTGTATAAATAGTGCTGTCATTTTAAATACATCCTCTATGCAGAACTGTTTACGCAAGTAGATGGATTTAAAATCTGCTTGCTCAAAGTGAGTTATTATAAGAATGCTCCCTTGATTCCAAAAGCACAGATAAATATAATCTCAGCAACTTTTCAAACTCAACCTTCAAATATCAATACATTGAGGAAGATAGGACATAACAAGCTTAGACAGCTTCTATACTGTAGACATTTGTTATCAAAGCCTGTGACAGCGTACCAGCTTACAAAGCGTTACAAGTGTTTTTAACATGGGGTGTATGCGTGCGTGCGTGCGTGCGTTCTGTTAAATCTGCTAATTAACAGCTACTTCACAATAACTGTGGCTTTTCTGGGATTTGACTTGTGCTCGTTTAATAACTTTGCTATTTTCAAAATAGAGGCAGATGTCCATCTCTGATCCAAAATTCAAGGTGAAACTCAATCCACCCTGTTTAAGCAAGTAATCTATTGAAATATAATGCATGGGGACAAGCCTTAATCATACCATCTATTGGACTAGCATGGATACAAAAAAAATTTCTAAATGACTCCAGTAGCCTTACTAGAGTCCAGCTCTGGATGCAGCATTCTTTTAAAACGACACAGACAGGCATGTGGCTTTTAAGATGAGGTTTAGTCCATCAAAGCCTTTCGCCTAACTTGAAAGGCCACGCTGATTTATTTGTGAAAGGAGTGACATTTTTACTGGTTTTCATTTCTAGCGGCATGGAATTTTCCTCTCTCTTTCTGCATCATCAGTGTGCAAAGACTATTATTGCTTTATTAGTTTCAGGAGTCATATCGTCGGCAGCAAAAAAAGATTGCTTTGTTTGGATGAAATGTCAGAGTATGACAGAATGACAGAGTAAATAGAAATCAAATTATGCATTTACCTTTGATGTGCCAGGCTTTGTGTCACTCCATGAAACCAATTCCTCTCTTCACACACTGAGGGGATTTAACAAAATACATAAAGGGAGAAACTGAGAGGATAAAAGCAGGGAAAGGTGGAACAATATAAACCCCAAACTTTATATAATGTCTTCACTAAGTGCAATGAGATGCTATAGGAACTGCAGGCTAAGACACCTGTGAGAAATCAGCAAATCCCAAGAAGAATTATAGTCATTTGCTCTCACCCTCAAAAACAACAACTGGCTTCTTAACATCATATGATGCTATTTACGTCTCTCTGCTACCTCTCTTTATATTGTAAATAGATATGAGAGAGAATGAAGGAGTGTATCTGAATTTGCTGTGGCACTGTGTTGTACCATGGTGATCCCTTGGTGCCTTTACCGCCCCTTCTCCTTCCTTACACTTGGGAAGCAGGTGGCTTTCTTTGTACCCAAGATGTATCACCATGGGATGTTGCCAAAGAATAAAGACATAAGGTCTGCGGACCACAGAAACTCAGCGCAGGCACATCAGCATGAGCATGTGCATGCTTTGGATCACTCTAAATTGGAGGAAAAAAATCCATCAATAATTGAGGAAGTTGGGCCTATGCTGTTTGCTCTGTGTTCTTAGTCGATTCACTTCATGTTTGCATTTGCAACATTACGTTTATACTGTCAGGCCTGCCTCAGACCAAAACTTCAACTCCCATGAACACTCACGTACCAGATCCATTTCCCCGGAGTTCTAATTGGTTGCAGCTGCAGCCAATTATCACCACACCCTCCTCACAGACATTTTATACACTCACTCTCACACATGCTCCTCGTGAAGCAGTAGTTGTCCTGTGTACTCTATCTGCCGAGCGGTTCCTTTTGTGATTGTTACTTTGGTTTGACCAGTGCTAGTTTATCTGTTTACTACCTTGCCGGCCCTACTTTATACAGTTTGTCCGATCGCTTGACCTCTGCCTGTTTTTGACTACGCTCTTGGAATACTGTTTTCTGGTACTTCTGCTAAATTAAGAAACGGATCTGCACTTGTGTCCTATCCTGTGGGTGATTCCTGACATATATACAGAAAGGTTTTCAACATAAACAGACTATCTATATACTGTATATAGATTTTTAAAGCATTTTTCTAGGCCCACTAAGTTTGTTTATAATTAGCTGACTGTTCATTTTTCATTTATGATGTATCATGTTTCATTTATCAAGTATGAATGACTATGCACATGTGAAGAATACATCTGCTTTGGTCTGCTCCCCTCCCAGCTTGTGGTATTAATTGGTGGTCAGTCATCACCACAGCCATCCCAGACAGTGCTACTAAGCAAGACAGAAACACCAGATATCTTCTAAAGGTGCATTGGAAACATTGGAAATGAAAACGGCATGTTCTCTCTAATAGATTTTGCATATGAGTGTTCACAACGATGCTAGTGACCTAATCAGCTTGCAAAACTATCCCATCTATTTTTGAGTGCTAAGGGCAATGTGGTTGCGATTTGAGTTATTTTTGGGCATGTGACATTGCAGTTGCTAAGTGTAGTAGCAACCACACTGCAGTCCACTGAATTGATGCTTAATGTGTTGACAGTTGGCTGTGTTAATGGCTGTCACAGAGATAAGGCAGTAGAGATTAGGCTACTGAGTGTCTTATAAACTTAGCCTTGCTTCTCTCTCTTTTCTTCGCATCCCTGGCCTGACTGAAGTATGCATGAGTGGCCTTGGATAACAATAATATTATGGACAGGTTTTGCCCCTCCCACAAATTCTGGGACTAGACTACCAAAATGTTCAGTCTCATTGAACATTCCCTTTAGAATTTAGAGCTGTACAAGAGTTCTAGATATTTTTAATCCCCTTGGAATGCAGGTTCAGATCCTGAGCATATCCTGGGAATCCTAGACTAAAATCAGAAATACAGAATGCACACACATTCACACCTAGTAGCCAATCCACATACCAGCATGTTTTTGGGAAGTGGAAGGAAACCAGAGAATCTTAAGGAAACCACACTGACACATGAGAATATGCAAAACTAAACACAGACAATAACCTGACTTCAGGATCTCTAGAGTTCTCTGAGTTCTCTGTACTCTTAAACTCTGAGGCAGAATCACTACCCACTGGATTAAAATTTTTGAAAAATATTTGTGATGCTAAAATTGATATGTACTCCAATAGAACATTCAGGTAATACTATATCTGCATAACAAAAGTTTAATTAACTTAAAGCATCATGGTATTTATAAAAAAATTTAATGGTTACCTAAGATCTGCCATTGGATACAATATGTATTCTTAGTTCTTTACTTGCTTTGCTGTAAGCATGTTTTAACCAGTAATAAAAAAGCCTCTTAGGTCCTACTGAGTAATAGTAGATCATTGCATTACACTTATTTGACCATTCCAGCGTCGATCAGGATGAGTCTTGCTAAGTGGGTCATGCTCTGTGAGATATGTGCCTCAATATTCCTATACTTCACTCGGCCCATAAAGGTAAAGTAGGGTAGACTGGCAACCCAGAAACAAGCAGGATCTGGGCTAGCTTCAAGCACACCAAGCTTGTGGCCCCATTCACAGGCCTGCATTAATGAAGATGCCAACTAACTGTCCACTTCTTTCCTGTTAGACTGGGTTATATCAATCATGAAGCTCATTAACACATTTACTTTTTAATCAGAACAGAAAATGATTATAACAGAAACACTTTGCATAGGACTTGGTCATTTTAGCCTCATTTGTTATGCAAGCTGCCCATCAGGTCAGCCTGTGCAACATCATGTTATACTATAATGTCATTTTTTTTTTTATTACAGTAGTCATAAACAGCTGTGATGAACTAAAATTCAAAGCTACAGTGGGCAGGGGTCCAGGGGTCCTGCTTGTATATCAGCCATCTGAGTATAAACCATGTTGGGAGAAAGACACTGTGGGGAACTGTGGCTCTCACTGGTATGTGCAATAAGAGCAGCTCTCATATTATTCATTCCTGGTCCTGTGGGCTCCTGCACCATAGGGACCATTTCACAGTCACACATGCACGTTAAGACTCATGAAAGAAAGCACGAGTGTATGAATCACTCCCACAGGGCAGGACTTCAGAATGGAACACCAGATTCAGATCAATAAAAGCACGAGTCATTCAATAAGGAACCTGCAGTAAGAGTCAGTGTGGAAGAAAATGTTTGAGGGTGCAATTCATTCAGACTGTAGATGCTTGATGCCTCCTCTGTGTGACAGCAGCTGCTATAATTATTCTTAGTGAGGCTGAGATGCCTCTGGGGATCCAACTACAAAAGGTACTTTACTTCAAGGTAAAGCTGAAACCCAGAGGTCTGTTGAGATATGAAAATAGCTGCTGTTGACAAGCTGAGGAAAGTATTAGTTCCATCTGCTGGTTTTACTGTGCACTCGAGTTCACCCTGATCACTCCTTCTGTCCTTTATAATGGAGCCTGCTTGTGTTAACTCTGTTAAGGTTCTGGTTTCCAGAACCATCAAACTGTCAAACTGAATCTTTTCCTGAAGTTCTGCCTTACTCCATTGTCTTCTTTTGTTCTTGTCATTATCACTGCCACATGTGGATATTTTTTGTCAGGCTTTTTGTTTTTATTTGTTCCTTTGTTCAGTATTTTCTGGCTCATTTCTTCTCCTGTCTTAAATGCTACTGTGCTATTGTAATTTAAAAGTAGGATGTCTGATGTAATGTAACAGTAGGCTGTCATTTTGTTCATGGCTTCAAATCACAGGGTTGATCTTTATCTCTCCAGTCCCAGTACCCCTACACCAGCTGACATGCTCACATACACGTGCTCTCCCTTCTTGCATATAGACACAGTCTCTATGACAACCTCCCCCATTGCCATGGCACTGGTAGCCAGTGCTCTGCAGCATAGATCCCCTTTATTCCACCACAGTTGCGATCCCTGACATAGACTATATGAGTATAGCAAATGATTCATCCTAATTCTAGAAAGCACAAGACTAAGTTGCTTCAGATATTGTGATACTGTGTAGATGTTGAATAAAAATAAATTCTTTTTGATATCACTTCACTAGAGGGGCATTAAGTGTACTAGAACCTGTTTCCTAATGCACACTTACTTTTCACCTTTGGAGAGAAGTGAAGTTTCCTTCTAGATTTACAGCATCATTTTGCCTTATACACTATATGGCTTAAAGTATTCCTGACCATGACACCCTTATATGGGTCTTCCCAAAACAGTTACCTTAAATTAGGAAGCACACAATTGTCTAGAATGCCTTTGCTTTTTGATTTCCCTTCACTAGAATGAAGGGGTCCAAACCAGCATCCACATGACAATGCACCTTGGTGTTCACAAAGCGATGTCAATGAAGACAAGGTTTGCAAAGGTTAGAGTGGACTTCAGAGAGCCCTGAGCTCAACCCCACTGACTGCCTTTGAGATGAACTGGAACGCTAACAGTGCACCAGTCCTTCTAACATGACATCAATACCTGTCTACATTAATGCTCTTCTGGCTGAATGAGCACAAATCCCCACAACCATGTTCTGAAATCTAGTGGGAAGCCAAGAGTGGAGGTTATTATAACAGCAAAAGCAACAATCAAACTTTATATTATCTATAATAATGCCGATGGTTTGGGAAATGGATGTTTAAGAATCACATATGTGTATGTTGGTCAGGTGTCCACATACTTTTGTCCACATAGTGTATATTTCTTATTCATATTCACAAAATACACAAAACCACAAAAATATTACCTATCTGAAGCCTAATAGCCTAACCCTAACAGCCAATTATCATCATCATCATCATCATCACATCATCATCGTCGTCGTCATCCACTGGAATTTTAAGACATCATATCCTGTCACATCACATCATGTCCATTAACAACACCACCATCTAGTGACTAGCAAGGGTGTTCACAAGCTTAAAATATCAGGGATGATGTCATCCTTTTCTTGGCAGCAGGAACTGTAGAAAAGGCATCCCAGAATGTGGGGTCCAAAGAAAGAGGGAGGATTTGTGAGAGATCAATATGGCCATCTGTGTGCCTGTATGTGTCTGCAGGAAGCATCACTCAGGCCGTCGCCCAGGAAAGGATGCAGGTGCCTGGCAAAGTAAACTTGCAGCTTGGTGTTGAAGTGAATGCCCTGTGAAGTTGTCTAGAGTTATTTTCACTTATTCCACAACACTGTTGAATACTGGAATCTGATTGGTCAGAAGGTATTGACTAATTTTCTATAAGAGTATGGCTCTGACGATACTTCTGGCTGCAAGGCAAAGCACAGGTATATTTGTATGGCTGGCACGCCACATTATCCTTGGTGAACAGTTTTAAAACCATGTTATTTAATAATGTAATTAAAATTGTCTAATTGCTTACATGGTTAGGTTTTAAGGAGATGTTTATTTAACATCTAAGGAAGGAGTCTTCAGTGTCACTTTATTGAAGTATTTCATATCTGTAGTCCAAAATTCTGGTGTCAGATGTTTTAACTTTTCTGAACCCTAACCATAAGTCAAATTTTTAATGCGTCCTATCAGTTAACAAAAGACTGAAAGATCAAATCGTGAGAAAAATGAGAGGAAACTGCTTGTTTTAAGGAAAATATGACAAAGGGATCCGACCAAGATATTCTAAAGATTTTTTTTGTTTAATGTGTCTCTCCTTGCTATTACTATATACTTATCTTCAGATTACAGTAATCCCCCCCACCGCTATTTTTAACATAGAACTTTTTTTGTGTGTGTAAAGTAACATAAATGCTCTCATGAAACTACTGTTCGCTTCAGTATTCTTTAAGCTGACATTGGTTTTAGCATTGTTATTTTATTATTTTTCACGTTCATGTGACGTGACGCATTTGCACGTTTGGGAGACACATGGAGTTGATAAGCATGATTCTGTCGCACCATCTAGCGGTGATAACGCAAAAGTTTAAGCGCGTCTTAAATCATGCTGTCTCACATCCCGAAAATTTTTTGTCATACTACTACATACATACTACTACTACTACTACTACTACTACTACTACTACTACTACTAATAATAATAATAATAATAATAATGATACATGTTTTTGTAACATCCTGAGGACTGGTGTTTGAGTGACAGGATGAGTTGACTGAAGGAGCTGGGATTGGCCGCTGTCATATCACCAGACAGGAACTGATGTGTTTGAGCGCAAAGTGGCCGTTCCAGCGTTAACTGGTTTATGCGGCGCATTAACGGATCACTTTACAGTCGTTTGTGTGTAACGTGAGAAGAGAGGAGGCTCCTCTTGAACAGGAAGCCTAGTTTGTGCGCATCGCTCGATTGCTCTCTGCCAATTTTTGAGCCAGAGCGCCGCAGTTTTAGTGAACGCACGCCCATGCGCTCGCCGCATCCACAACGCTTCCTAATGAATCTTTAATGAGCGCTTTAGAAGTCCTAATGGCATGTCACTAATGTCCATTAATGATCTCCGAATGCAGCAGGCCCCGCCTCGATGGCTTCTCGTCTTGGTCCCTTGAGACTTCTTTTAATATGGTTAAAACTTTGAAAACATCTTCCTCCTCGCAGTGAACCATCGCTGGACTGTTCTTGCCTTTCCGCATATTGTCTTCGATTTTTGACCGATAAACATGACCTTTCCTCTTAGAAAATCTACATCAGGTATGGATTTACTTCACTGGTTTTACGTTCTTTAAATATTATGTCAAAGAATGAACCTTGAGAAGTAATGATGATCGCAAATGATTTATGATGATCGCAAATTTAATGTTTATTTAATTTAAAAAATAGTTTTTCAAACTAACGACTTTCTAGTTGCATGGTCCTGTAGGGCTTCTGTTGTTTACATTTGTTACAATGAGGTCATACTGACCAACACTTTCTTATTTGTAACTTTTTGTAAACATTATGTGCGCATCGCAGAGGGAGCGGTGAGCGTCAGGGTAGCTGTCCAAGGTGCTGAAAAAGAACTTGTCGCATACTGCAGCTCCGCTGGCATTCATTATATCTGAATTTAGGACATTGAGAAGTTTGAGCAATACTTTATCTCCTATTAAGTTCAAATTGCTTTCAAAATAGAGACATTTCTCAGTTCCCAACCTTGGATTATGCTTACATTATGTGGTAGTAGTAGGGAATGAATCGGTGGAATCTCAGAAATTTGTGATCAAGCTAAGGCCTATTTCTTATTGCATTAAATTCCAAGTGTGTCCGTGTTCAGACATATTCAATGAATTAGCTATCTTTCCCAGTGTTTGTTAATCCTGTCCTTCGTGTATCCCTGTGCAGCATAGTTTTCTATTTACTGCTTAAACACACCCTTCTTCAGCTGAGAAGCTTCTTCATGAGGGGCTTGTTTATCAGCTAGGCAATACATGTGCAGTACAAGAATAATTTTTGATTCTTGTAATTTTTAATAATCATTACAAGTGAAAATCCTCACCAAGTGATCTTTGACTTAGGTGTTAGATTTGTCCGGGTAAATAGACTCATCACTAATGTGTGGGTTAAAAGCAAGTTGCCTTCAAATTAATGTATTTTTTCTTGTACAGTAGATGGCACTATAGCAGAACTTCTCAAATACTCTTGATGGATGGAGGGAAGAATTTACTGATGCACAACTTTGTGTGTTTAGGCTGGAAGTGACCAGGGAAGGAAAGGTTGGATTCAGCATAAAAGTGAATGATGTGAATGATTTCAGCAGGGCTGTGTAGAGATGCTAACAGTTTAAAAAAGGAAATATGAGTGAATATAAATTACCACATAACCTGCTGAATTATGTTCAAGCTAAACATAAAAATACACAATAATATATGATTAGATTGAGTAAGCAAATTATGTTATTATAATTATTTCAAGATTATTCAGTTACAGACTTCTCTCAGGGAGTTAGAGGAACAGATCAGCTGAGGTTTTTGAACAGTGCGGTGCCTTGTCAGTTTATGCTGGGGCTGGAAGCAGACACAAATGCATACAATAAAACACTGCTGTTCACAGAGCAGTCTCAGATGAACTGGGAAAAGCAAGGGACTGCATAAGGTTTCTGAAAAGCTACTAATTCAACTATTCAGTATGTCAATATAACTATATTACCGTCTTTGGCTGTATTATACCATAATTGATGGCTTTTGTGATACATACGTATAACTGGTACATGTTTTTAATCTAGCCTACGAGATGTGCATTGCCTCAATCTGCCTCACACAATTCTTTTTTTCTTTCACCTTTTCAAAGCATCTTTGTATTAACTACTGAATGAAGATATTTTATATCTTGATTAATGAAAGAAAATATAATACACATAAGAAAAATATAAAAAATATTCATTTTAAATTTTAAAGCTGAACTAGCTGTGAATTTCAGCTTCAAAAGCAACAGCATGGAACAGTTCTAAACACATAGGCAAAATGTGGTACGAAAATAGCAGATAATTTTTCTATTTAGCATAGTCCAACTTGAACTGGATAACTTACTGATCTGCTGCATAACTTCCCTATGAAGTGTAACACTATAAATACAGCATAAAAAACATAAAAACTATGCCTTTGGCCATATAGTGTATATTGTGCAAATGAAAACATCTTTTTCCTGTTTCTTCCCAGTGTTTGTTAGTGCTTCTAGGGTCTAAGCGTTCATTTAATAACGCCCACCTCTAGTTCAAATATGTATACAGAGACAGTTATGGATATTTGGAGCACTAAATAGATACATCTACAGAGAAATTTAACCTTTAATAGAATTATGTACATATATTAAAAATCCAAGGTTGTGTGTATGTATTTGTATACACATCAGTCAAAAGTTTGGACACACCTTCTAATTCAATGTTTTTTCTTTATAATTATTTCTTAAAAGGCACTTCATGTCTTAAAGTAATGATGGACTGTTGTTTCTCTTTACTTAGTTGAGCGGTTGTTGACATAA
>JAQQZR010000002.1:12343868-12348868 GCA_030068235.1 Notoglanidium macrostoma
TTTTGTTTACTACATAATTCACTATATGTGTTGCTTCATAGTTTGAGGTATTCAGTATTGTTTTACAATGTAGAAAACAAAAAAAAAGAGAAAAATCTATGAAAGAGAAGGTGTGTCCAAACTTTTGACTGGTAGTGTATATAAAAAACACACACATTATATATATATATATATATACATATAGCCTCAGTTTTTAATAAATGATTCACTGCTTTGTCAAACTTTTATTACAAGAAAATATTAGAAATACTTAAACCAAATGTAACCGACTGGTTTGCAACATTTTATAGCTTGTAGTCACACATTATTTAACCACAAAGGCTGAAACTATTGGTGATGAAGAAGACATATCATGTCTGTCTTTAATGCATAGACATTCACTTTGTGTTGGAATTCTATTTACTGATATCAGAACTTGATTGGCTCTCAGCCTCACTTGATTTTGTCGTACTTAACCGAATGATGGCCACCTGTCTGCCTCGTCCCAGATCAGTTTCTGAGAGGTTTAATGCACTGTCTGCTAATCATTTCAGTCTTCTGTTGTACTGTATCACAACTGATAAATCAGAATTCTTGTTTGTGTCAGGCGACAGACAGGGGACAAGGGCAAGCACAGAATGTGTTGTTCCTACGGTGAATCAAGGAGGTAGATTGGTGACAGTATGGGGGTGTTTTGGGGGATGTTTGGGGATCTGGAGACTTTTAAAAATTAAAGGGATCATGAAAAAAGAAGAATATCACTCATTTCTTCAACATCACACAATTTCTTCTGTTTAGCATATCATTGGACAAGATTCCATTCTTGAACAGGATAATGATCCCAAGCATTTTTCAAAATTGTGCCAAAATTTTATCCAGTCCAAAGAAAAGCAAAAAGTTTTGAGAATTGTTTCTTGGCTTCCCCAGTCTCCAGATCTTTCTCCCACTGAGCTGGCATGAGATGAGCTGGACAGACGACTTCGAAATGAGGGTCCAGCAAATGAGATAGAACTGTTTGCATGTTTGAAAAGGTTCTGGGAGGGAAACTACTTACTTTTTTTCTTAAATCAGCATCTCATTTCATTTCATTCCAGTGTCTGTGGTGGAATTAACACACAAGCACACCTCATTTTACTTAATGAGGTACTGATGAGGTGATCACCTGAACCAAATCTTATTTAACAAGGAAAAGTATAAAAACCACTGCTGTGGTTATCGTTATCCTCTTGCAATAGGACCAGTCTGGATGGCAAAAACAGTTCTAGTAGTTCCTTAAATTTAATTGGAATACAAAAATATCTATTCATCATACCAAAAGAGTTAAAAGGAAAAATTTTGAGTGAGAAAAACAAGGGCTCAATTCTGGCTTTACTGGCAGAGGGATACAGTGAGCATCAGGTTGCTTCCATCCTCACAATTTCAAAGACAGCAGTTCATAAGAACAAGGTGAAATAGCAGACAGTGTGGCAGAGGGCAAAACTGACTCTCCACTGACTGGGATGATTATCAACTCCTCCAAATGTCACTCAAAAACCACAGGATGACATGAAGTGACCTACAAAAGAATGACAAATTTCAGCTGGGGTTTGTGCAAGGACAGTTCAAAAAAGGCATCTCATGCAGGGTTGATGTTATGCAAAGCTAGAAAAAAGGCCTTCATCAATAAGCTAATCTGAGGTTTGCTAAAGACCATAAGGATTGGACAATAGAGGACTGGGGTACGGTCGTCTTCTCTGATGAGTCCAATTTTCAGCCTTTCCCATCACCTGGTCATTTAATGGTCGTCAGACCTGGAGAGACCTACAAGCCACAGTGTCTGTGAAATTTGGTGGAGGATTGGTGATGATCTGGAGATGCTTCCGCAAGGATGGAATGGGGCAGATTTTTGTTTGTGAAGGATGCATGAATCAAGCCATGTACAAGGTTATCCTGGAAGAAAACTTGCTTCTTTCTACTCTGATAATGTTCCCTAACTCCGTGGATTGAGTTTTCCAGCAGGACAATGCTCCATGCCGCACAGACAGGTCAATCAAAGTGTTTCAAGACAAGATCAAGACAAGTTACAAGATCAAGACACTGTCGTGGCCAGTCCTAACTCCAGCCCTGAACCCCACAGAAAACATCTGGAATGTGATCAACAGGAAGATGGATGGTCTAGTTAAATCATTAGTAATTGAAACTTTATATACAGTACTTTATGTGTAACTAGGGGCCTACACAAATGACATTGGAGTTACATCGGAGGGGGTGCGCAAGAACATTGGTGCTCCCCTACATTGAGTTCATGTGAACAAAACTAGTGCTCACTTCTGATATGCTAATTTGCTGGAAGTGCAAATTATAGCATGTCATAATGGTGATTATAAATATGATGTAATACAGTTTCTCACTGTTTTACAGAGAAATACTCTCATTTCCAAAAATATTTTCCTTCATTGGAGGCAGTTGTTAAACATTATGCTTATACTTTATCATTAAAGCAGGGGTGTTGGTTTCGGTAGTTTAAATGCTTTACTGTAGCATTTATCTCTGCCAGAAATGAATCAGATGGCAGGTTCTTTTTGTAACAATGCCAGCAGTATGCTGTATAGAGAACACAGCAGACCCTTGTGAGTTTTTTTTATTATTATTTTGGCACGGCAGTCAGTCAGTAACGTAAAACTTTTCAAAGTAAATATCTTGGCAGCTTTACAGCTCACTCACCACCTTATGCTTTGCTCTCTCAAAAGCACACACATTCAGCTCATTGCTCAGGGATAGAGACTGTGTGATAGATCACAGAAATACACATGGCATATGAGCAGGGCTCAGGTGTGCCATGTTAGTAGAGTACTGCTCTAGACCACCCCAAACACCATCCTTCCAGTGAAAACCCACATTAGACCACTCACTCACCTGCTACAGTTGTCATTTCTAAAACAAAAAGGGAATGATGGACTTAAAATGTATTACAACCCAGTAACAAATGTTAACTCAAAAAATTGGTACTAAAGTTCTGTTGTTTAATCAGCATTTTAACAATAAATATACAGTACAGAAGCAGAGTGCATATCGCATCTGGTCTACTAAAATGGATTAAAATTAACTTCATTGTCTTCTTATTTACCTGCCTACTATCACACAGTGGTGACTGCCTTATGATTCATTCACTATTTGTTTTGGCGGTGAAGCTTTGAAAGATCAGATTAACTGTCTGATTTTTCTGTTTATAGCATTGTGGGAATTTATCATGCAAACACAGACAACAGGAACGGAGTCTTGGCTTTTCAACGTGCACACTTATATGTAATGAGTATTATGCAAATGTGTTCGACCAAAAATATAGTTTGACTACATTTTTGCAGTGTTAGTAGTACAGCCACTTTAATTCCTTTCAATGTTTACAAAAACACCAAAGAAATTATCACCACACATAAGCTACTACACTAAGATGTATGTAAGAGCCTAAAAAATTTTAAGTACATGCAGTTTGCTTCCTGCTCACACACAAAGAGGCTGAATAAACCTGCAAAAAGTTTGGGGGAGGTTGGTTGGTGTAAAGCTGAAGAAGTAATTGACTTTATTTGGTATTTTCATAGTCCTGTCATCACTTCTAGTCCCACCAAATCTAGTCCCACCTAACTGAAATTGGCCTGAAGTAAATTCAATCCAAATAGAAATTCAAAAAGAAATTCAAACTAACCAAAAAGCCTTCACTAACAAGACATCGTCCTTTTTGTGCCAATCTTTTGCCTCAAATCCCCTTCAAAATGGAAAAAAGCTACTGAAGATAAAACTACAAACATCTGACCTTGCTGTATCCATGACCTGTTTGGATCAATTCCAAAATCTAATCAGTTTTTCTTCTGGTTACAATGATAATTCCATATAAATCCTACAAGCATTCAACTACTTGTTCTTGTATAAATAGTGACAAAAAGAATCTTGAAGGGACGGACATATGGACAACTGGAAACAAGATGCCTCTAATAAAGACAACCTTGATCATAAAGACAGCCTCATTCTTTTTTTGCAGTCGATCTTTTGCAATTGATGATACATTCACCACAGAAGCTGAATAGTAAGTAATAATAGTAAGAATTTAATTCTGAAAATTTGACAGGGGCTTTATCATCTGAACATCTACAAATCCTATAGTGAGTTAAATTAAGTCCCTATGAGGACAAAGACAAATTGATTGAAATATTTTCTTTTTTTTCATTTAATTTCCATTATATCAATGTTGAGAACACAAAAACCTACATTATATGAAAAACATTTGTGGACACCGACACCTGACCATCACATGCTTCACTATGCCATTCCAGATTTAGTCCCCCTTTGCTGCTATGATGTCCTCCACTCTTCTGGGAAGGCATTCCAATAGATTTGGGAGTGTGGCTGTGGGAATATGTTCTCATTCAGCCTGAAGAGTGTTAATAAGGTCTGACACTGATGTTGGGTGAGGAGGTCTGGGGTGCAGTCAGTGTTCCAGTTCATCCCAATGGTCTTCCGTGGGGTTAAGGTCAGGGCTCTGTGCAGGCCACTTGAGTTCTTCCACTCCAAAGGAACTTGTAATGCTAAAGCATACAGAGACATCCTTTACAATTGTGTGCTTCCAACTTTGTGGTGACAGTTTGGTGAAGACAGGCATATTGATGTTATTTGATCATACAATGTATATAATACAATAATATCTACAAAAACCTTTTCTGTCACTGTTCTTATATTGTTAGCATACATAAAATTACTTCTTAAAAACTCCACCTCATACACCTCACCCAGTTTAACCCATTCTTTTACTGACCACATCAAACTTTCCTTATGGATATTGACAAAATCTTTGGACAAATTTAAGGAAATAAAAGGGGGAGGGGTTGTTTGTTTTTTTATCAAAAATGTCTTTTTCGTCTCAGTATCATTCACCTTTTTATCTATTATATCCTGTCTGTTTCCATGATCATCTATCTTGTGTTTCTATTTCTCTGCTCTCCTTGTTGCTATTTCACTTTCCTGCTTGCACTGTAGTCCTGGTATTTAAG
>JAQQZR010000002.1:12353868-12356285 GCA_030068235.1 Notoglanidium macrostoma
TCTTTCTCTCTTTCTTTCTCTCTCTCGCTGTCTCTCTCTGTCTATTCCTCAGAGCCCCAGCTGAAGGGGATTGTGACGAAGCTGTACAGTCGGCAGGGCTTCCATTTGCAACTCCAGGCAGATGGAACCATTGATGGAACTAAAGAGGAGGATAGCAGTTTCAGTAAGTCAGCTGGAGGCTTCCCTTGGCTTTCTGAATCCATTGCTTTCTATGCACTGAAATTAAACCACCTTCCATAAACACACCTAGTTACAGTATGTATTCTATAGCTATATATACCTATTTACATAAACCATATATACATATTTAATATATATACATATTAAGTAGTATGGCACTTCAGAAGAGAGAGGTTCTCCTTGATATGTCTGTGTTTGTTGCATTGTTAGGTGGTGCTGGTGTTTTCTCTGAAATGGAGCTCTGCCCCTTCCATGCATCCATTTCATTCTTTCTCACTCTCTGTCTCACACACACCTTCATACATATACAAATGAATAACATTGTTGTATTTCTCTAAAATACTGAAGGTGAATGTGCCACTATCAAGAGCAAAAAAAAATAAAATGAATGGCTAAAATGTAATTTTCTGTGCTCTTAAACAGGAGAAGCACTGGCCATGTTCATCAAACAAGCATGTGTTTTAGTGCTGGAAATAATGCTCAGATTCATGAAACTGCTATATGAAGTGGATTCTGCCCTCCACCAGTCTCTAATTTACATATCACATGCATATGCCACATTTACTATGCATTCCTCATCATGTACACAAAGCCTGACCTAATTTATAAGTGTAGTGGGAACACCAAAATCATGGTGCAAGATGTTGAGAAAAAATTACAAGAACAATTATTTCTAGGAAAACAATCCAACATTATAAGTACTATCTTATGGGAGGTTCTTGGTCTTTGTGCAGACAAAAAAGCAGCCTGTCATTGCATGGAAACTCAAAGAAAAGCTCACATTATGTCATCTTCTCTGTTCAGATAATTATTAAGAATATGAAAGACAATAGGATATTATCCAAAAGAAAGAGAGCAAGGGAGAATGGAAGAGAAAATCTATTTAAAGGAATACATGAAAAAAAATGAATAAAAGTGTGAATAAGATTAAACAAGGGGGACTGAGAAGACAGAAATGGATGAATACCAGCACTATTAGAATGTACTGTACACTCATTTAATGTGTTGTATATTCTACAGCATACTTTTGCTCTTAATAGTGCTTATTACTATACTTTGTAGTAATAAGTATTTGTAGAGGAGTTTGTCATCATCATTCCAGTCAGTCACTTTTGCTTGCTGATGTCATGTCAGGAGATATTCCCTCACAAACCCAGGATTGCATTTTGATTGATCAGTGTGTCTAGACCAGTTTTTGAAAATATGACTCAAATGTGAAAAATTGATTTGCTTGGAATACTGATACAAAGTGGTTTATCAACTGATAAAACAGGCATTGGTCATTGGTTAGAAAAAGAACCCCAAGTCACTCATAACATTATCCTCACACTGCTCCAAGCTGATTTCATTGCTTAGGCATTGGGTGGGTAGTCAACAGCGTCAAGACTGCTATCTCCTTACCTGACAGGAGTCATGTCCCATACACTTTCAGTTATCTTTGTCAGGCTCCCTAAGCAGAACATGTTCTAGCAGAGAAGATATGGCAATGTGTCAGAGAACCACTCAGTCTGAGACATAAAGCAAGTGGCACCTGGCATCTGTGCTATATCACATTGCCACTAAGTGGATATGACATCCTAGAGCCTGTAAATGAGATGACGCTTTTTTGTTGGTCCCTGAGCAATGATGTTACTTATCTTCTGCAAATGAACATGGGTTAAGAGCAGATTGGATGGCCCTATGGGGTATTTAATTTCTTTCCTCTCAGGACAAGGAGGCAGGGGCTCACAACATTAAAAGGTAGCATTCATCAAATTTTAAGGTTATGCTTAGCCATGACTGAACAGCACCTGCCCATGTTATTTACTTTAGATTATGGCTACAGATAGTAGACACACCAGTGGTATTATATTACAGAGATGAATGGGATCTACATGTATTTGCTATATGACTAGAGGCTTTATGCACAAGTCTGCCCTTATTATCAGCCACTCCCGATTTCTAAACCACCACTGGCTTGCTTGGGCAATTTATCTGGAGTGAAAATTATTGAATTTTGTAACAGCTTGCTTCCTTTTCTCATCAAAGGCTAACATGGAGAGACAGAAAAGTGGTTGCTAGAGTGGACAAGTTGGGAAAATGATAGGTTCTATCTCTCACACTGTCAAAATAGCATTGTTAGGAGCTGGCTGGCTTTGTCTCCATAGCAACGACAATTTAGTGCTCTTGGTGTGTGTGTGTGTGTGTGTGTGTGTGTGTGTGTGTGTGTGTGTGTGTGTGTGTGTGTGTGTGTGTGT
>JAQQZR010000002.1:12357338-12367601 GCA_030068235.1 Notoglanidium macrostoma
GACATTGAATACAAAAGAAAATCAGGAGCAAAACACTTTTAATTCTGTTGAATTTAATATCTTATGCGAAACATAAATGTGACTAAATACGTTATTGTCAGTAAACATATAAATGTCTATTTCTCAGATTTCCTATGTGATGCAGTAAAACCAAAACTATAATGTGCATACCCAGTAGGTACCTGTCACAATCAGCAAAACCTTTTCAGGAAGCAAGACGTCTCAAAAAAATTGTTGTGCAGTGTATTCAGTGGTAGACAGTGAAAATAACAATAACTTGTCCAATAACAGTGTCTGAATATTTTTTTTATACATACTATATATCAAGTCTTTCAACAAAACATAAGATTGCACTGATACATATGAATGATACAGTTTAGGAAAATTTGGCTACTTCTGTGTTGTAGTTGGATAACAAATAATGTAAGCCGCAGATGAAGTTATAATAATAAAACATACTCTAATCAGCTATTTGGGAGATGCAACATTAATGGTGCTTAATGATAAGTTAAATTAATGACAAAAGACACTTCAAAACACGTTTGAATATCTTATTCTACAAGGTAATATTGATGTCACAGCCATCATGTGGCGCTCTGCTGTTTTATCTGCTATAATAGGTCCTTGTGAAGTTTTGGTTATGAGACTGTTGAGTCCACATGAATGCAGGCCATATCCATAGATCGTGGTTTCCTAAATGCAGTACTACAGGCTCACTGGCTTCCTGCTCCCAATACTTGAAACTCTGTGTTGCAGAGGGACTCCAGGCCTGGAGTTGAAAAATCTGGTCATATAGGATACACGTCAGCACCATTTTAAACCTCAATATAAGAAACAGAACAGCTACCATCCTTGTGGATCTCAGGGGAATGCACAAGTAATTACTGCAAGTGGGCCATTTGGGACTGCAAGCCATCACTAAAGAGCCCAGCCAACTATATGGCTTTGTATTGCCTCTGAAAGCACAATGAAAGCCAGTCCAACTGGACCATAAGAATACCCCTGTAAAACTGCTGGTCTGCATCTCTTTTCTAAACTATAGCAATGCAAAAAATATTAAAATATACATCAATAAAAGAACCAGAAACATTTATATATTGGCTAACTGTTAATAGTTAAGTGTTTGTGTTTGAGCTAAATACACAGCTTTATTTCCTAGCTAGCTAACAAAAAGACTGGCAGTTAGCTCTCTTTTTACTATTCTCACTTGACACTGCTCAAGTTCACTCAATAGTTAGTTCATCATGATTGTAATTTCTGTATTTATCATTTAAGATAGTTGCTGAAATACAGTGGACCTAAGTTGGTTAGAAATGCAAGCACATTGACAGTTTGATCAGTGAGCCAAAGGCCATTCTAGATTATGTGTGCCTTACAGGAAGCTTGTTCATTGCAGTATCTGTTTCAGGATTGACTGTAAAAGTGTCTGGCCTCCAAAGCTAGTTATAAAGCTAAAGAGCACATAAAAGGCCTCTTAAAGGCAGCTAACATTAATAGAGTTGATGCTCACAAGTATGATACAAATGTGAATTGAGGAAATACCACCAACCTGTATTCATTACAGGAAGCTGGTTCATTTGGGTGTCTGATTTGAAGACTGAAGGTGAACTCACTTAGCCCACTAGACTGGCATTAAGGTTAAGAGCATTTAAAAGGTCTCACATTGAGAAGGTTCATGCTTCCAAGAATACATGTGAATGCTTTTTAACATTACTGCTTGATAAGCAGTATACACAGTCTCAGAGTTCAGACGATAGCTAGTAAGCTAGCGAATACAGCTGACTGGTGTGCTATAGCAGCTAACTAATATCAGTATATATCAATTTTATTGTTTTTATACAGGTATGAAATAAGTTTTTTGATGAAGTTAAATGAATGTTTGAGGTTTTGTTACAGTTAACAGCACTTCTGTTGAGAAACTGAGCAGAATTTCCATTTTGAGAAAGCATTTTAAATTCATTCATTCAAATATCAACTCAGAATGAATGAAGAAGTCAATTCCAATGAAATAATTCTAATTCACAATGAATTACTATTCATCTTAAATATATTAAATATAATTACATTTATATTTGTACGTAGTGCCAATTACATCTTGTTTATTGCCTCCACCAACCTATTTTAGCATATTTGAACTTTTAATAGCTAAATCCAGGGTTATATGGGTTGAACCAGTGAATGTTGAATAGAAGAAAAGAGTGAAAAGAAATCTTCCTGAAAGTCAGCTTTTTCCATCCTAAGCTCTGATTAGGTTTGTGTTTGGAGCAAAGCAAACACTCATCTTGGTCACTAAATGTCATGTTTGGTTGCTTTATTGCATTATGTCTCTTTCCACTGAGAACGTAATTCGATTTCCAATCAATGTGTCTGGACTGGAGGCCTTTCCTTCTGTTAACCTGAAATCCAATTAGTGTTAACTTGTCTTTTTCACCTTTTCTAATGTCAGTTTGTATTTCCATGTAATCAATTCTGTCATATGCGTGAGAAGGTCAGTCCCTAATAAAGTTTACTAACAAAGCAGCAAAATTATATATATGTAATATATATATAATACATGATTAAAAGATGCACTATTCAAAATACAGTATATAAATTTTTTGTCTAAATGTACATTTATGTTTAAAAGGGGGGACAGCAGAGGTTCTTCGGCTAGTCAAAAGATTTTTTTGCTTCAAATTGGACCCTGTCTGATAGAGGAGCACACTACTGTATGTTTCAATATTTAAGTGTTCCCGCCACAATCCAACTTGTATTTTTCAACTTCTGTAATGTTAGTTTGTGCATCTATCTAAGTTCTGTTGTTAGGGATCATACAGGGACAACAGAAAGAACTTTTAATGGTTCTTGTTTAACATTATTTGTCATTGTGTATGGTAGGCCTAAGACTTGCTATAGACTGGCGACCTGCCCAGGGTGTACCCCGCCTGTTGCCTGAGGTCAGCTGGGATTGGATTCTCTGTGACTCTGATGGATAAGCGGTATAGATGATGGATGGATGGATGGATGGGCCTATGAGAGAATTTGAAATCAGCCTAATTTTAATATATTCAAATATCCTGTTGCAGATTGGAGAATGATGTGTCATACCTATTAGTATAGATGCTTTTCTGAGGTACAGGAAGAAGCAAGTGGCGGTTTTATTCTCCACTTGCTTTTTGGAGATACTGCTGTATTTGTGCTCAGGTGCTTTATTAGCTGCAGGTAATTGACTCTCTGCTCTAAAACCCCCACAATCATAGCCATGGAAATCCCTTCAGAATGAGATACACCTGCGTCACTGTGGCTTGTGTGTGTGTGTGTGTGTGTGTGTGTGTGTGTGTGTGTGTGTGTGTGTGTGTGTGTGTGTGTGAGAGAGAGAGAGAGAGAGAGAGAGAGAGAGAGTTTTATTTTGTATTTTATATTTTTGTATTAAAATAAAAACCTTGACGTATTGGTTTTGTACTAAATTAATTTTAACTGGATTTCCAGCTCAATAATATTCTTAGACTCTTTTCATAGAAACTTTTTGTACTAGCATGACTTAGATGGAGACTATAAAGCACTTAAAAACAATATTTTAAAATGTATATATATAAGTCATTCAGCACGAGTGCTGTCACTGCTAGCTAGCAACTTTTGCTATGAAACAGCCACACCCTGCTTAGCTCATTCATTTTTGAGAATGTCTTTCCCCCAAGCCGGGGGGATGTGCCTCTATAAAGTGCAGGCCAGACAGATGAGTGATCTCTGCAGGTGGAGCTCAGCACAGCTCAGACAGGCTCTTGATGTGGGATTAGTGAAGCAGGTTGAGGCTGAAAAGGAAAAGAGCTCCACCCAATTGCCCTAACAGTTCGCTTGTAGTGCTGCTGCACGGAGCCACCGTGTGCAAGAGCAGCGCTGCTGAAGTCATCACTCTGCATCAAATATTAACCAGTGCTGTTCATCTCTCTGATGAAAGCTTTGGGGAAATGAATGCCTGGTGCAATCCTGCACGAAGTGCTGCTACATAAGAGGAGGAGACATAAGAGATGGATTGATGGGTGTGGTCCTGAAAGATTATTTCTTTGTAATTTGTCTAAAATACCCTTTATCCTTATCTTTGATTACTGCATTGTTAAAGTAAAAAAAAAAAGGAAGCAAAAATGAATGGAAATTCAAAACTCAGAGCACCCCACACCCTTTCACGGTTCTCTTCAAAGCTACAGCCTTGTCTAGAATGTCTGAATGCTAGTGAAAGAGCAGACATTTCTGTTTTGGCAAGCATTACTGACAAGCAAGTAGAGTATGCCTCCTTGTTCTGATTGGTTGGCGTTTTTGACAGCTGCCAGAATGTGAGAAGAAATTCACCAAGTATAATATGAAAGATGTTCTGACTTAAAAATCATAGACTTTAATACAGTAGTACAATATTATTTTGCCAAGACAATATAGTTAGAATTAAGGCAGGAGTAGAAATACAGCAGCAGAGGATATGAATTCTAATATGCCTTCATATGCCTTGTTTTTTAGTTTAGTTTATATCATACATCAGACTGCAAACAAGTTAAGAAAGCAGTTAACTACGATGATGTTTCCAATCATAAATAAACTAACTATTGTGTTGTGAATTGCAAAGTGAACCTTTCATTGAAATGAAAGTTAAAAACGAATATTTGATTTGCTAAATTTAGCTAAACGTAGTGTGTGAGAGTAATAGCATTGGTGGTTTTTGAGATTTCAAGGAGAAATCTAGCTGGCAAATAAAAGCTTGACAAACAGAGAAGTAATAGATAACAGCATTTACAGAATAAGATTTCTTGCCTTTGTTGTCATAAATGCTCTATGTAAGGTCATGGATTTTTAAGTGTTAAAATTATATATATTGACTGCTGTTTCATAAATGTAAAAGATATATGTGAAAGAGCAGACGCTGTTCAGCGGTCCAGTTCTTAACATCTAATGGCACATGAGACAAGAGAGCAAAGATGTTCCTTCTGTTATATAAAACCCATAGGTTAGAATGTTATATAATCCGTGATAGGCACACATGGTAATGTGTTCTTATTTCTCAGAAGCTGATGCTAGTCTCTGAATGTACTCTGCATGCCAGCACTGCCTTGGGTAGCTGGCTGCTCTACTTTCCCCCTGGCACATGGAGACGGTGTGAAAGGGAGAGATTGTTAGCTTTTTGGCTTATGGCATGGGAGACAGACAAAGGTGCAAGGCAATTTGGCAGTTTCGGTGGTTCCAGGCAGGCAGAGCTCCAGCATGGCTCAGTAACTCTATTCAGCTGAGTTTGAAAAGAGAGAGAAGAAATGTGAAAGAGTGAACATGCATAAAATAAAAGCCAAGTTCATTTTTCAGCATTTGTTTGAATTCATTTGCCTGCAAAGAAAGGGATAGATCCTGGAGAAAACATAATAAACCACCATCCAGCTGAGAAAAAATTGCGTTAACTCGGTGGTCCACATGACATTTTTACAACATGCATAACTTCAACATGTTTGGCAGGCATCAACCAGAATTGTTTTTTTTATAGCCTTTAACTGTTAGTCTTATAAATTTCACATTTGTATGTAGCAGTCTGGAAGGCATTTTCAGATCAACTCACTGAGCAGAAGTTTATGATCCAATGATTATCACGGTTTATAAGCCTATAACTGTTATTGTGTTGACGATGAAGATCTGACGTAGACTAATAAGATACACTGTACCATAAAATGAAACAATAACTTTAATATAGAATAAAATGCAAATAAATTGAACAAATAAACAAGGAAATGTATTCTGCCTTGTAATTGAAACAGGCATTACATTTGGAACCACCGCTTTCCGTAATCCCGATTGCCTTGTCTTTTTCCATCTCTTCTGCTGATGTCTTGTCAGACTACATCAATTTGGTTTAGTTAGCTGCTTCACCACTGTGGTTTGTTGGTGACACAATGCTTTTACAAAACTGAAGTTCTAACTCTTAGCTGAGTCCAGTAACTCTGAAACTAAAGAGTAAATATGATAGTATAATAGTACAAAAATAATAGTATAATAATATCAAATGTAGTTTGATAATGGTGGGTTACTGTAACAAAATAATAATAATAATAATAATAATAATAATCTGTGGTGGACTGGCGACCTGCCCAGGTTGTACCCCGCCTCTCGCCCCAAGACTGCTGAGATTGACTCCAGCTTCCCCCGCGACCCAGACGGATAAAGCGGTATAGATAATGGATGGATGGATAATAATAGTAATAATAATAATAATAGTAATAATAATAATAATAATAATAATAATAATAATAATAATAATAATAATAATACAGACCCCCTGGCTATGCTTCATGAACCAATCGGGATCCCTGGCACTCTGAGTTCCACTTTGAGTTCACTAAAGTATACTAAACATGATAATGCTCACACATTTGTGAATCACATAATGATTTATATGCTCAAAGTGGGATAAAAAGGAACAACTATACTTAAAGTATTTTAAGTACACTTTGTTACCCTTTATACTATTATGTATTGGTATTTATACTGTGTATGAAAATACTGTGTACACATACTCTGTTTTGTAACTTCTTTAAAAAAATGAAATGTTAGTCTATGCAGCAACAAGACAATATGAAGACAAAATCAATAGAAAAGTATTCTGAAAAGAACTTTTGCTATGATTCAGTATATGACATGTGGCAGCGTTATAGTATAACCTCACAAGAAATGCAAAAACCTGGTAGAGTTAGAACAGACATGTTAAGGAAGAATATCTGTGGTGGAATAAAATAAAAAGGTGAGGATAAATCCTATTAGAGAATATTTATAACTGCATCATTTTGAGCAGATTTTCTTTTGTTCTCTTTTACTATTAATATATTAACACACACAATTTGACCGCTTATGCTAATTGTGATAATACAGTAAAATCTGTGAAATGCACCACTTCAAATGTCTTGTTGCTTTAAATGAATTTCTTTTGCTGTTGTTGACCAAAGGATATGTATATTACATGTAGACTGCAACAGAAAAGTTTTGCTGAATAGACCTGTACCACTATACAGTACACAAGCTCATGAGAATAGAATTTGGAAACATTTGGAAAAATATCTCATTTACTATTTATATGAGTGGGCATGTAGCCTGTGATGAACTGAATGTCAATATGGATGTCAGCAATGGCTAATTACTCAGCCTGCTTATGTGTTACAGCCTTGAACACTTCTGTACTGAGAGCTACATGGCTACAGACTGTACTGTAGGAAGTGTGCTATTTTTAATCGTTCTTCATGTAGATTAGTTAATGCCTGTCTCTCTGTCTCCTGCGCAGCCATGTTCAACCTCATCCCAGTGGGCCTGCGAGTGGTAGCCATCCAGGGCGTCCAGACCAAACTGTACCTGGCCATGAACAGTGAAGGCTACCTGTACACATCGGTAAGTAGCATCAGCCTCTTAAACAAAAGGCATGTATTAGTAGCGAAGGGGAGGGGTATGACAAGCACGTGGTGCGGGGAGCTCTCCCCTCTGTATACTATTAAAAAATGTACAAAAAGGACTGACAGCATGGACATAAATGACATTTTAGGCAGTATAGCTTAGCCTTGTGTTGACAGACACCACAAGCACGCACACACAAAACAAACATACATACACATATAGTATCTCTGCTCTGAAAACATTCCACGGTCCTTTCATGAGGTTACATAAATTATTTTGGGAATGTCAAATGTGCCGACAACCGTGTGCTTGCACACTCATAAACACTCCTCCCTCTCTCACTTCACTTACGCATTTACATTGCTGTAAAAAATAATGTGATGCATATTCATCCTGATTACTCCTTCACTCCATATGGCTGCTAGTCAGTACTGAAGCCTGTACAGCTGGGCTTATGAATCAGAATATGCACTACATAACAACCTCTAATCCTTCAAGCATCAGTCATATGAATGCATTATGTCCGAGCGGTATTTAATGTAGATGACACACAGCACTTTTCTAGAAGGGGAGGTGAGTGTTGTTTATTAACTCATGTCTGTCCATGTTTTTGTTTCGCTCCCTCTAAAGCCTGGTTTATGGTTGTCTTCTGAGAACCACCTCTTCGGAGAAACAAGGGGGAGGGAGTGGTAAACAGGAACACGAATATCTTAAGCACACTTTGAACAGAGCAAAAGTTGGCTCTCTGGCACTAGCACTAGTTGCTATGGTGATGCAAACATGAACCATTCCCTGAACCACATTTTCATGAAGGCCTACACACGCTCTCTATTTCTCCTGTGACAGAAATGATTGCCGTGCATCTCTACTATTGCTGACTGTCATTAACTAGATGAAAGTAAATAAAAAATACCATCTGGAACAAATCTGTGACCGAGGTAGCTGACTTGATGCATGCATGCCTGATTATAACATGTTCATGCATAAATAATACAATCAGCTGCCTACATCCTGCAAAGAACTTCCTCTGTCCCTGCAACTGTGGTGGGCGTACCTGGAGAAAATGACAGCAAGCCATGATTCTAACAGGACTGAAGCAGAGAGAGAGCGAGAGAGTATCTAAGAAAAGATCTCCAGGTGGCTGTTGTTTTCTGCAATGGCTTATTCTTACCACATACACGCAAGATAATTTCCCTCTTCTCCTACATTTAATAAACAACCCCATATGATAAATCATCAGAGTGATGAGGTGGATGAGATTGAAAAGGCAGTGGAGCATAACCAGCTGGCATACAACTGTATAAGGAAACACGAGTGAGGACTCCTTACACTGATCTAATTATAGCACCAGTGCATCTCTTACAAACTCTATAACACACTTTAATGGAGCTGCAGATGCTTCATGATGCTTTGATGCTATTTCTGCTATATGCTATGCAGTGTACCGTGACTCATCTCAGAATTTTGTGAAAAGGCATGTGACCAGATTGCATTGAATGATAAAGCAGTGTACAAAGCTTCTGTAAAGATCAGTAATACACAAATAGGCTAGCAGAGATGGAATAAAACACACACACATAGACAGAGAGAGTGAGAGAGTGAGAGAGAGAGAGAGAGAAAATACGAGAATACTTAACTCCACTCACCACCAGTCCTCTGTTCCCACTATGTGCTTTTTAATGATGCGAGCCGCAGTGTGGGTGATTAAATTGTATGCGCAGACATGCTCATTAAATCGAATAAAGACACTCTAATCTCCACATCTACAACATTATGCTACACCAGGACAACCCTGTGTTAGGTACCGACAGGCTGTATTTACCTGACAGCTGTGTCAAGCAAGTGAATTGGACAATTATGTAGGCGTTAATGCTTTATTATGACTTTAAACAATAAAATGAGGGGTAAAGATACATACACACAAGGATTTGAAGGTTTGTCCAATGTCTTTTTCTCATCATCTGGGGACATACTGTATAGAATAAGCTCACCTTCGTTTGCATTTAAAGTGCTGTTCAGCATCTACTGTGTTCTTAGGGTAATTTGGCAAGCAATTACCTGATGAAGCCAATGAGTAAGAACTATGATACATTATGTGTTGAATTTGTACTGACAATGAATTATTGTGGCTTGTGGAGTTTTGTGTAACTCTCTGATGTAGGTCTGAGATGGTCAGGTGCTCAGTGGGTGGAGAGCTTTCAAATGGCTTGAGGGGTAGAAAATGGCCTATAGTGTATATGTGTTTTCTGTGAGTGTACTCATCTTTCTGATTCAGCCTCAGACTAGCATGGCAAAAGGAGTGACTAATAAAAACCTAGTGATGTCTGGGTAGCTTACACATACTCTGTGTGTGTTCATTTGTAGAGCTCACTGTACACTCCAGAAATAAACTTATGAAGGAAACTAAAAATGTTCCGCGAAGGGGAGTGGCCCACAGGTGTGCCAACATTTGAAACAATACAGAAACAATTTTTTTTATGGAAAATCTGCCTCTCAAAAAATACTGTGTTGAGTGCTTTTGAGTGGTGCTGTTCGCCCTATCTTCTGGGGATCATGAGTTCCAATTCCAATGATGAGAGCAAAATTGGCTATGCTCTGTGGGTGGGAGGGACAGCATACTCTCTTCCCTGTCAATCACTGCAACACTAGCCAATCAGAAATGTGGAAAACAGTAGATACTCATTTCCTCCGAGTATGTTAAGCTGGCCTGTGATGCCACATGAGCAGCAGTTCCAAAAGATGCATTTGGTTGGCTTCACATGTCTAGGAAGAAGCGCATGTTATATCCATCCATCCATCCATCCATTATCTATACCGCATTATCCATCTGGGTCGCGGGGAAGCTGGAGCCAATCCCAGCATCTTCGGGCGAGAGGC
>JAQQZR010000002.1:12396089-12408825 GCA_030068235.1 Notoglanidium macrostoma
ACGCGTACATACACAGAGGAAACACACACGTACATACAGAGAGGAAACACACGCGTACATACACAGAGGAAACACACGCGTACATACAGAGAGGAAACACACGCGTACATACACAGAGGAAACACACACGTACATACAGAGAGGAAACACACACGTACATACACAGAGGAAACACACACGCACATACACAGAGGAAACACACATGTACATACAGAGAGGAAACACACACGTACATACAGAGAGGAAACACACGTACACAGTGAGGAAACACACGTACACAGTGAGGAAACACACGTGTGCTTTCCTGTCAGTAATGAAAATTGTGACTGCTACTTACTACATTTTTAAAGAAAAGTCTGTACGTTCCAATCATACTTTAATCTACTTCAGATGTACTTTTATTATATATCAGTTACAAGGAGACACTTTAGCATCACACGGCATCAAGAAGACAAGAAGTGACAGCGAGAACGAATCCTAAACCCCATCACTGATATTTATCTACTGCTACGTCACTCGATATTTGCATACTGCTTTCAGTTTGTAGCGTCAGAGTTACTATCATGCTAACTATTTTCCAGGTTCTTCGGTTCCTTGAAAATTGAAGCAGAAAACTTTTTCTTTTGTGATTCTTCCATATACTTCTTAAATAATAAATAATCATGATCATAACAACACATGATCATAAATAAATACATTTCTAAATTATTTGTTTACTTCTGTTATTTTTTCTGATGTGGTCTTAAAGTCTGTATTGAAGTTTTGGTAAAACAAAATTCAAAATTTAAATTTGACTTTCCTACTTTCAGTTCAACTGAACTTTATTCATTTTTATTTGCTTTGAAAATTGGACATTGTTAATAATAGCGTCAAAGCGAACAGAAGTCTTTTAATTTTCATGTCATTTTCTTTATGGTAATGAGCTGTGGTGCAGATCGGCAGCCACCAATCACAATTTAAAAGTTCTCGCTCTAAAGAATACTAGAGGAACAACCGTGTAAACTTTGGCTCCGTTCAAACCGTTCCCAATTAAACTGGAGGGGAAATGAATCATCGTCAAGACCACCAAGACCAAGGCTAGTAAACGTGTCTGATAAACTGTATTGAAATCTGACTTAGCACTTAACATCAACACAAACATCACACAACACAAAAGGCTTTTAATTAGTTTATTTTCTTACTAAACATGGACTCATAATTGTTCATTATTTTCCTTCATCCATCGATTTCTTACCTTCACATTTTCATGAATTAACTTATACCCTACTTGTGATCAGTCGACACAAAGATATCAGTCGACATCTGTTTGCTTCGTTGCCTCTTTAAATAAAGTTTGAAAGACGAGGCATTCCGAATGAACTTTTAGCCACCTATTTCGTCATGCTACACACATTTCTGTAGATAATGGATAAATAAATGTTTTGTTTGTGTCACGGAACTTGTCACTTAAAGTTAAAATGTCCTCAGTATAGTGACATCGTGTGTTTGTCACATCACAAGAACTTTAGTAATCAGTTAGCATAGAATTTAGCATTAAACATGTAAAATTGCTAACACAAATGCAATAACACTGTGAAACTGTGTCAGGATGGAGTGTGAGTGAAAGTTCCTATCTGTGTGTGTGTGTGTGTGTGTGTGTGTGTGTGTTTGTGTGTGTGTGTGTGTGTGTGTGTGTGTGTGTTTGTGTTTGTGTGTGTGTGTGTGTGTGTGTGTGTTTGTGTGTGTGTTTCAGAGAGAGAATAAGAAAATGAGTCACTGTGTTCCTACTGTATTCATACAGAATATCATATTGCCATTTAAATCACAAATGTGCTTATTGGAATTACAGTATTATTATCGTGTTTGCCATTTTTATGCCACTGGGTCTGATATATTATTGTGTTGATGTGACACCGCATGAAGAACACAAAACTTCCTCTCATTACCAAGGAAGGGAAAATAAAGCTCAGCAGTGGCAAGTTGGATTAAATATTAATAAAGATTATTGCAGTAGATGTTAAAAAAATTTTTTTAGAATAGTGTAGAAAACACTTTTTTTTTTAAGTGTAACTGTGAAGACGTAACAGAAAATTCACCAAAGATGGTCATGCACATACAATCACTCCTGCAGTGCATGAAAAGTAACAGAAAATTCAACCTACATGTTGAACACGGGCAAATTTCCAAATGCGTTCCATCGATATTCTGAGAGATAGGATGCTTTATACCTCAATTTTCTAATTCTCTTTAAAGTAGAACTAAAATGACCTAAATCCCCAGCAGGTCAACCAAATGAATGATTGTGGGTCAGGGATCTGTTATACAACATGACAAATGGAGGAATTGAAGCAAAATGCAGTAAAATCAGTCAGTCCCTCACACTATCAACTTTATACAACAAGTTTCTGGGGCACTTAGTCATGACAGAGGTTCTGTAGCCCATTTCAGAGCTTTTCTATTCATTCTTTTCACTTCAAAAATTCATTTATTCATCTTTAATAACTGTTCACTCCTGGTCAGGAGTATCTGGAGTCTATTCCAGGAACACTGGACCCAAGGCAAGGCAAGGGTCTGATATACAATTACTTAGAAAAATATGTTTAATATAGTAATATGGAAAATATAATACAGATAATATAAGATCCATGAACTAGAAACAGAAAGAATTTTAATGCCCCAGTAAGATTTCTCTTTTAAGCAGTGATATGGAAAGACAAGAGGAATTTTAAATAGCATAAATTTTAAATAGCATGGCATGCACTAAAGCATCACTCTCAAATGATAACAAATTTAATTTTATTTGTGTATAGATGCCACATTTTCTTTTAACAGATGATTACAATTGATTACAATGATATACAATTACAATAATACTTAAGAGCTATAAACAAATCCACACATCTTACAGAAAGATAAGTAGCCTCTGCAAATACGAGTGAGTAAGAAAATATCATGCTGAAGAGAATCTGCACTAGCTGTGAGGATACAGTACAGCATTTCACCAGTGCATTGGTTTGTGTTTATGGGTTTTGTCCATTAATGAGCAGGACTCCAGCTCAGGTGAAGAAACTGTCTCAATGTCTGGAAGCTTTTGTTTTCATAGTCTTATATCTTATCCTGGTTAAAAAAAGTGGGTGAACGGGGTGAGAGGGAACAGAGACAATATTGACTTGAGTGCAAATCCTTAACATTTAACATGTTGATATTTGTTATGCTTGCTATTCTTGTAACTGAGACATTTGTTGTTTAGGAAAAGTGTTCTGCTAAGTATGGGAAATCGAGCAACTCTGAATAAGTTTCAAGTGGAACAAAAGTTTAATGGATGACAGTCAGCTATAACATTATAAAACATTACCACAAGAGGGCACAGTGCCAGGCCAGGAGTGCATCTTTGACCAAAGAGATGACCCTGTCAAATCAAATACTGTTAACTCTGAGATTCCCTTACAGTAATAAAGTATTATATATCACAATCCAAATTCAATTCTGCTACTCTTGAGAACTTAAATATGCAACATGCAATTTGTTTCCATTATCAATTACCATTAAAAGTTAATTCACTGTTATATGCAGAGAAGAATAAGGCATGAAAATGTCAGCTTTTTTTCTCAAACGTGTGATGAGTGCTTCAAATAAGGCTGTTGTGGTATTCTATGCAGGGTGGGTTACGACATCAGTGACATCTCCGTTCTCCTCCTTTGAGAGATGAACAGACAGCTGTTCCCAGGAGTATGACTGGGCAGACACTGTACAAGCCCTCACAGCTGCCTTCTGCTCCTCACTAATGAGAATATTTAGAGGTAGGGGCGTCTACTTAATTGATCATGATTTGCCTAATCACTTCATTTACACAACACTCCCTTTCAAATGAGACTGATAAGAGGAGAGGAAGGAGTGACTGCATGCCAGATTTCTTCCTGCTCCAACTAGACATGATAGTAAAAGTTCTACAAAGGGCCACAAACAGCGAATACCAATTTAGCTACATGCAACGTGATTAGACAGGATTTCCATTTCTTTTTTCTCTATAGTCAAAGAAGAAAAGTATAATCTCCTTAATTTACAAACACATAAATAATGTATGAACGTAAAAGTTGAAAAAGATTCATAAAAAGAAAAGGCATCTGTCTCAACCTGCACCCTGATTTTTGTTGCTGATGGTAAATTAGTGCCTCTTTTGCTAAGGAACCAAAGATGCAGGAAAATATCAGCTAAGGCTTACTTTCATCAGATTTGTTACTAATCTCTACAACGTACCCAGACAGCAAACAATCGCTGAAACTATGTTAAATCAACATTTTTCTGTCAACATTATTTTCACTGAATCACTTTTACACCCTAGGTTAATATTGAAACAACACTGAAATCATAACTAAAGATCAATGGGACTTTAATGGTATTTCAACCAATAAACCACAGCAAATTATTATTAATACTTCAAAATATTGTTAAAAAAATATGTCCTGCTTTATCTACAGCCAGGATTAATGTTATGGAATGTAACTATAACCCTATATTATTAAACATTAGGTTTTATCTAATTTATAAATGTCAACAGACAACTTTACATCAGTTACTAAAAAAAGTTTATTTAGTTTAATTTAATTCTTTGCAAATTCACCAGGGGCAGCTCTACCGATGCATGAGTGCAAGATGAATTCACTCCTGCATTGTCTGGTGTCCAGCACCACACACCTGGTCTGGAACATAGCAGAGTCATTTCTGAACTGCCTTGGCAAAGGCAAATTCAAACACTCCCCTTGTGCCATTTGCTGAGTCAGGGCATCTAAAATAAAAACAAAAAGGCAAAACAATAAAGTTATAAATATTCAGATTAAAAAACAGAAATTACACTTAAAAGTAGAATAAGCCTACATGTTAGTTGTGTCACGGGCAGGTTTCGTCTCACCTTTGGTGTACCTTAAGATGCATTTGATATATTCACCTAATTTGTTTGTTTTATGGTCTGTCATGAGTTCATATTTATCTTTTCCACACATGGTATTATAATTGAGGTTAGTACCCACGAATCTATTCCAATACACTTTCTGTCAAATTCAGCAAATTGGCCTTCACAGCCCGCTAGCTGTCTGTGCACTCTAAATAAATAAATAAATAAATAAATAAATAAAAATTAAACTCTGATGATCATACACAGTCCAGGCGCTGTAGTGGGAAACAAACATGGTGGCCCAGAAGGGAGATGTGCAATTTGATTAGCTGTTGAGTTCAAATATGAACAACCATGCCATGAATAAATATACTGCCATGGGCAAGTGTTCAATACCATTTTATACTGACTTTATAGCACAATGTTCAAGCTCCATCAATAATGTCCCAAAATCCACCAAAAAACACAAAATACATTAAAACTTGTGCACCTAATTCTTGTTTATGTCTATTAAAGATGTATATTATGCAATCATTCTGCCACAGAAAAAGAGTAGTTCAGTGAAATCACCCAATATTGCCATGGCATTCATGTCCATGATGAGTGCATGAAAAGTTCTGACCTCAACTGTATGTTTGCATCTGCATCTTTCAGTCTTGACATTTTGACAGTAAAACATCCCAAATATTTAATGTAAATTACAGCTACCCTAAACAAAATAAAACCCTGCAGTGAACTAAGGTTACTAACTGAATAAATTAACTTAGTGGCTAGGTGTTTATGAAGCTGTAGAGTGAACTTATAGTCTATGATGTCTAAATATGACAACTTTGACAGATATTACATTTCAAAACATTTTAAAGGGGTCTAAATTATAATACTGACCATTGTGAAAGGCACATCACTGGATAATGTTAGACAATTTAAATAAACTATACACATTTACAAATACTCAATTAGGTTCAATTCAACATTCAAACATTAGACAAATAAATGCGTACTTACCTGATGGATTCATATGATATGAGCTATGTGGGTTGCAGTAACATTGGTCTACCACACAATGGTTTCCTGGTCAACAATAATATTTTAATAATATTACGTTATCATTTTCCAGTCAACTATAAATTGCTGCTCAATCCATTATAATCAGGAGGACAATTGTAAATTAATGTTATTCCAACACCACTGGCATCAACATTACTGTACTGTTGGGTTTCATTGATACTATAATGGTGGTCCAACATTTATTTAGTATTGAGACTTCAATCTCAACAATAATGATGATTCAGATAGAAAATCGGTATATTTTTTATGACTGTCTTGTTATCTGGGTAGCTAAGTTAATCTTGGTGAATGCTAAGCAGTAAGCTGTCACATTACAAACTGCCATGATTATTGAAACGCATATGTCATAGAAAATTACAGTGATGTGTATTAGTTGTAAGTCCCATTCTTGCTATTACATCTGTTTAAGTTTTCATTTGCTAGTGATGTAGTATTTGAAAATATAGTGAGTAAAATGTAGTGTGAATGAAATGTAAAAAAGTAAAATGTATTAGGTGAAATTTAAAAACTAAAGTACAGATAATTAACAGATACGTTACACCTCTGCATTCAGCTACAGTATATGAACGAAAGTTTGTGGACAACTGACCTCCACTCGTTTGTGAAGGCTTCCACTAGATTCTGGAGTGTGGCTGTGGGTATTTGTGTTCATTCAGCTACAAGAGCATTAGTGAGCTCAGCTAAGAAGTTGGATGAGTGGGTCTGGAGTGTAGTCGGTGTTCCAGTTCATCCTAAAGGTGTTCAGTGGGGTTGAGGTCAGGGCTCTGTGCAGGACACTTCAGTTCTTCAACACCAGCCTTAGCAACCCATGTCTTCATGGAGCTCGCTTTGTGCACTCAGGCATTGTCATGCTTAAACAGGTTTGAGCCTGTTAGTTCCAGTGAAGAGAAATTATAATGTTACAACATACAAAGATATCCTATACAATTTTGTGCTTCCAACTTTTAGAGAAGACGCAAATATGGCTGTGATGGTTAAATGTCCATAAACTTTTGTTATTGTTTGTTATCTTTTGTTAATTTTTGTTATCTTCTGCTTGCACTTACACCTGTGCAAACCTACCATACCATCATAAATACCATCTGTCATCAGGAGGATCCCCAAACAGATTGTGTTGTGGCATGTTATGCATTTTATGATGCTTTTCTGCTCACCACAGTTGTAAAGAATACTCATTTGTGTTACCAGCCTGACAAACCAGCCTGTCTTACACTAACAGCCATACCATGATAAAAGTCAATGAGATCACATATTTCCCCAATCTGATGTTTGATGTGAACATTAAGTGAAGCTTTTGACCTGTATATACAGGATGTTATACATTGGGCTGCTGCAACATGATTGGCTATCTAGAAAATTACATGAATAACCAAATGTACAAGTGTTGTTATTAAAGTGTCCAGTGAGTGTGTACAGTATCTATACAGTATATAGATATAGAAATTTTATTAATATTTTATTTCAACTATATTTTTATAAATCCAATGAGGTCAGGTCAATGGAGTCTGGAAGCGTAGCAATTACTTCCTGCAGTGTTCCTAAGTTTTTAGTATAACATTAAAAACAAGCTAACGCTGATATCTTCACTCAGTTTTATTCAAAATCAACAAAGGATTGTCATAAGTCAGAACAGTACCAGTGAACTGAGAGTGCAACCACATGCCACAAATCATCCAGAAACTAGTCAACTCAGAGCATGCAATTGATGTGTCAACCCTAAGCCTCATGTTCCTTCAGCCTTCATATTTTTTTTTCTTTTGTCTTTTCCTGTATGAGGAAATATGACTGACATCTCAGAACAATTTGTACAAAAGCTTTTGTCTGTGGTTACAGCATCTTTTTTTATTACATTGTATTCCTTGACTCACTGAATTGTTAACATGAAAGAATAAAATTTCACTAATGTTCTCTACTAGCTTGATGCACTGTCAGTTAATAGCAGAGTGCCAAGAAACTCAGTAGTGGTCTTAAGCCATCCACTGCAACACATACAGACTACAATTGCCTGTGGCATTCCTGATGAGGAATTCCTGATTCCCCAGCACGTTGGCATATCAGACTGAAATAAATAACAAGGAAAAAGCACCTCACAATGATTTCTTAGACTTTCATTTAATGAGAACTAATGAGGACCATTTCCATCTGTCTTGACAAGTTTAGGGTAAAACACTGAACATCAGAAAGGCAGTCATTGTGAAAAAGCATGGTGAGAGAGCACAGTGTACCTTATTTGTAATCAATCTGTCCTGCTGCTATCTTTAAATTTGCGCACTATAGTCATGATGTCTGAGACTTCTTGGATGAATGGGCTTAGCTGACCTTTTGAGGTGCCATCATTAATTGCTAAGCAGAAGAAATGTGTGACTCAGAGGTGAGTCACTAGTTTCAGAATGGATCTGCATGCTGAGTGTGGACAGAGGAGATTACAGGTGAGGTAGGATTGAGATTTACCACCGCTGTCTGGCTTGGGTATGAAGGTATCTTTTTGTATGAAGGTGCTTTTATTTGACTATTTGGATCTGGTCATATCTGTTGTTAATTTGATGATTTTGCTTTATAAGTCTCTGTACAAGTTGAGAACAGTGGCAGGATGTGACTGTGCTTAAAATCTGACTGCATCTTACCTTATTTTGCACAGGAAGCTTCTGTGAAACTATTGAAAAACAAGAAAGAAAGAACTAAATTGCACTCCCCTGAAATCCAAACAAAAAGTTATTTT
The DNA here is from genome assembly GCA_030068235.1 of Notoglanidium macrostoma. Taxonomy (NCBI): domain Eukaryota; kingdom Metazoa; phylum Chordata; class Actinopteri; order Siluriformes; family Auchenoglanididae; genus Notoglanidium; species Notoglanidium macrostoma. Next base: position 12,404,747 of record JAQQZR010000002.1, read on the forward strand.
CTTATGATTATAATCAGAGCTATGAACAGAAGTCATGTAACACAGTTATAAGCCACTCGAATTTAATACACTTCATGAGAGAGGAATAGAGTTGATAAATGTAAAGGTGAACTTTGAAGTAGCTTAGCCACAAAATGATAACACGTAAAAACCTACAAACACAAAGTATATGGAAAATACATATGTATTCACACAAGGAAGTAAATCCAGAGCTTGTGTTCAGCAGTTCAAATTTTGTGCAATAAGCTGACAGCTGGTTCAGCTGCCCAAGGAGGTTATTGCAATTAATCAATAGATTGTAAACAAAAAAACGGACCATTGCCTGCTAAAGAACTTTAAAACACTTTATACTGTATAGATATCCTGTTCTATTACACACACATTTTACACTTTGGACGAAGTTTTTTCAGATGAGGTTTTTGGTCATAAAAACGTTAAAAAAAAATTTTTCGTGTACTCTTCCCCAGTCCCAAACAGGAGTCTGTTTGTATCAACATATCATTGTTAAAAATATTGTATAAAATTCCCAGATTTAAAAAAAAATTATTTTTGAGGAATCGTCAGCAATAATATTCAGTTACATACATAGCATCATGTAATAATAAGAAATCTCTACTTTCAAAAATAGTTTGAAGATTCTCTGGATAACTGCTACCTGCTGTAGGGTTCTACAATAGAACCATTTACCGTATGGACAACCAACGAACCATTAAGTGCTCTAAATTGTCTAAGAATGCAGTACCAGGGAATATGGATACCTATATCAGTTTTTCCAAATTGTCCACTTAAACAGTTACTTACTGTGTTAGCCTTTTGTTCAAACATGCCATATAATAAAGCCTTAGATAATGTTCAATAAATTCAATACTCTCAATTGAAATGTAAAAATACTGACATGCTTCCTGAGTTTGTTAAATAGTGAATATATTACTAATGAAACTTACATAAGCTTTACAAAAAAATCTAAAATGCAGTAAAAGTGAAAAACAGTCAACTTTATATATTTATATAGACAGCAAGGAATGAGTGTTGTTCTGCACTCCTGCACTCCTTTACCTCTGCTCTGTCTGTCCTCACCTAGTCTTAAGATGGAAAGTGAAGTTATGCAACTGCAGTGTGCCTGGCTTGACAGAGCCTTGATATTGCAGGCTGTTAATATTGATAAGCTTTAGGAGAGAGAAAACAAGTAGGTGATCTAGCTCACTGCCAGCTGCCCATTGTTTAAGTGCAATTAATCTGCATGTTTATAATGTACCACTTAAGAGTTCATGGTCTTTGTGTTACTGTTATTTACTCCAAATTTATGAAATCTGTATTTACAAAAACCCTAGCAAACCAAGGAACACAGGAAAACAACAAAAAATGGGCACAAATGTCAGCCAGGACAAGGAATCTGCTGCTACCATGGTCATAAACTCATTAACACTGGGCAGTTGGACAATGGAAAAAGGCTAGGCGAAATTTTTCTGATCTTACCAGTCCGGTTTCAGTGAAAATTGGCCCACTGTAGCCTCAGAAGTCTGGAATCTGACATGGTCTTTTGCTCTTCTCTGCTGTATGATAAAGTGAGTGTATTTACTGACTACTGGGCCCAAATTAGATACAGGTTCAAACCTGGTCACGACAGAGCTGCAGCAGAAACTGAGGAAAACTAACAAGAAGTTAGCTAACAGGAAATCTCTTTAACAATGCTAAATAACTTTATTTTTAATTAAAAGGATTTTTAATATCTTTATTTTCCTTTAGAATTTATTTAAATGTGTACCTGCTTCTATTTTAATAGCAGTGAAAAGATAAAATTGGCATTTTGGCTTAAAACTTCTTTGCATGGTCATCGAAAGTGCGGTTGATTAAATTAAAGGCAAATTCAAACACTCCCCTTGTGCCATTTGCTGAGTCAGGGCATCTAAAATAAAAACAAAAAGGGAAAACAATAAAGTTATAAATATTCAGATTAAAAAACAGAAATTGCACCTAAAAGTAGAATAAGCCTACATGTTAGTTGTCTCACGGGCAGGTTTCGTCTCACCTTTGGTGCACCTTAAGATGCATTTGATATATTCACCTAATTTGTTTGTTTTATGGTCTGTCATGAGTTCATATTTATCTTTTCCACACATGGAATTATAATTGACATTTACATATAATTGGAATTTATTTTCCTTTAAAATTAATTTAAATGAGCACCTGCTTCTATTTTAATAGCAGTGAAAAGATAACTTTGGCATTTTGGCTTAAAGCTTCTTTGCATGGTCATCGAAAGTGCGGTTGATTAAATTTAAAGGACTCTCTATTTTAGACGTGTTGGTAATTGTTAACTATGTAGGTAAAATAAAATTTTTATGCCAAATACATGAGCATGATCTAAAACATTTGAATGTTGACTTCTTTGAATATATAAAAATAATACAAATTCAAGGACTATTATCACAGCGACATGTGGCTAAACAAAATAAAAATCATTATTTCCTGACTCATGTCTGGAAAAGCACAAAGCACACATCTACGGCTTGGCTCAGCTATCATGCTAGTGAAAGTCATAGGAAAGTAAACCGAGCAATCTTTCTATTTTTATTGCATTTAAATTTTTTTTAAATAGCCTCTGCTTGTCAGGAAGCATTGCTGAATATGTCAACAGCCCAAAGACATTGCTGGAGGGGCAATGCTGATGGATTTATGCAAATATGTGGGATGGCTTTGTGCTGCTGCTCAAGCCTCTGGAAAATGTGTCTCCAGGGATAGGAAAGAGGATTCAGACTGTGGGTTTCATCTTCAGTGGTTTGCCAAAAAATAAGCAGATGTGCCAGGTCACCTGACTGTTTTATTTTCCTCTGTGGTGAAAGGAGGATGAAGGGAGGGGACTGAGGGTGAAGGATGAAGGAGACTATTTCACTTTCTGAGTTTGTCATTATGTTAATGTTATGACATTGATATGATGTTTCCCTGTAAAAACTAAGAATGTATTATGTTAAAGTGATTCATATCAACAAAGTTTAAAAATGCTGATGTACTGATATACAGTCCAACTTACTGTAGCCATTAAACCAATGGATTGATTAGCAGTGGTCAGTATGACAGGTCATTCTTATGGTATGGATTTTGTGCATTTCCGTTTCACCAGTATAGAAAACTATTACATGGGACATATAATACATTATCACTCAGGATGCAAAGGGACGACGAAAGACTAAATCGTTATCCATACTAGTTTTGGGGATGTACAATGAGTCTACACACTCACTTCTAAAACCCTAAGGTGGTGGTATTGTTGACTGAGCTGTTAGATGGCTGTGATAAAATATATAGAGTTAAAAATATTGTCAAAATGTATACATATTGATGGATAAAGCTAATGAGCTGTAGTCCATTATCGATGGTTACACTAAAGCTTACAGCCAGTAAAATCATTAGCTTTATTGAACAGTTTTAACAAGACAAACAGATATTTCTACACTTGTCTACACATTTGGTCCCCACCAAGATATAAGACCCCTCCAACAGACACACACACACACACACACACACACACACACACACACACACACACACACACACACACACACACACACACACACAGGGTTCATTTTCTGGTTCCAATGGGTATATTAAAGCCACATCCTAAGTCAGGCTACTTCTTGAGAGAGAAGGGAAAAAGAGACGTTTACGCCCCACCACAGGCTATCACTTGGAACACTCCCAGTGGAGTCATGCCTGACAGGCAGATCCATTACATACATAGGGTCAACACTGTGCTTAAGAGATAAGATGCAGAGCTGAAGCAGCTTTAAAAATGCTTATGTTCCTTTTGCTAAATATCTAATAGATACCGTAAGTTGCAATACAAGCTGCGTTATCTAAGCTGCTAAATTATAACTGGTGGTTCTTGTGGCTGCAAACTGGAATAGCAGCTTAAAACAGGTTCCATATCACTAAGTGCTGAAATGATGTTAACTTTACCCATCAATGGAAAAAATTACTTTAGAGGAGCATATATATATATGCTATATATATATATATATATATATGTGTGTGTGTGTGTGTGTGTGTGTGTGTGTGTGTGTGTGTGTGTGTGTGTGTGT
>JAQQZR010000002.1:12410989-12440989 GCA_030068235.1 Notoglanidium macrostoma
CACTTGTTTCTGTTAAATATGGCACCATATAAACTGCCTCAACATACTCCTAGGGCTGTGGTGATGCCGTTGGACTGCTGTTGACATGAGCGGTTCTGCTTCAATGGCATAGGACTTGAAACGAATTGCCATGAGCAATCTTGCACTTTAGGCCTGACCCTAGTATTAAGTGTGTTGGTTGTAATTGAACTATACAGTGTGACCCAAATAAGGATGGGATCCCGTTTGAGTCTGGTTCCTCTCAAGGTTTTGAGAGGATCATTTTGCCATCTCAGGGAGTTTTTCCTTGCCACCGTCGCCACAGGCTTGCTCATTAGGGATATATATAAATAAATGTATAGATTCATAAGTTTATATTTAGAATTTATATACCTTCGTGAAGCTACTTTGTGACAATGTATGTTGTTAAAGGTGCTATACAAATAAAATTGAATTGAATTGAATTATTTACTACAAGAAAAGTTCTGCAGGTTGGAGAAATCTATGTCTATCTTGGCTAAGCACAATCTAAAAGAGATATCTCCTCTGTTAGTGTGGTCGAGTGCTAATTTGCATTAAGCTCTAAATGCTAATTAAACACGAGAGCACTGTGTCTGTTGTGATCCAGTAAACACAAATGAGAAGGGCAAAAAAAAACCCATTTCTCTAATATACCAAGTCTAGACTTGTCTAAGACAGGATTAGTTGTGACTATGACTCATCAGTTTCATTTGTGAATCAATTTCATCTGTCATCAATCTGATCCCATTACAAGAATGTGCATTCAGCTGTGTGGTCATGTCTTCTGCATTACAATCAATCTACATATATTCTCAACTTCTCGATTACAATAACCCTTAATAGAGTAGCCTATGCTTGAAAAAACACAAGAGCAGAGCACTCAGTCCTAAGTAAACATTCAGTATTTCCCCATATCCAAACAGAAGTGATGTTTATCTGTTGAACATGTTCAAATGCTGCAAATATTTCACTGAAACAAGTACGTTTGAATCACACATATTAAAGGTTGTGCACTGATTACAAAAAGAAGCATATTTAGTCATTTATGAACCTAAAAATATTATTTCTAACCAGTGTAATATCAGATTAAGACCCTACAAGAACAGCTATACATCATGATCTACAAAAAGTTTGACAGAAATCTTATCATACAAAGGTATAATATAAGAAACGCTTAAACCACCACGCAAGAAAAAGCATGCTCATTTGCCCAAATGTTTTCCATGTCCTTTGTGGTGTTAACTCAGCACCCTCTAGTGCTGAGTCACTATGTGTGCTTTCAACTCATATAATTACCTTAAATGTCATACTGAAATGTATTCTGTATAGTCAGAGTTTCCAATAAATATGTTATAAAAATCAGCTGTTAATATTCAGCACCTTGAAAAAGTCAATATTATACTTTCAAATAATTAATAATCAAATCAGATGCTTCAATATGTAAAGTAGTCTAGAGTATTTTGTAGTTTTGAATAGAAGGTAACATTTTTATATTCAATTTATCTGTTCATTTTTGTTGGGAAAACATTACAGAAGCTTTAAACAGTTGTAATAGATTTACACATAATATTTTGCCCTTATGTCGTTATTCACAGCAATAAAGTCTCTGTGTGAGAGTCCTAGGGTCTGTAAACAGCAACTAAAATTTTCAACACATTTTAACCTGCGAGAAGCCAGTCCTCTGTGCCTGACAGTTATTTTGAGCAGCATGGGAAGCCAATACAAGTTATAAATGCAAAATAAAAGGTATATTAAAGGCCTAGCTTGATAGACTAAGAGGTAAGTTAAGGATCACAGATTTATTTGAATAATGTATTTTATGAAAGCAATCAGATGAAACTATCTAATTATCCAATCCCAGTGTTTAGCTGTGCATATTATTTGCTTGTTTGGTAGTGATGCATTCAGACGGAAAGTCATTTTCATCATATTGTGAAGATGAACGGTCTAGTCTTGTGCTTTTCATCAGTTCAGAAGTCAAAATTTTCAGACAGATTCAGACTCATGATTTTTGACATTTGAGAATAATATTTGCTGATATTCCTGACAATTTTGCCATGTTTCCTAGGGTGACCACATTTTAGTTTTCAAAAAAGAGTACACTGGGGGCAGGATGGTGGCATGGGGCAGGCGGACACATGCAAAATCAATGGTGACTGTGGAAAGCAAAAGCCGAATCCTGGACGTTTTTTGTCGATTTACAAATCCCACCTCGGATGCATTTTTAATATTCCAAAAAGAGGACATGTCTTGGAAAAAGAGAAGGTGTGGTCACCCTAATGTTTCCACCATGATTCTTCACTTACATTGTTTATATAATACACAGTTACATGTTGGCTAGCAAACTTTACTCATTCAGCTTCAGTCATTAGCTAGTTAATGCTCTACAATTCTGTTTAGTTGCCTAGCTATTAAAATGCACCATTACTAATTGGGTGCAGATTTATTATCTGCATAAGCATTTACACACTAAGATCATTCACAAAATTCCATAATTGTATGCAAGTTTTGATCTGGATTCAGGTGTATAGCTGCTTTTGTGGAATAATTTCTTACATTAATACTGGTTCTTTCTGGGTTCCCATCAAACTGCACATAGCATGTCTTTGTAGAGAGGTTTGGATGGAGGGTGTGCGACTGAGAGGACATGGTAGGCAACAATTAAAATGGATTTACAAATGCATACAGATATAAATATTCACAAATTTAAAAAGAACTGTTTCTTACATGAAATGTCACCATGTGTAAGCCTTCGTGACCACGTTGTTTTCATGAACATGAACCACTAGTATGTCTCTGAATCTCTTACATACATGACATGCTCAAAATCAAATTTGTGTCTAACAGTGATACTTGTATATGTGTTTCTTAGATTTTGTTATAAAGATCTTTCATACTGAAGCTGTAAATCTGAATATGAATCACTTGTGTATCTATGGTGATGAACATGACTACACTCCCAAATTAATTACAATTTATTACATCAAATTAAGTAAATGAATTTAATTAACATAACCATGTGGTGGATGGTACAATGGCTCACTGTGGATTTAACCTGAAGTGAGCTTAGAAAAAGTGTGTCATGTCATTCAGCTACACTCCTGATGAGACAGGGAGAGACAGCAGTTTGACGGAAGGCTCTAGTTTCTCCTTGAGTGTCAAAGTCAAGGGACTCCTGTTCTAGTTTTTTTTTTTTTTTTAACCTCCTCCCACGTCTTCCCCTGCTCCTCATAACACTGCTGTCATGCATTAACAGGCAAGGAACAAGGGAGCCAGTTTATGTCAAGTCATCTTTGAATAAACACTGCTGTGACTCTATCATCCTCTCTCGCTCCCTCCCTCCTTTCTTTACTCTCTCTCTCTCTGTCTCTCTCACACACACACACACACTCTCCCTCTTTCTCTTGCTCACTCATCTTGCACACTTTGGGGCCCCATGCTGTTCACAGCTTTAAAATGTTGCATGTTCAAACAGACTAAGATCCAAAAGCACTGCATACAATGTGGAAACAGGGAACAAAGCACAACCTCTACTTTCTTTCTAACCTGTCAAGTGTAAACCCAGGCTCTTATCACTACCTGAGAAGGCCAGGGCATTGGAATAATATCTTTGTCTCTGTATTAAACTTTCCTTTTAACAACCGTGAAAGATGTGCATACTTGGAAGTTACACATGACACGCACCAAGCCAGCGCACACTTCTCATAACAATTGCAAGTGTTGTTTTCTTATTCAAAATTCAGAAGATGTGTTTATATGAACATGGATGTGCGTAGCACATGCCCCAGTATCTAACGTGTGAGATCAACAGTTGCCTTGAGAAAGAAAAGCATTAGAAATAAATGCCTTAAATGGCCATGATTCATAAAAACTCAATTAATGGGTATAAAAAGACATTAAAAACTTTTAATTGGTTTACTTTGTCACTAATGAAAAATTAATTCCCATTCTCGCTGCGGTTTAATGGGTTTGTAATTCAATAAAAAAAACATGATGATTAACCTGATATTTCATCATGTAATCTGTCCTTAATGTAATTGTGCCTGTTGAATGGAAATCGATGATGAGAGTATCATGCTCTTCCTTCTGTCCGGCAGAAGAGAGCGCAGTTGGCCAGTGAGGGGCAGCAGAGTAAGGTAAGTTTGACACACTGTTCTCAGCACTATTCTACACACACCATGTGTACTGTGAACAGACAGCAATGCCACACACTTGTCACACTGATGAGCCTATGGATTAGGGCACAATAACGCATGTTTTTCCCCTCCTGGGTTCACTGTGTTATTATGGAGTTTTGACCTCTTAAATCTGTCCGGACCATTCTCAACGCCTGTGCAGAGTTTTCATGAAGAGAGACAATGTGCACGTTCAACATGACTCAACTGCGCGTGAGTCACAACTGCTCTCGGGAAAGTGGACAATGAGCCCTCTGAATTCAACATAAATTCTGAGACGGAGGTTTCAGGGTTTTACACTTTAAAAAAAAAAAAACATAGCATGATAAAAAATTGTTTTGCATCCAGTTATTTTAACAATTTTAACAAGCTTCAATGGGCTTTTATCTTGAAAGTACTCTTAGAATACCTTCTTAGAAGTGCAGTAGCATGAGCATATTTTCCACTGAAAACTATAAAGCACTTCTGTGAATCCCTCTAGATAAGGGAATCTGTCAAATGCTGTAAATTTAAATGTAAATGTTACAAATTCAAGCTCTGTCCAGTAAATACAGCTCCAACCTAAAAAAATAAAATAAAATACAGCTACATACAGGACATTCACAGTGCGTAATGTCAGACTGATATTTTCAATATCTCTTGTATTCAAAGTATAATTTCATAACACTATCAGAACCCATATTTAAAGACTACAGGCAATTAAATTAAATTAAGTCTCAACACTATATAATATTGTTGAATCAAAAACCTTTATTTTACATGAAATGCAAAATTATATAATACTTAGACATCCTGCCAATCTTAAGAGCATATGTCTAGTTCATTTACTACATTTTAAAACAATGATTAGTTTGTGGGTTGAGGCAGATTAAATGCTGCTTTTAACATAATTTAAACATTAGCAGTATATACCCACACAACATAATTCATTAGCTGGATGCAGAGCCTTGCTATGCTGGAGACTTTTAGGCTAATCGCAGACAAATTCTCCAGTGACTAAGCTACTTATGTGCATTTTCGAGGCCCCACTTTTTTAACTCAATTTTCCACTAAACACACTTTGAGATGCAGACCATTTCAATATGTAGTTTTCCCCAGTGAGAGCACCAGATTAAAGAGAGAGTCCGCCATCTCAGCACACAATCACAACATTCACACTGAACCATGAAAAAGATGTAAATGCAGAGATTAATTTTAAAAAGCATCAAATATATAATATATAATAAAGACTCGTCAAAATACTAGAAATAGTTTCCAGGTTTTTTTTTTTAATAATAATAATAATAATAATAATAATAATAATAATAATAAATAGAAAAATAAACACCAGTAGTAAATGAGTACTACAGGATGCTACCAATCACAAATGAAATTACAAAAATAAACAAATGAGTCATTAGGTTGTTTTTGTTTAGCAGGTCATTAGCTTTATTTAGCTTTTGGCACTCATTATGCAAGCTGCAGCATCCACTGAAATCCAACAGCAAATTTCCATTTCACAGAAACTAAATTGCTTTTCAGTAGAAATAATGCACACTAAGCATAAAGGAGAATTACTATTAATTTCCTAAAATTATGAAGTTCCTAAATATAATCTGAAAACCCAAGACAATGTATTTTCTCTATATATATTTCTGAGCTTGCTCAGTATAATTACTGAGCTCTGCATGTGCACGAGGGTGGCTGTATTTATTCAAAATACAACAGTGTCAGAACTGAAACTCTCTAACAGACCACAGAAACAGTGTTTCAGCTGCTAGCATCCTTAAAAATCAGAATCTCTGAGAAACTCATAGAAATCTTAGAAAACACTGAGCATGTGTTCCTATGAGCAGATTGGACTCTACGACAAACTCAGACATTAAAGTTTGTTTGGATGATTTATGGTGGCCTTAGCAGCAGGGGTATAATGAAGATGAGATTACACAGATGGATTCTGCAAAGGTTTACTGTGACGCCTGAGCGTGAGGCTCTCTGCAGGGCCGTATGGACGCTTCACTCTGATTTATAGCATGTTCTCAAAGGGATGGCACACAAGGAAAATCTTCATTCTTCTTGATTTTAACCCTTGAACTTTATTTTCATAACACAGTGATGGTGAACAGTGCTCATAAAACAGTGGTGTGAAGTCATATACAAATTCTTGGGGAAAATATAACTTATATATAGTAATTTGTATATTAATTGTGTATTATGTCACTATATTGAATGTGTATTATTTTAATATGTATGTTTTCTTTTTAGAAAACCTTTTAACAATGGTATAAATACAGTACGTGTTTTGTAGTGTGTGGCATTTGAAAGCAAGATTTTAGTTGCAGGTTACTGACCACTGACTGTGCCCATTTCCCGGATTCTCTGCTCGACAGAACAGCTAGTACTATTAGCACTTTTGTACTGTGTTTCTGTATCAAAGAGACAAGCCTCCTCATAGCTGCCCAGCCTTTTTATTTTTAGATTTTATGCGTCTGACTGCCCTTGCTAATTTGCAGAGTTACTTTACTGTTCAAACATTGTGATACTCCTCTCCCTGCAATTTGCAATATAATTGACTGTTTTTGCCAGTGCATTAGTTTAGTGCACAAGCCCAGAGGTTTAAGCATGTTTTTAACTCTCCCCTCTCCCCTTTGCTCAAATTAAATACAGCCAGCAAACCAATGTGCTTTTTTTTTTTCTTTTTCTTGCACAGTAAATTGGGGCTGCATAAATATGGATTTTAATCGCTGGCCAGTATTTATCTCTCTGTGCCTAGCCCTGTTTGATGTTGCCTTGTGCACTGGCCCAGATGTGTCTAACATCTTACTCCCCTCATTTGAAGAAAAAAAGGAGCACTGAATCACATAGCCTCCCAAAATCATTTAAAACAGAGCTCATGTCTGTGTGATTAAGAGTAATGACATCTTTTAAATATCTGTATGGTACGTTAACTAAGTATGGTTGTTGATCTATAATTGACTTTACTCCTGGATTCAAAAGGCAAACAAAGGCTCTAAAGAGAGGCTAAGAAAGAGTGGCCAAGAAAAAAATGTGCCCAGTGAGCTCCCTGTACTACGAAGAATAAGCAGTGGAATTCAGGGCTGGAGGCAACATTCACTGTTTTTCTTTTTTCTTTTTCTTGCCTGGCTCCTTTGTGGATGCAGCCACATTTATTAATGGTCACTAAGACATCAGACACTATCTATACACATCAGTCACAGAGGGCCGTCTTATTTATTTTAACTGTTGTTCCCTCCTCTTTTTCTCTTTGTTTTTGCCTCTTTTCTTATGTCAGGTATTTAAGCAGGCTGTCGGTTTTATAGTGCTCTGTGAATGGGGTTGATAGGCTGCGCACTCAAAAGACAGCATGTGACCCATCTGCCCACAACTCCCTCTCACACACCCTCTGGCTTTTGTGCTCTTGTTTTTTGATTGTCTGCTAGCAGTGAAAGCACAACTTCATTAGGTAGAAGGTTTTGGCTCTGCTCTATTACAACAATGCAAGGTAGATTACCCTGACTAAACATTCATAATGTATGATGCTCAAATAAGGAACCCGAAAATGTAGTTCTACATAGACAATGGAGTAAAAGCCCATTTAATGTGAAGCATCTTACCCTAGCCAGACTGTAACATCCACAGACACGAGATGTTTTTGAGTTTACATTGGCATGATTAAAAATCCAAGTTCCATTGTGAGCAAATGTTAGAATATGATGACTTTTTATTCTGTCATCCAGAGAAGGTGATTTTTATGACAAATCATTGTGCATTAATCAAAGATCTACACTATGCATGGTGGCATGAGTCAATAACAGACACTAGGCTAACTATAAACTATTAATGACAAGAAGCTGTGACTGCAACAGTGAATAGGCATGAGTCAAATCAGTGTCATGATAATGTTAACAGTTTTACTTGGTAGTGACAAAATCTAAAGCAATTGCTGTATATAAATGCTCTTAATGTATTTGTTCAAGTTTATTAAGAGTAAACAGTATTCACCCTTCAGGTACCCTTGCCAATTATTGGATGTGTCCTAACACTTACTGCTTGTGATTGTGAGAACTGAGATTGACTTTTAGGTCTGCTGATGTAGAATGACCTTCCTCTGATAGCAGCCCTTCTGAGGAAAAAAAAGCTTAGTCTACTTGTGGATATCTCGGAAAAAGGCCACCTGTCTCTGAGAACCATTGCTGACTGAGCATCCTACACATTGACCCCTGAGGAGAAACCCCCAGTAGTCCTGACCGCAGGAGCTCCAGCCACGCAGCTCTGCTTCCTGCTATTTCCCCTTATGCAGCAGGCCTTCTCTCTGTGCATGACGCTACAGTTCATTAGGTTCCTGGCCCTACTCCCCTTAGGCCACAAGGCAAGTGCCTATCAGCATACAAGGGGGAAGAGGGGCTTAGAGGGGGGTTAAGGAGGTACCCACAGCCTGCCACTGTGACAGGATGTTACATGATGTGCTGTGTAGTATATCTCTAAACTCGTTTCTCTAGTCAGCACGGTGAGTGAAGAATGCTGTCGTCCCTTGAGCACCATCACAATAGGACAGCGGTTCAAAGGTCAGCAAGCCTGGATGGATGTAGCAATGACTACTGAGCCTGTGGCAGTCTTATGGGAATGTTACACTAAGTGCCTTTTGAGACACTTAGTGGTTCTCAAACTGTTAAATAATAAACAGTAACATCTGTCAATTGAAGCCTGCCAAAATACAATGAAACACTTACAGGAGCTCCAGGAGGTTTTAAGATGATATTATAATCAGTCATGTTCATTGCTTGTGTGTTTAAATAACCATAAATGTGTATCTTTAAATATAGTATTTGTAATTTAACTGTTAATAAGCCAAGTGCAGCATGCCAAATGGAAAAAACTGGAAAGTATGCACGTTTAATAATTTGTCCTTTGGCCTTGTTGTTATTCAGAAGTGATATTCTAGTTGTGCCCATAGTGAAATTGAGTCCATTGTTACACCAAGGTGATTAAATATGCAGTTAAAAAATATTCAAATCCAATAGCTGCATCAGATACATTATCTGAACATTGTACTATTACATGTGTGAAGGTTTTCTCTATATAAAAAAGTGTAGTATATCACTGACATGGTGCTGGTGCTGGTGCTTGAGCAAAACATCCATCCATCAACCCATCCATTCATTATCTATACTGCTTATCCATCAGGGTCGTGGGGGAGCTGGAGCCAATCCCAGCTGACTTCAGGCGAGAGGCGGGGTACAATCTGGGCAGATCGCCAAACTATCGCAGGGCTGGAGCAAACAAGAAAAGCTTTTTAAGAACCAGAGTTTTTGGTAGTTTGTTTATTGTCTAAAAATTAATCAAAGACAACAATTGTTCATATGTCAACAATAACATAAAAAATGTTTTACAAAGTTGTACATCTTTTTTTGATCGCAATACCTTGAATTATTGTCTTGGTAACAATATGATGCCAACCTAAGCCCCTGTAGTCATTGGGTCTTGGTTCCAGACCTGCATTTTAGTGCTAGAATTAGCCCAGGTTTCAGGTCATTAGGTACCAGCACCTAGTGAATGTATAAAAAGACTATAGGAACCCATTTCTATCTATTTTATATAAATATTGCACAAAGATTTAAGTAGTTTAATATTTTGTTACAAAAAGTCTGCGAGTTACTGAGACCAACTGCGCATGCCCTTGATTGCTGCAACACATCTCGAGATTGGTGGTAACCTTTAAGCTACTCTCTTCCTTTAGAGGCAACCTGTCATGCTCTAGCTCCAGATGAAGAGCCTCCAACACACACCAATGCTCCACTGACTTTTCTTTTACAAACGCCTATCAGTGGAATCCCCCAAAGCACGGCAGCTGTGTAGAACACTCGAGTGTGCCAGCGTCAAAGAAGGGCTTGTCATCACCTCCCCACATTCACATTTGCCCACTCAAATGAGGCCAAGTAAAAAAGGGAAGCACAGATGTTAATCACTCTCTTTCTTCCCTCCTTTTTTATTAAAGGAGATTAAAAAGAATAGAGCTCAATTTGGACAGGGGCCAAGGCAGACCAGGCGTGCAAAGTATTTCTGGATTATTTCCACTTAGTACAGGCGGGGCCTGAAAGGACGCCTGTCTTGTTAGCTGGTGTGTCATTGAAGACTTCACAAGCCAGTTGGTCAACCGTAATCACAATACACCATTCTTGCACCATGAAAAAATTCCCATGGAGTGTGATTCACACAAATTACAGTCACTTGCAAATAAGTATATAATACAGTATAGTATGAATTATTGCATATACGGTTATCTATTTCTTAAAGGTGCTTAATGGTGCCTAGCCCTGCCTTTTACATTTGTGGTTAAAAGAAAAAGGTGTGTGGAGGCATATGGACTGTCTCTATTTGTATATCTTCTTTTCTCTATTTTTTTTTTTTTTGGCCTTTTCTTTTTTCCATCCTTTACATTTACAAAAAACGAGAAAAATGCTAGATGCAAGTTCCTTTAGTTGTTCTTTTTTTCTCTGCTAATTGTCATTCAGTAGACTTCTGCTTGTGTTTCCTTACAGCAAAAATAATAAGGCAAGCATTTGTAAGGGTGAAAATAATAGACTGATATAATAGAATAAACAAACTTATTCTCCCTGAACATGTTTGGGAGTTCTTTTTAAGGTATTTAATAGTTAAAGAAAATATGAGGGAATAGTTCAATGATGTTGTTCTCTTTGCTTCTTCCTAGTCTTTGAAGAGCTGGAACAATGCTAAATCAGAGATGATTGGCAGACCCCAGAAATTTTAACTTGCTGGTTTTGATGTATGAATTCGATCGGCAGGCATTAGGCCATGTCAAAAGTGCAATTTTGATCGGTCCAGAAGGCTCTCTTTCTACAAAAGACAAACAGACACATATAAAATTCTACCTGAAACATGAACAAGCTCACCAAACTATTCCAAAGGCGGGTTTGTGTTGTTATATTCTTCAAGCAATGTGTTTGATCCATGGACATTCTCAGAGTGCATACAGAGAGGCACATTTCAAACTGACACATCTACATTCTCAAACTTGAGAAAGTCCTGATATCTGCTGATTCATTTTTATTTATAGAGCCACTCTGCTCACTCATTATCAGGTCTTCCTTTTATCTATTTATTTCTTCTCTGTAGATGCCAGTTATAAAGTCCATAATAATTCTATTCTCTGCTTGTCTATAGTGTAAAAGCTCTCTCTAGCATCTCCTGTTCAAAAAGGACAGTCATTGTTGCAGGCTGATCCCCCTTTCTGTGGCTGTCGGGCCTAATTAAAACTATTCTGTGGGGCATGGGGTGACCAGTAGGAGGAGCCAGCTGAAGCTCAACAGGAAATTATGATCACAAATGTCTTCCTGTTGAGTCCTGCACTTGGCACTACAAAGTGGGGCGACCTGGCGTTACCTGAAAGGGTTTGAATCCAAGCAGACAGCCACATCATCCCAGCCCTTAGTCCAGCAGGGTCACACACACAAGTGACCATTGTGGCTGGTGAAAAATGGGATTAAGAAAGGGACTTAAAGGGAATTGATTTTCAGTGGAGAACAATGAGTGGGTGCAAAGAGCCAGGGCTCGAGCCCTGAATCACATAGTCCCACAACCCCATGAAAGGCCTGAGCCACACAACACTGAGATTAAAGCAATCGGGTTCTTAACCCCCTTCTTGCTGCACCCTCACTCCCCCACCTCCTCAGTGCCATGTTACACACACTGCTAACAATGAGTAGAAAAGGACTGAAGGAGGAGAAAAAAAATGGACTGTTTGCTTTGCTTTTTCGTCTGGCCTTCATTGTGATAGCCGAGTTTATAATAGAGTACTACAAGTCAGTTGACTGATCTGGTAATAGAATCAGTGCTAATGTGTAAATGTAGCATCCTGAATTTTATGAACAAAACAGGTTGTACAGGAAGTGCAAGCATCTCTTTTTGGAGCAAAAATGCTGGGATAAAGAAGACGTTATGATGATGGAGTCAGAGATGAAAGCAATAGAATGCTGCATCTTTAGACAACCTTATGTAGCTGGGTGCCACAGTAAACACCCTCATTTACAAACTTTTTTACACACTCATTTATATATGTCAACATAATAACAGTTGAAATACCAAATTTTACCATTGCCATGTTGAAGACCGCACAAATGTGAGACAGCATAAACATGCTATTGAAAATTACTCTTTTGTAGAATGAAATAGCTTAAAAAAGAATGGACTGTCCTGATTTAGATTAATTTTCTAAGACCAGAGAACAGGTTCACTGGGCTAATGCCTGGTCATTCTGGGGTGTATGATCTTCCTTTGTGGTTCATTGGGAAATGTCGGTGTGCTCTACAGCCCATACTCAATCATTAGACAGATTGCAAACAGGCTGAAGGCCACTTCATTAGGGGCATTATGGCCGCAAAGCCTGTCTTCTCTCCATCCCAATTCAGAATCCTCAAGTCTGGTTAATCACATAATTCTTTTCAAGTGTTTTGAGGAGGTTGCAACTCAGGGAGAACCCTTCTGACATAGTACACCTCATGCTCAGACACAGAAGAGATTCATTCTATTTACCTTCTGAAATATGCTTCAAATAATACAATCTCCAACCTCGCTATCTCTTGCCACTTTTCATTCTTCTTGTCTTTTTCCAACTGGTGCTTTGTAGTACCCCTGTTTTTGTTCTGGGATGGCTGCATATCCCACTGCTCCCTAGGCTTTATATCTCCAGTGGGGTGAGGGGTTAGCAGGCGGAGGGCTGGAGCTGGGACATCCTAACTTCTCTATCCAAGAGGGCTGACCTCTACACCCAAGGGGAGGCATGACGGACTCCAAATTCACAAAGCCCTTTGATGTCTGCTCATTCACTGTCCTTAATTAGCCAGAGTGGCTAAATGTTTAGCTGAAACATGAATGGTTTCTACATAATGTGTTTTTAAAGCTGGTGACTGCTTTTTTAGTAAGCTTCTGTGTGCATATGCATGTATGTCAAAGGCTACTGAAACAATGACACCATATAAAACAGGCAAACTTTGACTAGGTACTTACTGAACACTACTGACAGAACTGAGAATCAATGGATCAAGACTGTAATATATTGAATGATTATTATTATTATTATTATTATTGTTGTTGTTGTTGTTGTTGTTGTTGTTTGATATTATAAAGCATAAATAAAAAAATAATATTTGTCGTTTGTATTTGTCTTTTCCATTTTACCTCATTGCAATGTATAGTCATTTTTCTTTAACAAGCACTTGTTTGTTTGTACTTACCATTCTTCATCCCTAAAATTAGCAACCAATCTCAACATATTCTCAGTAATCACACATCGGTATACTAAATGCACGTTAGTGCACCACTTAAAACTAACATATGGTGCGGTTTCTGACATCAATCATCAGTAAGGCTTCTTAATGCTTCAATTCCCCACTGCCCTAGCACGTAGTCTGCAATAACTTCTACTGGACATGAGAAGCAGCTTCAGCTGGGACTTGCTGAGTTCATCAGGCCAGGAAAATCAAGCCTTTCTTGCAACACTTTCAGAATAATAATTTCCCTCTGTCTCAGAGGGAAAAGCCAAATAAAGCCTGTTTGTTTCATTTTACCGGGCTAGTAAAACTCCCACATGCCCCTGACTAAGGTTTGCCACTTCAGCACATTACTACAACATTGACTTGAGCTAAAAGTGTAATGCCTGAGTTCAAGGCACAAAACACATACGAAGACATTTAACAGCAATTGAAGTCCCACTGTGAGGGCCTAAAATTATGATTATCTCTAATCTTGGAGTTTGAGATTCTATAGTGCCTGTTTAGAGACATTCACTATACTCAGGTGTATTAAGATTGCCTACTCACAATAACATTCACCACAGAGAAGAATAATAAGATAATTTCGTCCATTAAAGACTTTTAAGAGATTACTCCTCTCTTCCCCTCTGATTTAAACATCAAGGCTTAACCTATTTCTTCATGAATTAGGAGTTCATTAGCTCCCGCAGTGCTCAGAGCAGCACCTGATGATTCAAACTACCAAACATCCACATGCTTAACTTCAGAAGTTTTACTCTCATGCCCATCATGTCATGTGACATATGCTGAAGCACAGTTGGCATACACCCAACAGCAGTCACTGTACATGTCTGGTAATTGAATGAGAACAATTTCCAGAACAAGCGGGGGATCTGGATGAAATGGACTGTAAACTGAATACCAGAGCTCTGTTTCTGCTGGGTGCTGTGAACATGATGGCCATAGATGACACCATTTTGGGACCTAATGAGGTAGCAAATTAAATGTCTTACACAGCAGAAGAATTATTCTTTAATACTTGAATTCTTTCTTCTTTGTCTTGGTCTGTGAATTTTATACTTAACAAGCAACCATTAATAAATTGTCAGCAACTACAATAATGTGTATCATTGCATTAATTTTACAGTTTGAGTAAATAGTCAGTAAAATTATATGTTTGCATGTGTGTGCACCCATATCTTGTATTTTCATAAGATTTATAAAGATGAGCAGATTTATCTTAAAAAACTGCTAACCTACATGGCCTGTGAAATATCAGGGATGTTTGGCAGTCAGTTCAGGTTCAGGAGTGCACGGCAATGTTCCTCAGCCAGCCCACCTGCGGCTGGTTGATCGATCAGCGCTGTAGGATTCCATTTCAATAGCTCAGGCTTGGTCCCTGCTTCTTCCCAGTGTGGATGAAGGTCACGTCCCACTCGATCAAACCCCTTCTGTTTATGCTTTACACATGCTAACCCGAAAAGCAGTGTCATGGACCACCAGCTATGGCTAATCTCAGTGTCCCTCTAGTAGACCTGTGTATTCCACAAGACAGCATCTGACATGAATGTTTCTCAATTCTTGCCTCCCAGAAACTCACTTGTTACTGTTGACGACGACAAACTAAAGACGTCAGGCACAATATATTTTTTTAATAAAGCAGAGCAAGCTGGGGTTTCAGCAGCATGAGGTCAAAGATTTATCACAGTGTATGTGTAGGAGCTTATTTTCTGAAACAGAATATTTCCACCTTAACTCACATGTCTATATGTTACATGTACCAACACTAAGTCATTTTCTGCCCTTCTATTCCCGTAGTTATACACAAAATATATTAAAAATGTTCATATGCTATAAATGAAATAGTTTGAATAGCAGTGGTGCATTACTCTAAATACTCTAATTTCTCATGTAGACCCCTATTCCTTCCCACTCTTTCCCTTCTTCTTTTTCTATTGTGTCACAGGTTTTAGCATAAACTATATTACATGCTTATAACTAGTGGTAACACAGTAGGATATAGTCACACAAGTTACACATCAATACGCATACAAACTCATGAAGTCTGGAAAATATTTTAATAGGTTCCGTCTTCCACAGCAGCAACAACCCGTATGTGCTCCGCTCCTGAAGCAACATTTAAACAGCAATTAAACGTGAAACACTGGGAGAGTGAAAGGGGGTATGCCCAAAATGGCAGTAAACAAGGGAAATGACACTTGACAACTTGTAATTTATGGATGGCATTTCAAAGGAAAGAAATTCACTGTTTTACAGGGAGAGGAGGGAGTACGCAAAAGCAAGCACTAAAGAAAACTATTCATAGAATGTAAGCGCATCAAAGCCATGTAGAAGAGAGAGAGGGACTTCGGGAGGGAGAGACAAAGAGAGAGAGAGAGAGAGAGAGAGAGAGAGAGAGAGAGAGAGAGAGAGAGAGAGAGAGAGAGAGAGAGAGAGAGAGACACAGAGAGAGAGAGAGAGAGAGAGAGAGAGAGAGAGAGAGAGAGAGAGAGAGAGAGAGAGAGAGAGAGAGCAATGGTACTTCAAAGTCTGGGCGCAGTGAGCATTGCACACAGAAAGCTGTGCGCATGATGTTAGGACTGAGTGAAGGGAGCCCCCTGGAAGCTTGTGGCCTCTCTCCTCATCTAATCTCACAGAATGCCAAATTACAATCAGCAGCTCAGTGAAAAGCCACCATCACGCACAATGGAGCGAAGTGAGAACAGGGGCACTCTCGCATAACACTCAAATCGACTAATAACACCACCTGCTTGTTTACTGCTGCTCTGAATACATGATGTGAAAGAAAGGCATACAAATAAATCCAGACTCCTGAATCAGGTACTAAAACAAGTTTCAATCATCTCAATCAATCATCTCGTTTAAACCTCTTGACTCTAACAGCTGATACATCTGTGGTGGAATATAATTAGAGAGTAAGTGGCTCCATTAAAAAAAAAACCTATATCCAACATGCCAACAAAAAGACAACAATCTTAGCAATTTTGGCAAACAGAAATAGTTAAGTACTTTGATTTCAGCCTATCAGATGTAAGCATCTTCAGTGGTGCCATCTTATAGGACAGGGGGGGAAATGTATTCTCTTTCCAGGTTTAACTATGAAATTATACATTTGGAATGGATATTAAACATAAAATAGGTGAAACCCTGAGACACTAATTTGGTAATGCCACAAACACGTTATTTTACATTCAGCCTTAACTTTGTGTAATTCTTCCAGCATTTAACATATATATTCTTCATAGGAAATTTTTAGAAATATAAACTGTTTCAATTCTATGTTTTCAGTTTATGCATTTATTGAAATTAATTTCTTTGTCTAATTTGCAAATTTAGTAAAAACACTTTTACTAAATATGTGATGGCAATTTAATCATTTCACATGAGAAGGGTGAAACATTGCAAAACTCCAAAGCTCAAAGTATCTTCATTTTGATTTGGAGCTGGGATCTGACGTTACCATGGTGACATGGTGCAGACTCCGGCCCTCTTCCCAGCTGTTGGGAGGTTTTGTGTTCGTAAAGGCCCAAGCGCACATTGAAGCTTTGCTCCCGTGCTGTTCCCTTTTCAGATGCCAGAATAGTGTCTCAACTAATCCGTGAACGTTGTGCGGCTCAGAACCCCCGGCCAAGCCTTTTCCCACTGAATCAGGGAAGCTGGGGGTCTGAGCTGCGCTTCACACTCGATTGGTCGTCACTGTGGAAGGCTCGTCCCCCTCGCTGTGTTGCTCAGGCACAGGCTAATCGGCTTCTCCCTGTCGTAATTACCCATACTCAGGCCAGGTCTGATGCAGCTGCACTCCCTTTGCCCCAAACCTGGACATATGCTGGCACTGATGTTCTCCCGGCTTGGCATTGGCTCCTAGAGAAGCCTTGCTTTGGATAGTCCTGCCCTGGAGCACTGGCAGTGCCAAAGGACAGAGGGAGGTGCCCATTTCTAAATCCAAACCCATCCCCCCGCTACCACCTACTTCCCCCAGCCCACGCCCCAATGCATACTGCACACATAAACACCAGGGTTGATGAGTCTATTTTAGTAGGAAATGTAGTGTACAGCTAGAAAGGCACAGCTGCTGCAGCCATGTCTATCACAGTAACAAAGCAAAACCACTGTGTGTCAGCTGGCCTTCTGAGGACATAATTCTGTTTGCTTCATCATACAGAATAAAGGTATTGTGGCTCACGTAATTTACCTGCTTAGGTAATAAGGAAAGTATTTCTTTATTACAGAGATTTTGTCTTTTGACATATATTTGATGTTTTACAAAACGTTTTGTTCTCATGCATGATTGTCCACACATAACTGTGTATGAAATCCTTTTCCAGATTAGGGCAAGATCAAACAACTCCTTAGAGGAACGTCTTCATTTCCATTCAGCTGGCAGATTAGAGGACCATATCAATATTGAGATGGTCTCTTGAATTGCACTGCCACTAGACCACAGCTTTTCAAGGGAAGATCTCGCAGATCACAATGCAGCACAGAGGATATCGGGCTTAAGGGGAGTGGGGATCACGTCAGTGACACCAAGAATCCACAGTGTTTGTTAGAACCTCCCTTTTGTCTAACATCTTATTAGTTTCATTTTTCTTGCTCTCTCCATATCAGTTGGCAAAATTGTTCTTGCCATTTGTAAGAGCCTATGCCTTTGCAGATGAAAAAAAAAACCCACAAATAAAAGATATTTCTTCACTTCTCCAGAAAGGGGTGGGGTGAGAAGAAAGGGATGAGAAAAAAAGATGAGCCAGAAGGGGGCACACTGCTCTCTCTGTGCTTGGAGCTTTGGTGAATGATGACTTGTCCTCTGCTTTTTTCTTCCCTCTTTCTGCACTTTCTTTGTGAAAAACATAAAAGCAAGAAAACGCGCAGCCTCAAATTACCTAATTTCTTTAAGCAAACTGTCTGATTATTACCAGCATAAGTTGAAAATAACAGTCTGTTATAGAAGTTAAAAATGAATTTGGAATGATGTTTGGATGGGGGAAAATGTCTCCAAGCCAAGCAGCAGGCTGAAAGACCCCCTGAAAGTGGGAATTAAATAGTGTAAATTTACCCACACAATTGTACATCTCAATCCATAATCCTGCCCCAAAAAAGCCAGTGGAGAATTGCCTGCCACTCCCATGTCGTTCCCCACCGGTGCTGGCTCAGCCTGAGTAGGTTTATAGTATTCAGATTGGTGCCTTATTTGTCATATCAAAGGGATTTGGTGCTGCAACTTCGACCAGGTTTTCACAAGTTGCAACGGGATGAAATTAAGGCAAACTGGGTTTTTTTTGTAATGAAAACCAGTAGCAATAATAATGGATGTCGTCTCTCAGAATAAAGTGAGAGCATATATGGAGAGTACGTGACAACGCATGGTCAAGGTGAGTGCCTATGTGTGTGATGTAATAGTTAAGTAAAATGTTGTGTACATGAATCATTATGTCAGGCCTGGCTAAGCAGTTCAGTAAAGCTGGGACAAGCTGGGCAGCTGAGCAAATGTGTCTGTGTCTGTCAATTTAGACGGTGGGTGTGTATTGGTCTGTCTGTGTGAAACAGACACCTACATTTTCACCAAGAATGACAGACTTTCTTTTCAGATGGGTTGCAAGACAATTCACCAGTAATGTACCGCTCTTACAATGTATTAAGGAAGACAAATAAAAATGGTACAAACAAGTTCGATTTTAGTCAAATATCCTAAAAAAAAAAAAAAGTTTGCGACCATATTAAATTTATATTCTCTCATCACCATGAAACTTCAGTTAGCCTACCCCCTCAAGAAAAATAAATAAAAAATGTACTGGTTGGCTTTCATATATTGTAGTTAAGAAGACATTACGTCTATGCAATTTGCCTGATCTAAAATGAATAAAAAATGTGAAACATTTTCAAAGAGATTTGAAAATGATTTTAAAGTCTATCATTAGAAAAAAATAAAGTATCCTTTCCTAGTATTCAAACAGCAGAGGCTTTTGCAAAATTTCTTTATAGTATTACTTCACTGAAAGGCTACAAAACTGGCACATATAACCATAAATCAACTGTGAAATTTGATCAACTTTGGAATAATGTGTCAATTTCGTACTGAATTTGCCAGTTTGTGTGTGGTTTATATAATTTCTCCCAGTTGCACTTGGACATGTGGGGGAGCAGGTGTTTCTTCACTAAAGCTCATATTAAGCCCATGTTGTGCGCTTTGACATGGGAGTATGCCTGCATGTGTGTAAAACATTTTAAAGCGAATAAGGAAAGCAGTGGCACAGACACCACTCATATGCAGAGTGCATTATATTATGTGCTTTGGAAATCCAAAAAGATAACATTTAAAAACATGCATGGTCACGAGCTGAATAAACATTTCTCATATGTGGACAGTCACAAGTTGATATTTTGCTGGATTGGAATATATGCATATTAAGACAACAATTAAACTTGTTTGCATATAAGTGAACAGAGCTTATAATTATGCATATGAAATGAATTATAGCACGCATTATGAAGTTAAAAGCAGAGAATTTTTTATGGATTGTAGGTAGATATAATAGTACAACAATTATTGTTTTATTTCCATTTCTTTTCACAGTTAAAAAGTTAAATCACTGAGGCACACACGCACCAACATTTTAGGATCACGGTTATGTTCAGCTGAAGGATTTGAATTTAGGAATTAGTGATGTAAGGACGCATCCTATTAGCAAGACGGATTTTAGAACTGGAAATCAGAAAGGCTCATCAGGTAACACTGCCAATTCTTACTACTATTCAACAAGGTGGTTATGCAAAGTGGTTTCTGTTATTTATGGGGTTTTTTGTTTGTTTTCAGAGACCTGCTCAAACCATATTTGCAGTGGGAAAAACAAAAAGGATGAGAACATGATGTAAGTAGCTTTTACCTGTAATCATCAGATTACTTGAGAGTTTCCTCTCTCCAGATCATGGTTTTTCAAAAGTATCAATCTTTCACAAATTAAAACAAATGTACAGATAACACGGCCTTAGTCAACATCTGTAGTTATTAAAGGATGTGTATTTATTTGTGAGATATGGATTCTTCACATTAAAGTCTCTTTGAGACATTGTTCTTGAAAACTTTAATAGTATTCAGGGGAAGGTGAGAGCTGTACATCCTCCCTCATTACTCTCTTCTTTACTCCCAGCAAGTGAGGTTAACTTTGGGAAATCGTGTGACACTCATGTGTAATTGGAAATGAAAAGGGTAGGGAAGATAACCTACTCTCCAGCACTTTTCACGGTGTTCTCAGGTTTGGAAAACTTGACAAGACAGACTGAAACTCCAGCAGAGTTAGAGCTCACTTGTAGCTGTTCCCACACAATTACAAATGGTCTAATAAAATGATATGGAATTTTGTACCTTGCGTTCCCTTTTTTCATAAGCCTGGTTCCATGTCATTTTTAATATAAAAATAAAAGTACAACACTTCATAAAATGTATGAATAGTTTTCTTGATCAGTTAGTTTTTCAGCACTGATTAGTGTGCTGCTACACTAATAAAACAAAACATTTCAAAGTAATGGTAATTACAAAATAATGAGCAAAATAGTGGGTGCCTTTTATCTAACTTTGTGAAAAGGGAAAAACAAACGAGCAGAGTTTGATGTCCCGAGTACTAGGAAACATGTAAAAACAGATGGTACACTTTTACTCACCATTCTCTGCCTCTCTACTCTCACTCATAGTGACCCCTGAATGTGGACGCAGTTTACTCAGCCTTTCTCACTAGCTTTATGCTTTATTTCATTAGTGAATCAGTTTACATCAGGCATGACTACTCTTCTTAAAAAACTAAAGAAGGTTCTTGCAATTTAAAACTTCTGTCGATGATCTCTCAAAATGAAATAGCTAATGATTCGCTAGCTTTTGAAGATCCACAGAAATCTTCAGAAAGAATAAAAAAAGTTATCAGCAACAAATTGTTATTTATTTGCCGTGATCAAAAGTTCTATAGTTAAGATCAAAATTTCACAAAAATGTGTTTCTTTGCAATGCAATTTATTATAAGTTTATAATAAGTTCTTGTTTTAATAAAATGGTGTAACATATTTTGAATTTATAGCCAAAATTAAAATATTGTTTAATATTTTTTAAAAAGTATATGAGAAATATTATATATTATTAGTTCTTTTTTATTTAAAGGTTGTACTAGTTCATTCTTATTAGTGCTGCAGAGGATACATGTTGGTATGTTTTGGGCTTGTAAAAGCTTATATAGATAATAGTGATTCACAGAAATTGGAATTCCTGTTGTAAATATAGTATAACATGTTTCTACATGTTTGTGGTATAAATTAGGATAAACACTATATGCATAACCTTTAACTGGTATGTTATATATTAATTTAATATTAAAAACCATACTATTGTATATCAACCATAGATAATAATTGCATTTATGGAAAGATAGTGATAACATAAATTTGAAATTGTAGTAAAGTGGTTATATACTTTTTTGTATTTTCCCCTTTGTATTACTTTTTATACTTTGTTTTAGAAAACATCTTTGCAAGACAAACATTCAAAAATTTAGTTTAGTTAATAATAATAATAATAATAATAATAATAATAATAATAATAATAATAATAATAATAATAATAATAATAATCATCATCATCATCATCATCATCATCATCATCATCATTATGACCACCACCATCATCATCATCATCATCAATGAAATAATAATTAAAATAAATAAAATAAATGAATAAATAACAACTTGACCATATTATAAAGATTTGTTGGGGAAGAGAAAATCTTCATAAATCATATGATGCTTTTCTAATATATATTAGTCTTTGTATATTTATTAATATATTTAGACATATTGAATCTATTCAACATCCACATTTCATTAGAAACTGTATGTTTACAAGTAAGAGTGAGATTATAGCTTATAAAACTATATTAATATTAGAGACAAAACAATTCTAACCGTATTCCTTCCAACAATACCATGTTGGTTATACGGTATATCTATAAGAAACATTCTTTTACCAATATTTCAGGATTATTAATTTAAATATTTTTGGTGTGTTCATATTTACAATGAATGTACAAAACTAAACGTTAATACAATTACTATGCGAAACAGTACACAATGCAAATTCTTATTCTTATTTAAATATATTCTTATTATCCTTATAAAACTAAGCAAAAAAATGTGGTCAAGGTGCTGTAAGCCGTGTGTCCGTACAAAAGGCACCATATCGGTGCAAATAAGGAGAGCTAATCAGAATTTTTCAAAACACACACAAAGTAAATATTGATCTATCTAATACACTTATTGTAAGACCTCAGTCCACTATGATGTTATTTGCTGTTTCGAATGCCGTATCGTAAACCAGGGGTTGCACGTGTCAGTAAACGAATCACGTATTCAACCGTTTTGACTCTGTTTCCGTATTTCCTCATATCCAATGACATGATGCCTCACTTTAATTTGACTTAAACACATTTTTCATTATCTGTTAATATCAAGCACTCTGTGTTCAATAGGTGACATGTCTGGATGTGAACAAGCTGAGAAGAGGAAAAGTCAAATCAACAGAGAACTGAGATCTGCTGACATGTAGGTTAATTTGTGGATGAACTGTAAGGACTATTACTTTCCAAAACAAGCATGTGCATTTAGAAAAAAGCACAGACCACCAGATGTATTAATCATGTATGTTGAAAAGTAAAGATTAGGAAGCAAAGGGGGCAAAGGTAGACAAAATGGGCTATTTCTATTTAATCTGTGTTAAAGAAAAACACATACTTTTTTACTTTTCTCGTCCATCACTTACATTTGTTCTATGATTGAAGCCTATGACCTGGCCTTTGGAGAAAGCAGGTCATCATTATATAACCAGGAAGTGGCCTGCCAACATCCTGCAGCTTGTTTACGGTGACATCTTGTTGCCAGGGTGATGGGGACCTGCCAGAGAGCGTCTTCATTAGCAATCACACATGGCTGAATCTGCCACTCTGCTCAGTCAACCTAGGCTACAATATCAACCTGATCTCATACTAAATTTGTCTGAGTACAGTACATTTTACTTGATTTAATACAAATTATGTCAAAAGATATGACTCAACATCAAATTCAAAATCATGACTTCAATAACAAAATACATGGATAAGGATTTATTGTATATTATATTGTATGGAATCAAGCAAGTGATTTTTAATGTTTTAATTTGTCTTTGAGCAACCAAAACAATATGTTTAATTACATGGTTTTACTATATAAGTTTTTTTGTTTTTGTTTTTTGTTGTTTTTTTTTTATTTTTTTTATGTTAATATTTTATTGACTTTTTACTCAAATCTTAAATCTTAAATCTTAAAGGGCATGCAAAATTAATAATCAGGGAGATGTAATAAAATCCCAAATGCAAAAAAGCAAATGCAAACCTTTAACTAATGGAATTTTTTTTTTTTATTATTATTAGAACCTTTTTTGTTCTGTGTAAAAGCATATATTACTCTATGCATATTTATAAAAAGTTAATGTTGCTATCAGACCTTTGGCCTGTATAATAAAATGATTTTCCATCCCTTATATAAACGACTATATCTTATTAACTGAGGCTCATTAACCAAGAAAAAATGTCCTTCAACCTGTGTTTTCCAAAATTGTGAAAGCGTGTACAAAAATTGTGCTGTGTAATTGGTCTGCAGATTCCTGGCAAAAATCTGCCATTAAAATATGTTCAATTTCATAAGCATAGTGGACTGACCACAACTTATTTTGGTAAATAGCAGAGTACCAAATCTTCAAAATATTAAACGTGATGAGACCAGCCATTCTAATGGCCTTTTAATCTGAAAACACCCACGTTTCCTCCAGGGAAAGCAGCAGGAGGCGCTGTGAAGCTGTTAGCCTTCTAATAATGAAGCAGCAGCTAAAACAAACATGGACAATGGGGGAAGGGTCAGTACAGTGGCTTGTGCACATTAATTCAAGATTAACATCGAATGAGCAATGGAAGTCCATGGCAATGATATCAAATGCATGACCCCTGCCTGTGAAGCTTAGCAAAAAAAGAAGTTTATGGCCTCGGCCTACAGTAATGTGCACAACATAACTATACTAAATATCAAGGGAAGCCTTTGTGCCATATGACGTGAAGTGCTACATCAGGGTGTTTCAGTGGAGCTGTGAAAGCACATCCACCACAAAATGGTTGTTTTTGGCTATCATTTTGCCCTCTGTGTATAAGTGGTAGCCTATATTCTGTTTTACTGTGGAAACATTCTGCCAGATTTGTTAGAATGTTTTATCACATTTACATAATAAATGTTTGTTTTAATCTCTAATAGAAAACGTGCATGCTGTGATGATACTGGCCATAATGATACCGGTTTCTTGTGCTTTTTACACATGTTGAACTATTTCTGAAGCTTTGCTAATTATATAAAGAGAGAACATTGCTTAAAACGTGCCCACTGCTTTACTAACAGTCAGTGAAATATTTGTTTGGAGAACGCCATGTAAAACTTTAAATGACCTGGTGCATGGACCTCTCCGAGGCACCCTAAGCCTGTCACAGAGGTCTGCAGTGAACATTTGCCTCAGTGCCAGGGATCCCAAATGAATGTGATTCAAGGTGCAGCAGTGAATTCAATGTTGAATGTTAATGCAGCTTTACTATTGCTTCGTCAACTTTAAAAATAGCATCTATAACTTGAAATGATGTAAAATTGTACCCCACTATCTACTGTGCAGGATAAGGAAATACATCAGTAGAATGCACTATGCATGTGGAAAGACTGAATTATTTGTAATATCCACTTGGACAAATATTGTGTAGCACCATAACATATCTCTTAGATTATTATTATTAATCAGCATGGAGCTCGTACTTTTTGAACATTAATAGGTACGTTTTAACATTTTAACGTCTTTTTCTTGCTGTTGTTGTTGTTGTTTAATTAACCTTCTGATGGCTAAATTAGTAATCACCAGATTATATAAGAACCAGACAACCACAGAATATAAGAACTCAGTCTTAGTGTCATCTTTCACAAGAATCTTAATGAATTGTTTGTGCATCGAGAGCTTGGTGTAAATCCAGGCAGGTCTACCCCACTGAGGCAATGGGACACACTGAAACAAATTGAAATGGCTGCTGGACCTGCTTAACTTAGAATTAATAAAAAAGAAAAACAAGCCAAAATCGCCCAAACAGCCTCCGCAATGGACTGGTCTCTTCTATAAAGACATCTGCTGATGACACACTTTGGAAAGGCCTGCTCATGCAGAGGCTGGCGAACAAATCGCTCTAACGAGATTGGGCTACATGACGGCCTGCTGTAAGAGACCGACACGGGGTCCCATACAACCTGCCACTGAGCGGGATGCCACAAAGCTGCCTGGGCCTGCCACAAACATGTCTGCACCCTTTCGGAAAGTACACAGCCCACACAGGCAGGGTGGCAGAATACCATTAAGGCCTGAAATCCAGTCTACATGCTATTCTCTCTCAGGCAACCACAGACTCAGCAAGCTCCGCCAATGTGGCACAAACTGAATTTACTGTTTCACGCTTGAATAAAACATAAAAAAAATACAGTATATAATTCATGTTTTCTAGTACTACTTGGTAGTAATAAGGTAAGTAAAATGCTGACATGACTACCTCTGGCATATGTTACTATATGAGCATCATCCTGTGTAATTACAGGGTTTGCTTCAAGTGGTACATATGCCCCTGCTACAAGATTCCCAGTGAGGTAGCATGGGGCATACCAGGTTACCATGAAGTGTGGCAGACCCTTGGCTGGGACTTAAACAGTCCATTGTACATGAGGCAAGTTGGCACCAAGAGCCACCACCTCACACAAAAATCAGTTGCATTACAGCATTTTATGTCTCTTCTGTCATACGTACCTTGCCAGTATGAACAGTTACTATAACCTCTTAAGCTAACACTATTATGCTGGTGCAAAGTACAACGTGGAACACACAAAGTAATGGTTTAGGCAAACGTTCTTAGTACCATTACACTCACACATATTCATGCATTTTAATCAAACCAATGTTTTTTTTTCAGTTCAGTTCATCCAAGCACTTTGAATACCTACTGGTTTCACTAGAGCCTCAGAAGCACTCGGCACCCTCTCTCTCTCTCTCTCTCTCTCTCTCTCTCTCTCTCTACTACAGGCCAGAAGTTCTGGCATGCCCTTTTATTTAAAAAAAAAATAAATGATACACTGTCAAATGTTTTTACAAGAAAATATTAGAAATACTCTTTTGAGAAAAACAAATGCAACTGACTGGTTTTCAATAATTTATAGCTTGCAGTAACACATTATTTAGCCACACAGGCTGAAACTATTGGTTTTGAAGATGACATATCAGGCCTGTCTTTAACGCACTGACATCCTTTTTTTTCAGGAGGTTGGTCTCTGATATAATTCTTGCAATTTAATATACAAAAATTGCAACAAAAAAAACCATAAATATATGACATGACCTTAGTTTAATTACATTACTAAAAAGACTAACTAGAAATTTGCAATCCACCAACATGACAGACATGAGCCTCTAACATGGGCAATTGGACTCAATGTCATTGAAATGTGGCATGTGAAACTAAATCTGAGGATAAGCACTCAGAATCTTTTGACAACAGTGAAGCTGCTGAAGTCGGGAGAGCTGCAAAGAATGTCAGTATTCACATCACTGCATGAATTCTGTTTTACTACACATTTGATTTGTATATCTTCACAGCAGTATAAAACTAGGGTGTTGGATAACTGCATAACTGTTTCAACTCCATATATTTCCCTTGACAGAATGTGTGGGGATTAAATGATGGATAGACACATTAAAAGACATCATGATAGGCAGGAGCTCCAAAGCTGAATGTCTCACAATACACAGGAGTACAAGAATATAGCTTTGCATCGCCACACAATTTTTTTCTCCAAATTTAAATCTTCTCTGTAGCTAATTGCTAAATTACTAGATTAATGATTGCACCTCATCAACCTGCGTTTAGTCAGAGCAGATGCTGTATTTGCTTTGCTTGTTTTTAGAAATGTGAGAATAAAAGCTGTGCAAATAGTTTATGTTTCCATGAGAAGCCACAACAGTTAAGAATGCATGTTACCTTCAGACAGTGTTTAATAAATGTACTCCATGTGCGATCTTCTTAAGTTTGCCCTCTCCTTCTGACCTCTAACCCCCCTTCTCTTTCTCATTGCTCTCTAGGTCAGAGTCTATGTGCAAACACAGATGCAGATACATCGCCACAGCCCAGAGAGCACACACCCAGGCACAGGTGAGCCTGGCCCTGTGTGCTCCCCACCAGGCTTCTATCCTACTATAGTTCAGGCATGGTACAAGGGTCAGGCATAGTGCTCAGCATGCGCCTGCTCTTGGTCACATCAGATCCAAACACCCCTGAGATGGGTTTGCAGACTGCCTTGCTTGGAGACGTTTGATCTTGCTCTGAGAGAGGCTCCATTACTGTGCCTTTAATTAACTCCAGCAGCTGCCACTTCCTGGTTCGAGGACCCCGCCACACTGATCGCAGCCAGTAATTTTTTGCAGGTGACTGTCAGCTGCACATCAAAATCAGGATGGACTAGCCTTAGTTCTCAGGTATTTCAGTTCGTAATAGAGATGGCTGTCACTTCTGCAGGCTCTTTTTGGCTGTACATGGCAGATGCACTGAAGCTGAGCTAACACAGGCCAGTTGCAGTGTGGCTAGCAGACACTGCTGTGATTCACAGTTCCATCTCTACAACCAGAGTGTTCCCAGCTTTCAACCAAGAGGGTGTCAAATTATGCAAAAGTATGTCTCCCGTCTCCTGTCATAAGCTGATGATGTTGGCTCATGTTTTCTAATGCCTTTGAAAAAAACAACAGGTTTGAATTTGGGCAAAGTACACAAAAATATTTTGTGGCCAATAAAGATATTTTCCTTCTATACCAGCTCTGGCCATTCTGACAGATGTAAAGAGGTTTAAACTGATGGAAATCTGTCACCACTCACCTTTGTTGATGCTAGATAATAACTTGGTAACTTGGTAAAAAGTCTGTCATACATGAGAAAAAGGAGACTTTGTGGTCTGCATAGGTATACTAATACTCTAGACTCATTAAATAATTGGGAGCCAGATTCTACTCTGTGTTCAAGCACCATTGCCCTTTGAGTTTGCCAGGGCTAGAATGTGCACAGTACTTTGAAAAGCCCTGCCTGGCATATTAAGTACATTTTAATACAACTCTTTTGAGGTTCCTGGTAGGATGCACAGTAATTCCTTGCCTTTAAGTCCCCACACCTCCAAGTGATCTCATCAGATAGCCAATACCGCATTAGATCAGTACAGGTGCTGGCGGGAAGGGGAGGGGAATGCAAGGCAAATTAAACCAGCAGTCTGCACTTCTCAGAACAGGCCATTCTTTCCTTAAAGACATGAATCCGTGAGATGTGGATGGTTGGCAGTGCTTTGATGTGGAAAAGATGCCCAGTTTAAGGCTCTGAAATAGAAGATTTTGCGAGAGATTTAGTAGGATTCCCTTCAGTGATCAGTGGGTGAGGCAGCCTTTTCACAGGTCAATCATGCATACCAAAAAGGTTTCGTTACACAACTTACGCATACCTCAGTGAATGAGACATAACTATATTGTCAGCTCTTGATATTGTTCGTTAACTGTCAAACTTTAATCAAGATGAAGGAACAATGTAAGTTAAACATCAAAAAACTAAAAAGAGGCTGGTATAACGTACAAAAGGAAGGATTACCGTATTTTACAGCTATGTAGGCTTTGGATTTTTCATCCAGCAAACTGTAGTGAAATGCAAACTATATAGTACCATTGAAAACAAATAAATGATGTTTCCATGGAGCTCAGCACTTAAAAAAATGCATCTGCAGAATGTAAATAAGATCCAAAAAGGTTTCAAAGTGTATAACTATAGCCCTTTTATGAACACTAATGAGATACCTATGTGCACTGATGGACAGAAACTGCAAAGTATTTTCCAGGAGTAGAAATAGTGGACAGTCATCAGCAACCCAATACTAAAATAGCCTTAAAGGCTTTAAGCAGTTTAAAGTGCATGACAGCATCCATCTTAAATGTCATTTAGTGAAGGAAATTTTTTAACTTAGTTTACAGATTACAGAGTGTTTGAGGTCCGAAAAAATATTATGCTGGGAGCTTAAATATAAGTCAATGGCATAGCTCCTTACCTCAAGTAACAGACAGTTTACTATCTTACATTCTTCTGACATTATAATCACAAGACTGACAAATCTCCACTAACCTATAGCAAGGAAAAAATGGCTGAGTCAGTATGTTGGAAAGGAAAGCCAAAGACTGACTGGTAATTTTTGCAATCTGATTCTGCAAGAGGAGAAATACAGATAATGAATACTGATAATGTTACATGGCAGAAGCCAGTCTTAGGGCCATGACACACTAAGCCAGTGTTGAAGAACTACTAATGACCTTCCATCACCTGATGTCTCCTGTGTCGCAAACTGCAAAAACCACTGCTGATAGCTGGCATGCATAATTGATCTATGCCTGCGTGAAAGGTAATAAATTG
>JAQQZR010000002.1:12457123-12475628 GCA_030068235.1 Notoglanidium macrostoma
CACACACACACACACACACACACACACACACACACACACACACACACACACACACACACACACACACACACATTAAGTAGGGTGTGTAATCCTGCCACTCCCCCTGCTGCTGGTGCTAGAACACTGAGGAGCAGCAGGTTAAAAAGAGAGTGTGTCTTATAGCAGCATAGTTCTTCAGCCACTTTCTGAGTGCAAGGTTGAATTCTGGCATCAGAATGAAGTGCCTGTATGCTTTCTAATCACCAGCCCACAAACAGCCCCTGACGACCTGCTTTAGAGACTGGGGAAGAGAGAGAGAGAGAAAGAGAGAGAGAGAGAGAGAGAGAGAGAGAGAGAGAGAGAGAGAGAAATAGGCAAAACAGCATCTATGCAGTCAGAAGAAGCCACAGAGTGCTATTATTAATAAAGCATTAAAAAGGGAGCACTTCAAAGCCCACAGGAGTCATGCTATCACACATGAAAGTAACATACTATGGCTTAATGTTTCCTAAGGCGTGTTAGGGTGACGTGGCTTTGATTTAAAATGCATTGTGTGGCGAATGGATTTGTGTGAATGCAGAGAGGAAGTGCAAAGTGGGCACAGACCATAATTGACAATCTGACCTCACAAGCTCTTCAAAGCTTTGGCAAGTGAGGATATTTGGTGCTTACTGATGGGGAACTCCACAACAAAAATAGCACCTGTATGTTCAGCGGTGCCTCGGATAGTTTCTGTATATGTAACAGGCTTGAAAATAATTTTTAAAAACAGTGATGTGGAGAAATACTATAAATATAAAAGACTTTGCCCTTTTCAAATTTGGAAATCATCATTATTAATAATATGCCCAAGTAATTTATTCTTTTAAGGTTATACTTACTTTACTCATGTTGGGATTGCTCGTGGAATCAAAAACTTGCAAAGCCCTATAGACCGGGATAAGAATTGCATTTCTTTTTAAAAGAAATACATTTTTATTTCTTTTAAAAGGCACCAGTGTATACATACAACATTATTAAGATACTTTTAAGACAGTGTGTTGCTTAAAAATAGCGTTTTCTATACTTCTGCTAGATACTTCAGTTATCTAAATAAAAGTGATTCATTACTCTTCCATAGTACAGTGTGAAGTAACACATAGCCTACCTCAGGCTGAGCAATTTCTGATTATCTCTGAGTCTCTGGTGCACTCTGCAGCTCTGACAGAAGACGTCTTCATCACTGATGACAAGTCTTAGTTAGCTATAAATTTATGGACTTCATTTTTCCACCAAATAAGAATTTATTTTAGTGGTAAGAAGGCAGTACAGAAAGGTAATTCTTCTACTTGAATATGACAACTGATTGACAGTAGCATAGTGCTTACCTTGCAGCTTGGAAAACAAGATGTTTCCAGACGGACTGGGGGTGGGCAGTTTGTCTCACTTCACTTCCTCTGGCAAATGACACCCTTGGTGGTTCAAAAATGTTGGGGTCCTTGAACAGATTTCACAGTTTTATAAATAAAATGTGTGGCACAGACACAACGATGAGCACAATAAATCCCACTTTGAACCCAAAAGGGAGAATTGATGAATGCCACCCCACCCCCATGCCTTCTGTAGCATAATTGTTTTTAGAAATGTCATGTATAGTCTGTCTATATTTGGAGAAGTCAAATCAATAATTTGTGTCATAAATTCTGACCATGTGCTAAGTGAGAATATGGAAAACAAATAATGCTTGGGAAATGATAATCAAACACTATCAAGTGTATTTTAATGTTGGCTTTCACTTTACATGAGTTTGTAACAATCAGAGAATTCCAGGTTACTGCTGATAGCATGAAATTTCATCATCACTACAAATTCTGTTGATGTAATTATTCTATCCGTATATATAGGAACAGCACAAAGTAAATGTGTTAAATGCAAACAGTAGTTGAACTACAATGTTCATGGTTCATGTGACCTCAAAAGGTATACAATCAAATCATAAATTTGTAAAATTTGTATATTATTTATTATTGGAAAATGTATATAGTATAAACTGTAGTAACACCATTTATATGTAACTTACCAAATCCCGTTCTTTGCTAACCAGTTATTTTGCAAGTAAACTAAGATTGTGATAACCCTCCATATATATTTTTGACTGATTTATAATGAAATCACATGTAGTAAGATTTGTAAATTTATAAAACAAATGTACTTTTCTTTAGCAAATATGCACTAAAGGTCCTTGCTCTGAAACATAACATCTTAGGAAAAGCACTGTAATGACTGAATGACGTGTTTGGTTTGTGATTAACAGGGGTGGATTTGGGGGGCAGATGAAGATGGGTGTTTTGGGGGGCTTTGAGCGAAGCAAAGGGGGCTAAAAGGACGCTGAATGAAAGAAAAATGTCAGTAGTGCCCACTCAGCTATTTTCCCAGTCAAGATCAAAGACTCCAGTGGACTGGCTGCACCGCGGGAAACTTGAAATATTCCCTGCCTTTGTTTGCTGTTGCTAGGAGACTTTTAGACGCAAAAAGTGTTTTCAGTAAGCTACAAGATCAAACAAAACATTTCAAATATAAATTTTAAAGCCTGCCATGTTTGAGGCCTAGTCTTGCAATTTACTCAGAATGTTCACTGGGGAAAAACTAAAGATAATGATCTCTCTATATCACGATTCTGCCCATTGGCCAAAGTTGGGATTTATCAATTGTCAGTTTTTCTAGATTATAGACTACCATGACTAATCGCAGAAGGTCCTATGAACTTCTTCGGTATTAACATACAAAGATAACTATTTTTTTTCTTTGAAGTTATTAGAACCGCAGAACCTACCCTCTACCCCTCACTCCCAACGCCAAGAGAGACAGACAGACAAACAGACAGACAGACTTCTTTATTATAAAATATGTTTAAGCTGTAATTCCAAGCAACAATTATACCGATGTGTCTGTGTCACTGGGCTCTAATTAGCCTTTATTCGTGTAACACTCAAAAATGTCAAAATGTTCTAAGCAA
Source organism: Notoglanidium macrostoma (assembly GCA_030068235.1). Lineage (NCBI taxonomy): Eukaryota > Metazoa > Chordata > Actinopteri > Siluriformes > Auchenoglanididae > Notoglanidium > Notoglanidium macrostoma. The sequence goes on from JAQQZR010000002.1 coordinate 12,460,098, forward strand.
TAGGTGCTACTAATAAGCCCTGGGTATTATCATGACTGCTCGTTTAAGGATAGGCAATGTGGATTGGTGGGCTGGGATCAGAATGTATATTCAGGTATATTGCTTCAACACCTTGCTGACTTGGGCTTATAGGGAATAAATTGCATAAATAATAATTGTAGGTGTTGCAATAACTTTACATCTTTATCAACCACTTAATTCATATATATGTTTAAAATCCTATGTTAAGATTATCACTTGGCCTTCATCAAAATCTGCATGCTACAAAAATGGTACACTCTTTATAACCTTTAAGAGTTCTTTGTTTGCCCCCCTAGAGGAACCATTAATGGTTTTGTGTAGAACCCTACAATAAAGTGTTCCGCTGTTTGGAGGCTAGGAACCCTGCATTATCTGGGGAAATTCTTAAAATACCTGAAGAATGCCAGGCATTCTGTGTTGAATGCAATTTAATGCAGTAATATGAAATATTTAAACACTTGAACATCCAGTTACCTTGATACGGTCATTAAAGCACATAATCCGAGACCTACCAACTAAAGTCATGAAGTGAATATGACATATAAAAATACTGTTTTCCCTTGTTTTCCCCCAAATAAATGAATAAATGCCATTTTTTTACCACTTAACCATCTTGCCCTAGAGATTCTCACAAGTTCTTTCTAGATCTGTGCTGGTTCTGAATAACAGGGAACCAGTGGTGGCTATCTAGGGTTCATAGAACAACAGTTACATATGCAACTAGTATTCTACAGCGATGGGCAAAAGTAGATTTACAGTTGTTGGTATGGAAAAGACCCGCAGCTTATGATTATTATAATAATAATAATAATAATAACAAGAAGAAGAAGAAGAAGAAGAAGAAGGCAGATAATACAAAGAAATAATACAATAATTAACAAATAAATAATAATACAAGAATAAACTGTGATTTGTGTGCTCACAACTGTAAACTTCCACCCCTGTATGTAACCATTCCTAACTACAAGGGGGTGAATATCAACTTCCCACAGTTTAGCACTGACTGCAGGAAGGTTAGTACATTATGAACTGGGCAGTGCACTGGCACCAAAAGATGGGGTACATATCATTCTTGAAACATGTTCTACCTGAGAGCATTCAAGGCCAGTGCACAAGTAGAATCTTACAATGAGTTTTTTCTGCACTGCTGAGTCACTTAACCTGAACTTCTACTCTGAGGTACCAAATTCACAGGTACAGGTAACCTAGATGAGGGAGCCAAATCTCTCTGTTCATTTGAGATATCATATAGATATATCATATCAGAAGATAACATAGGTTAATTGCCAATACAGTCATAGGCCAGGGCACCCCGTCCCACTGGATTGTCTGGCTTTGCCAGGGTCCACAAACAGATGATTTGAGCTTAGTCAGATCTGGGTGCACAAATGACTCCCCCAGGAATATACATTGCCAACAAGCATGTTGCTCTCAGGTGAGGCTGACCATGAGCCAGACATGGGAGTCTCCTCTTTGCAAGGAAATAGATCCATTATCCAACCATGTATCAGACATTACTACATATCAAAACTAGGAAGAAACTAGGAAGCCCTCCCACAGTTTGTACCACAGTTTATACACAGTGTACACATACACTTTGTACCTCTTTAGCACCACATTGCACCCCAAGTCATTTAGAGAGGACATTCAATTATGGGGCAAGCTAAAGCTCTTACCCCTCTAACTGAAATTAGGATGGGTCTTTGTCTGTTTGTAGAATTTGGGGTTTAGTGGCAGGTTGATTACCCACTTCTGGAAGTCCTTTATTGCAACAAGCCCATGGGAACAACTGCTGCTGCAAACATGGTAACTATATTCAAGGTACCAGCCACTGAATGGATGCTGAAATTATGAAAAAATACATTTACACCAACTACAAATAGATAATAGGAAATAATAGAAGATATGATAGAATAGGAGTCAATCAATTGCTTTGCAGGATAAGCTACCTGTGAATGTAATTGTAGTCACAAGCTGTTACAGTGAATATAAGTCTCTTAAAAACTTAACTAGTTTTGTGATGTGAAGAAAAATTAAACCAAGATAAATCATGTCAGATCTTTTTTCACCTTTAATGTAGGGCGATCATATGTCCTCTTTTTCAAGGACATGTCTTCTCTTTGAGACCTAAAAATGCATCCGGGCGGAATTTCTAAATCACCAAAAATGTCTGGGATTCGGTTTTCTACAGTCGCCAGTCATTTTGCAGGTGTCCATCTCCCCGATCCCGCCATCCTCCCACAGTGTCCTCTTTTTTGAAAACCAAAATATGGTCATCCTATTTAATGTGATCTAGCAATCAGAATCAAACTAAATTCAAGTGGACAAAACAGAAATCTTTTATGAAAATTATACTTCATGAAGTGATTGTATTAACACTAAATAAAGATCAACTGTTTCTGTAGGATTTTCTTGAAAGCTTTTTGGTTTCATCTGGCTGCTGAAACCATGGTCCTCTAAGAGCTTACATGTAGAGGGTCTCATTGTCAAAAGGTATCAATCAGGTATCAAACAATTTCTAAACATTAGATGTACGTACCATGTTACACCAGTGTAGGTTATCATTAACAAGTGGGGAAAATCGGGTACCAGAAAGATATTATTAAGAACAGAACGTCCCTCCCAAATTGATGAAAGTACAAGAAGAAAATTGATCACAAAGGCTGCCAAGAGACCTACAGCAATATTAAAAGCGCTGCAGGAATATCTGGAAAGTACTGATCATGCCCTGCATGTGACAACAATTTCTTATATTCTTCACCTGTCTGGGCTATGACATAAAATGTAAGCACTCTCACAAAAAATCTCCCTGACTTTTTTGTGAAAAGCATGCCTAACCCCCAAACTATATGGTAAAATGTGTCGTGGTTAGATGAGATTTTTATGGGCATTTGTTTGGGCATAATTTTATTTAAAAAAATATGTTTAGTGCAAAAACAACACAGCTTATAAAAAATCACCTTCCAGCACAATCAGGACTCAAAGCACAAATCCAAATCAACACTGGGATGGCTTCAGAAGAAGAAGATGAACATTTTGGAATGGCCCAGTTAGAACACAGATTTAAATCCTATTGAAAATCTCTGGAATGACTTGAAGATGGCTATGCACCTGAGAGCCCATTGCAGTTTGATAGATGTAGGGTATTTTTGCAGGAAACAATATAATAAAATTGACAAATCAGGGTGTACTAAGTTGGTAGACTTCCAAATAGTATTAAGTTACAAGCAATAGGTGCTTTAACAAAGTATTAGTTAAGGGGTGTGCAGACTTTTGCAACTGGGTTATTGCGAGTTTTTTCTCACTAAAACATGTATATTTGTTTTGCCCTTGGATTTTGTTGGTTGCTTTATCACATTAACTGAGGGAAAAGATATGATTTATCTTTATTTCATTTTTTACATCACAATAACCTGCAATGTTTACAGGGAAGTGGAAACTTGTTGTCGCTATTGTACATAGCTGTAGATAGTTCTATATGGTGAACATGAGGTCAGGTGTGTATGAGGCAAAAACATACATACGTACAACAATATTTATAGTAAATATTATGTTATACAGAGTATGACTGATGGAATTTCAAGGAGGAATCCAGGTAAAAACTCACTGGCCTAGTGCTTCATTCATTCATTCATTCATTCATTCATTCAACCATCTTCAGTAACCACTGCAACCTAGTAAGGGTCAGAGCCTACCCCAGGAGCACTGGGTATGAAGCAAGAATACACTCTGGGTGGGACACAGAGCACCAAGCACACACACATGCACACCACAGAGCAATTTAAAGCTACAGTTGACTTAGCTCTGTAGTGGTTAGTCAGAAAGTTCATCCAGGTTCGCCCTTTGTTAGCCACAATCTAGCCAGTTAACTGCGATGTATATTTACATCCTATTTACAGTGACCTGTACAGTTAAAGCTATAGATTTAACAAGCTTACTGTAAGTCTGTATGTTGGTTGATCCATGGCAAATAGTAGTATACACAACATAACCCATTTTAAATGAGAGAACTGTTACTTTGTTAACTCTTCGCACTGTGATCATCCAAATGCATTTGACATTACTTGCTGAACTTGGGGTTGCAGAGACCTTCCTGAGTCCTAGTTTGAGTAACAAGTAAAAGAAAAAAAAGCATTAGTGTAGGTAATCCACTTATTAGCATGTTTTTGGAAGGTTGGAAGAAACTGGAAAACCCGGAGGAAACTAAAAAAATCACCTGAACTCAGGATCAAACCAAGATCCCTGGTGCTGTGAGGTGGCAACTCTATGCACTGTGCCCTCTGGTGTTTAGAATGGGTGAAATAAAATGTGCTTTTGCTAGCTACTGGGACAGGTCAAAGGCCCTTTCCTGAATCCTATGTGTGAATGCAAAGAAAGTTGCTTTGAATAGACCATTTCGGTGCTAAATCATCAACAGTGAGGCCAAACCCCTTCTTTATTTTTTTTTTATTTATTTATTAATCAATAGCTATTGGATATTTGTTATTTGGCTGAAATGGAAACGGTGCTGTGAACACAAGAATGTCAAATCAAAGTGACTTTTCATGTCTGGGATGATTAAGATTATTATCACAATTGTGCAGCTTCTGCCTATTGTTTCAGAAGAGAGAGAGCCAGCTGGCATGGAATGGGTGGACAAAAATACCCTCGCCAAGGGATTTCGGGACTGTCCACATCGATACTGCTTCCTAAATGAAGAACAGTTGGAATTTTTTTTGTTTCTTCAAATTTGTTTTTGATTTAATATCAAATCCTAAACAAATGTTGATTAACGGACACACAGTTATAAATGATCATCAATCTTTTATTTAAACTTTATTGGTTATATCCCGAATTGTGTGCCATTCCGCAGTTTGCAATCCTCAGTAAACTCCTCCATTTGTTTATTTCATGTCTATATAAAATCATTTCTGATTTTTGTCCCAGTTGCTCTACACACACTGTACGGATGGGATCCTCCTGAGTGTGACATCACCTGCCTACACTTTTACTAAAGCGGCACCAACCTGATAACAATCATTGGCACGGGCGCAAGCCAGAGGGGGCACGCAAAGATGCTTCACAGGTAGGGCATCAGAGCGACAGACAGATACGGTATACAATACAGATAGACACATGAATAGAAATCAAGACAGACAGACAGACAGACAGACAGACAGACAGATAGATAGATAGATAGATAGATAGATAGATAGATAGATAGATAGATAGATAGATAGATAGATAGATAGATAGATACTGAAAGAAAAAATTATTGAGAGAAAAAAAATCAGTCCTCAAAAAAAGAAAGTTATGTAAACTTTTAAAACTCTCGATTTTTTTTGCTACACTTTGCGCCTAACCTAGGCTATTAAGTAACGTTGCAGAACTTCCTGTAACGTTGTTAAGCGGGTTGTGCCACAATAAAACTTCCACGCTCTTTTCGACTGGAGCCACAATGGTTTACTTTCCCCGCATGTGACTGTTTTGTGAACTCTGTAGGCAACCCCGCGGTGACAATAAAATGCTTCGCTTCTTCTGCGTTCCGTGAAGGTTCAAGTGTTTATAACGTCGTGAGGAAGAAAGGTAGTTGGGGAGGGAAAAGATTTAGTAATGGCAATTAAGAGATAGGATTCTTGCCTGAAAGGTCCCAGAGGCCAGAGATACTCATTCTACCCTACTACAGTTTAAAAAGGGGTCTGTACCTTAGAAATAAGGTATATAGCCTATTAGGGATATCTACCCAGGTCGTCCATGCGAGCTTACTTTAAAGGCATTGTTGATCTTGTAATTGGACAAGCTGGGAACACTTTACTGCTCCATGTAAAAAAAAAAAAAAAAAAAAAAAAAAAAAGCTGTTGTAATGACCCCGTGACCAGTGCTCTAATTCAGTGTTGAACATTAAATAAAAATACCTAAGTGAATGCTTTGCTGCTTGTAAAGTTCAAACGTGCACTATCTGCCTAAGAACAGCGTGGAACAGATTAGGGGCTAAATATTTTCAGGCAGTTGTATATCTGAACGAACAAACAGGCCCGAACAGCAACACTTTGTCGACTGGTACACAGGAAACAAAGAAGTGCTTTAAAAAATGTCTACTGGTCTAAAAGGCGTCACATTTAACCGATGTTGCCGCCTTCGTTAGTGTGGTGTGGAGGATGTGGTGTGAGATTCTCTCCTGTGTTTAACGGTATAAAGAGGCGTAAACTATGGAGGCAGAAGCGCGAGGATGACGTCACGCGTCCAAGAGTCGCCCGCCGTGTGCACGGCGTCTCCGCGTAAAGACTCACCGACAAAGAAAGCAAAGGTTTCGGCCGACAATGTGGGTGGACAGGGCGTGAAACTACTATCATCTTCGGTTTTGAATGAAAGAAAGAAAACATAGATTGAACAAAAAGAGAGCCCCCCTTCCATTTCAACTGCGTTGTTAGGACAACGGGAACCATCCCTCAGATGATTAGTTCCACTTCAAAAGAATTTACTTTCCGGCGCAGGAAAAACGTCCCCCTTTTGTGTCAGGACACAGTTTTCAGAACGAAAAGAAGAATTGTCAGTTTGGTCGGTCTGTTTATTTTTTGTTCACTATACAATTGTATTAAATCAACAGAAGAGTTGCTACAATGGGCTAGCAGATCATAAACATGTGGATAAACCGAAACAAAATACAACGCAAATATAAAAGTAGAATAGGCTGTACTTGCAAAGTATGCAAATATAAGCCTACATGAGTTAAGTCATATATGACAGGGTTAAATCAAATAAGAGTTTTTAAAGGTGTGCAACAACTACAAAAGCAAACCAAGTCACCAGAATGACATGAGATTAGAGTACTGGAGTGAGTAATCACTAGAGCGAGCACATGGTTGATTACAGGATAGTGTCCTCAGTCAGTGTTGTCCCAAACTGTTACACCTTACTTCCAGTCACACACAGTGACACTATTCATTTCCCACTGACCCATATTAATGCACACTCTTTCATTGCCTCTGCACAGTTCAACCACAGGAGTGCACAACTCCTAAACGCCCTTTACAACCAAGAACATATAAATAACTAGACACTGCTGTCAATTAACTTTAATTTGTTGCTCTTTTTATTGAACAGAGGGTCATGAATATAAACATATGGAAATATGGGACATCTGGCACGATTTTGCACTGATTGGAACAGTTGTGTGCAGAGAGGTTTTCCCACCAAAGTGCAGATATTAGGAGACCAAATGATGTGATGTCTCTGAATTACTCCAGCAGTGGCAGGTGTAGTAAATACTATTTAGGCACTTCTGTGAAGGACTCAAGTCTACACAAATGTGTGTTATATAGGCTATAACAATGCATTCTAGGCTGTATATGCTGATTAGATAATTTAATCTCAGTATAAGCATAGTGTATGCCTGCATTCTTATCTTTTTTTCAACAGTTCAGATGAATTAGGAGAACAGTTTACAAGGAAAAAGTACATTTTTGATACCTCAACACTCTCTTGACTATTTATCATAGCAAATCTTAAATGTTTTATGCTCTTCGGGTTATAGATTCTAATCAATCTTGCAAGGTCCTCTCTTGAGTGATGGAATAAATGAGGTGTAAAAGAAAAAAAAGAGGGGGGGATTCAAAGAGAAGAGCAGTGGATGCAATATCACAAATAGCACAATCAATGATATATTGATGTATGTAAGAGACCTTAAAAAGGTAACGCTAGATATGTGACTGCACATTGCCTTAGAGACAATGAAATAACCTTGAAGTAGTAGCTTCATTCAGGATCATGTTAGGATAAGGTGTGATGTTTACATTTCAAGAATAAACAGCCAGCTTTGGTCACTGCTGAAGGAAATTTACATCTCAACTGTAACTAATAATAGAGAATCCAACTGTATTCCTTGCAGGCAAGCACTAAAATACAAAGCTCAGCACCGATCTGATATATAGGTCACAGAGAATTCTAAAAATAAAGCAGTGTGTGAGAGGAACAAAAACAAGAATGGAAAAGAAAACAAAGTAAAATATAGAGTGCTTAATAAAGATCTAAAGAATGCAGTTAAGGAACTTATTTTGGAAAAAAAATAATGGAATAGTAGATTAATTACCACTGTTTGAACTGATTGAAATATGAACATGCTGGAGTAGGCCTAATTTTATGCAACCCATATTTGTCCTACTCAAAGTCATCTTTAAAGGTACTAGGGGAAAAGAATAATTAATACATTATTATAAAATTGATTAAAGAGCTTTCTTCTCAAAAACAATCATAGTGGATATAAACAGAATATATTGATTTAGATATATTTATATGTATTCTTGTCATAATGGGGCATTTTGGTCTTCATAAATAACTGCAATTCTTAACCATCTGCTTATAAAAATGCATGATTAACTAAACCCTCCTTTATGTCATCTGGACTCCTCCCATATGAAATCATTCCACCAATCTGAATGAGAGACTGCAGTGTCCATATAACTGTCAAACCAAAGGGGATTTCTGCAGCAAGGCACACATTTTCATGAGACATGATATTCTTTTGTTTCTTTCTCTGAACCTCCTTTCAGTCATAGGTGCAATTGCATAACCATTTCACTTATGTAAAAATGAAGATACTAGGCAGCACATTCACAACAACTGTAATTCAGAATTATGTTCATGCAGAACAAATGGGATAAATCCACAAGGGAGATACCAAATACTGCAGCTTTACTGCCCTCTAATAAAAGACCAAATCAATTCCAAGAAATTCATTCTGTTGTTTAATGCACATAGGCTTTTTTATATCTCTTGAATGCCGGAGATTCACATATTTATGCTGAGCGATTGAACGATTATGACTGCATGGCATTTTTTTTATTTGTTGTCTCTGTAATGACCTTTATTTCTGAATAAATACTTATGTCGGATGAGCACACAGATCTGGTCTACTAAAACTCCCATAATCACCTGCTCTTCTAAAATAATCATGCATCTGCTTGAATAAGTGATGAATAAGGTATTTAGTGTTTCATTAAGTGCATACTGAATTATACTCAGGAGATTAGAAATATTTTTAGGCAGAGGCTATACTTTACTTCACGTCAAATATGTACTTGTATTATATTAGCTTGTTGATTAAATGAAGGAAAAGTTCAATGGTTAACCTTCTCTCCCAGTGCTTATATCACCTGTACTATTCTGATTCTGAGCATAGACTGAAAACTGCAATATTCAGGTTGTCACTATATGAAAACCTTCAATGGATAACATTATAGGAGGTCTATTTATTTTTAAGACATTACAAACTGTCTTTTTAGTAACGGAAGTGAAAAATGCCCTTGGAATGCATACTAGAAGACTTGGTATAACTATTTTACTCCTGCATCTAGCTTTGTTCCTCAGAGTGAAGGGTCAGCATCAAACTAAATCCAATTTGTCCCAACGATTTATGCCATGGCCTTTAAACCACATATCACAGAGAGCTTACTCAGACTGTAATAGAAAGGGCCTAGAGAGAAATTCTGAGTTTCACTTCACTCCTGTTACATCCACATGAGTACCTATCACAGTAGTTTTGGGCCCCAGGTGTAAGTGTAATGCTAAAAGGTTAACAGCTAGACACACTACAGCAATGTTCACTTTCCAGAAGCGCTACAGGCCAAACACCCACACGCCTGCACGCTCACATGCACCAAAAACATATGTGGCTGTGTAAAGTGTACATAATTTCAGACACTGCTAAGAGGAAGTCTGAAAGTGTTGACAGACACACTTAGAGGATTGATGGACATCAATAGGGGAAGTGATAAGATGCCTTCCTTCCTTTAGATCTTGAGTTTACAGGTTTCATTACACAATCCCCTTGGGATACATGCTGCTACAAATATAATCAAGGACCCACAATTACACAGTACTTTGAAGTAGCCTGGATTATGATCAAGTCAATCCCCGATTCAAAATACAGTCTCTGTGACCATGATGAGGAGAGGAAAAATAAAACAATAGACATCTGAGTATTTCTTGACCTTCTTTGTTTAATTGAAAGGTTGATGTGCTTTGGGATTCTTGATCAAAGGCACATTATAATTCTTGTGTGAGCCATTATTAAATTTGAAAATATATTTTATTAAATGAACAATTAATAAATTAGTAAATTGTAAATTAATACAAGAACTATACATACAAATTATCCGTCTCCAGTGCAGCCCCGTTCTCCCCCTGCAGCCGTTTTAGCATGTTCAGCTGGCCTCCAGCACACACAAGGCCTGCCAACAGTCACTTGCCAAGGCATAGAGGACACTGAACTGTTCTCTAATGAAAACGATCTGGAGGGAAGATCAGAGAAAAGGATTTACGGCAGTGGTCACCCATCTGAGAGCATGGCATACTCTAAGTTCCCCCTTTCAAGCAGGGTTTCTTCCAAGTTAACCTCCTCTTCACACACGATCAGGAAAAGGATTTACATTGCTCCTTGTATTCCTGTGTCTAATGTGGACTTTGCTGAGATTTCATACCCAACTTGTTGCTGCATTCTGCCACAAACTCACATGTGTGAACAGCAAGGTAGGAGTGCAAGCCGACTGCTTGAAAACAGTCCTTTTAACAATTTCCCCTACAGACCGGAAGAGGCACGAGCAAAACCTGTCATATATCTCTTGTGTAAAGCATGGATAACAAACACAGCAAAGCTTGTCACCAATGTCCACAAGAGTAAACAGAAAACGAAAAATGCGTAAAAAGGTTTTTTAAAAATGAATAGGAAAGCAGGGGCAAAAATACAAAAGAAAAAAATACATAGACAGACATTTCATGCTTTGACAACCAAGCTGAACATTCACCAAATGAATAGGCTACTTTTTAATAATCTGCTACTGGCTGAGCTACACAGGGTACTGGCACCACCACTAAGACATGAAAACTGACCTTTTGGTCAAGATGAGAGAAAATGTCATCAACCCTGTGCTGAGGCACACTAAACAGCTCTCATTTGTCATTTTGTCTGTAAAATAGATACTGTAGAAAATAAATAGCAGTGATTTACTAATGAATACGTATACTGCTTATGCATTTTTTTTAAAAGTCCTAATTATCTGTTTTTCTGACGAAACCAGAGACATATGCAAGATAAATTACCTCACACAGACTACATGGCATTCAATGAGACAACACTTTAATCGAGTTGCAGTTCTCACTACTGTTCTACATTTTATCTCTTTGATGGGCTCATTACAATCTCACCTCTAAAATCAATTTGCCAGCATCACTAGCATCATTCTCATTACACACAGTTAGCATCAGACGGATGCGAGATTTCAAAGCGGCACATAGCCCGTTTGGAAATAGATAAATGAAAACTACACTAATAGTGTGGCTGGGCAGCGATTTGGGAGGGCTAAGCTCAGATGCAACTATATAAGGCAGTAAAGGTCTCAAGTTTGGATGATGTGTTTGTATAAGTGTAAGACTACACGTGGGTGGGTGAGTGCGCACACGTGCACATGCATTTTTTTGTGCGTGTGTGTGTGAGTGTGTGCACACTTGTGATATTGTGATAAAGTGATATTGAAAATGATCTGGTGAAAATCAGGAAAGAACAAGGCAAGGTTTTAAGAGTAGAGCTTCAGAGAGCAGTGGGCTGTGCCTTAGAACTTCCAACTGCTACAGGAGTACACTAAATACACATGCAGATTAAGGGGCCAATGTGAGGGATGCAAGGATGAGAGTGATGTGAGTAGCCAGGAGAGCAGACCGGCACAGAGATGAGAGAATGGAATGGTGAGCTCCACTGGAAAGGAGATTGGGCGACCATGGATGAAATAAAGCTCCAGCCAGAGAGCACCAACACCAGTAGCTTGACCTGGGGATGCTGAAGAGAAGCAGGCATCCAATTAAAATAGAATCCCATCAGCCTATATAGCTATCACTCCCTCCCAAAGCTGATGCAACCTCACACTGCTTCTGTTAGATGAGTGCTTTTTTATGGAAGTCAAAAAGCAAAGGGCGTGGAGATCTCAAAAGCTACTTGCACTTGAACTGTATGTGTCAGTAATGATATATCACTGTCATCGTGATACTAAACCTTTCTCATAATGACAGAGTGTCTCCACCATGTTGAATAGATGGAAAGAATGGATCATAACACTCACATAATCTGGAGACATGTATATAATTTTAAAGCTCTGCAACTGAACGTATGCCATAACAGTGTTGCTAGGAAAAAGTGTACTGGGCAGACTGAGGATTGAACATCCAGGTTTGAAGTCAAAAATTACATAAAAAATAAAAGAAATGGGGCAAGGGAGTGGTTAGGCAGCTATTTATGGAACATTTCCATAGTTTTACCTGTTGGAAGATACAAAGCAGACACTTGCGGAATAGATAAATTGGACATTCAATTTTGTGGGAGGAAAGAGGATAAATCTCATTTGGGGGTGCGCACACACATTGTATGTCTCCACAGCACCAGTAAGTCAGATCAAGAGTAGGTTATTCTTCTCAAGGGAAAATATTTATCCACAGTAATTTTGCATATAGCCATACCAATATCTGCAGAAATCTTCAAGAAGCAAATATATCATGTAAGAGGACAAGTAAAAAAAAATCCTGTAATTACCTTTGAATATTAGAAGTGTGACATCATACTGGTACCATAATATTACCGATTTTGATATTTACATCACCAAAAAAAATATTTTAAGAGTTTAATCATGTTTTTTTAATAAATAATCTAATTTCTCTAATAAATCTATTTCTACATTGTTTGGTTAAAAGAAATAAATAACCATTATACCCATGGTGTCATTATAATACCAATGATGTATATACCAAATTATAAACATAGAGCACTCCAACCATTTCACATCCCATTAAAAAATTATTCATACACAATGATGCATTCTAGCAGAACCTGAGGCTTTCGATGGCTAGAATAGTGTACCTTTTACTTTTGATCAGGTATGTGTTGTTTTTATTTAACATTACTTAATCATAATATCTCAGCTATTAAATATACAGAAGAGAAAAGTCACAAGAATACAAACTCTACAATGTATAGTGGGTGTCCTGTATGTCCTCCTAGCCTCAAGTAAAGTAATTCAAACTACAAATGAGAGAGATGTCCATTATATTCGATTGACAGAACTGGAAACAAATGGATATAAACTATTGAATACCCATTTATTTCTATTCTTTACCTGATGCTGGTGATAAGACATACGTATCAATGTGAGTGAGCTGGGTAGGCAAATCAACTGCTAATTTTTGCAGAGGACCTTTGTTTTCACTGGGCATTTTCTTTGTTTTCACTGTGCATTTTGGTGCTGGCATCAGTATTGATGTGCCAAAAAACATATAACCCTAGATATAGTCTACTCTTATAGCTACACTTAAATTATCTTAGGATTTTGGTAAGTAGTGAGTCTCAGATTTATGTTGACCAAATATTTTTGTGGCTTCTGATCTAAGACTGTGAATATTGGTGCTGAGTAAATTTACAGAGATCAAAAGACCAGTAGCAAAAGGCTGAATTATCCATGTGGATAAAAATATGTACATTAAATTAAAGGTTTAAAAAAAGTAGCAACTGTTATGCTGTGGGGGACATTTAATTTTCCTGCATGGTTGGGGTACACTTGTAGGGAAGGGTCACTGCAAATCATGCAAAGTTTTTCTGACTGAACACCTTTACCTACAATTAAACATTTTTATCTGGATGGGAATGCTCTCTTCTTGGATTAGGGCATTAGGGGTCACTAAGACATCATTCTCCACCACCATCAATACATCATGAGTGTTCCATCCCTCCAGTTCCAGAGACATTTTATGCTGTTTTTTTTTTTTAGTTTTTGGGGTTTTTTTTGCTGTTGTCCTTTGTCTCAATCAGTATATTCAGACTGTCTCATCAAGTCTTTTGACAAACAAATATGAAAGTTCAGTTACTGGCAGGATTTATTTCCACAGGAAACCAATATGTTTTGAGGACTACTGCTAAATGCAACATGGCTTTGCCCAAAGACTCCTTAGGATGTTTTAGACTTTACTGTAAGTTTACTTACAGTACTACTTTGGTGTAAACTTAATGTACTACTTACAGTACTACTTTACTACTTTTTTATTACTTTGGTGTAAACTTAATGTAAGTTTAAAAAAGTTCAAAAGGGCTTCTGGTTTATAATGTTAGCTGCAATGGACAATTTAGGCCTCAAGACATAAATAAAAGCCTCACACTTGCAAATTTGTAATTATTTACAAGTCAATTTATATGAAAGTCATTAAAATTATGTTTAGAGTTAGTGTTCACACCTCATGTTAAAAACCCAAAATGAAATTCATCCAATCACCCCCATTCATTTGATCTCATAAGAATTTCTCATTCATAGTTCATGAAAGCATAAATAAACTTAAAGTCAGAGTGAAAAATATACATTTAGGCAAGTTTTATGCAGTCAAAGGTAGGAGGAACCCTTGTCATTTTCAAGAAAACAGGGTGGGAACAGCTACCAAACACTTAATGTCTCACTTCCAAAAACTGAAACATTTGTGCCTGTCTTAGGACACTACAGCCAATGTATTAATAATATGAATATGATTAACTATTGTAATAACTAGCCCAGGCAGTAATGAACTAGATTTAAACAGTCTATCCTGAACATAAAATGCCCATGTGATTGAAGGAATATCTAACAAAGTATTTAAAAGTAGGCAAACCAACTATACAGCTACTCACCCCCTCCAGGGTAGTAATACTGAACTACTTCCACAACAGCTGGTTCAAGCCATAAGCCAGAAATTTCTAAACTCATTTTTTCATCTTTACAGAAGGTTAATATAAAAACACTGTTCCTACCAATTAATACATTAATCATAGACATTTGACTTACATTTGTACAAGAACAAATTAGTTGAAACACTTGGTTAATTACTTAATGAGTTGAGCATAGTCCATTAAACAAGCTCACATTAAGCTCTAATGAACAACCTAGTAACTATTTAGTGAAGCACATTCATAGACAATTTACGGACAATTAGCCATATTAAACCTCGGCTAATGTCTTGAACCACACTAGATGTGGTAGTTACAGTTTCCCTAGGCAATGCCATTTTCTGTCCAGTGAACCCAAAGTGTATATGAATCAGTGAGGCAGGATTTCCTTTTTAGCACCTCTTAGAACAGGTTATCTAGAATGATCTCTAAACATTTGATAAATCTGGAAGATGTGGGCTAGGGCTTGTAATAAGAAACTATTACAGCAAGCACATTCTGACTTTTGGTATCAACTGCAGCATCTCTCCACAATCAGCAGATGGCAAAGATATTTAGAAACATTTTCTAGGTTCTTAGTAAGCAATTAGTTAAAACTTCTGTTTAATTTAATCTGTTATAATCAGTTTAGAATAATTTCAGTGTTTCACACCTTTGGACACTAAGCTACTGTTCTGTTAAAAAAATTATAACTGATTAAGGTTAACTGTCGAAATTACTTGTTTTTTGTGCAATTCTAATTCACTTCCATGAAATGTTTATGTATGTATGTATGTATGTATGTATGTATATATGCATACACATAC
>JAQQZR010000002.1:12493951-12530968 GCA_030068235.1 Notoglanidium macrostoma
TATATATATATAGAGATAGAGAGAGAGAGAGAGAGAGAGAGACAGAGTTTATTATATTTAATGAAATGTATTAATTTTATATCAACATTCATAAACTCCTATATATAGCTTATAAATTGAGATAAATAAATAATTTTAGCTAAATATAACTGCATACTTCCAATATCAAAGACCACACATTAAACTCTTAAAAACCTCTCGAATTCTCACATTACTTCATGTTCACAGCACATATGGCAATTTGATTAGCACTTAGGAGAGGATATACCACTAAAATGATGTTTCTCTTAGCCTTCACAATGAAATCAATGGATGTAGATACAACAATGCCATGTTTTCTCATAAATCCCAGGTATATTTTTAGATTATTCAGTTGTTAAAGCCTAATTTTATTTTAGGTGAGTACAATTGTAGCTCCCTTAGGCTGTTAACCAGTACAGATCAATCACATGAGCAGCCTATATGAAGACTTGGAAATATAGGCTATAGCATAGAATACAACTAAACTAATCAGTAATGAAGACTAGCCTACAGAGGGAACCAGAAAAACAATGTAGCCTATAAAAAGTGTTTACTGCACAAAAATATGCAACCATTTGTCTTGTGCCCTAAAATAACATTGGAGACCATCTGTTTAGGCTACACCTACCTGCTACATGGGCTACATGGAGACCTGAGCTCATAAGGATAGGATAATATTTCCCCTTTGCAGCTATGCAGCATATCTATTTAACATGAATTGAACAGGTTATGGTAGAATAATCTCTGAAACATAGAATTAGAAGGTTTTATTAAATCTAATCTTGCAATAGAAATATAATAATTCTGTTCATTACAAGTCACAAAAAAACAGGGGGAAAAAAACAAAACTTAAGGCTGGTTAATCATTTCTATGAAATGGGCTCGAAGAGGTCAGAAAAGCATTATTAGTTCACCAGTATCAAGGGGTTAGCATGGTTTTAAAATCCAAGTAGCTTAATTAGGAATTTAAAATCTAAGTAGCTTAGTAGTACTGATAATTTGTTTTATTATTTTAATGTGCACAGTGCATATTTTTAATTCAATAACTTGTGTATTTAATGGTTAGAGGACATTTGAAGGCAGCACAGTGGAGCAGTTTCTTATGGAGTCAGTGGTTTTCTTTTGTTAAGTGTATTATAATAAAAGCACAACAATTTGGTATTTTAGAGCATTCTTTTAATCATTATTTTTAAACTGTGACCACAGTCATGGATATATTGTCAGTGTAGCTTCTACTGCCATGTTGCCATTTCTCTAGGAATAAGCTATAATGCAGCCAAGGTATATTTGGAACTTTTAGCTACACTTTGATTTTAAAGTTATCTGTCCAAAACTACTTATACAGTGCAATCCTACATCATCAGTTTCACTTATTAACACTCACTGTTTACTACCTGGCCCACTGTTTAATGGACAACCTGCAAATAGCTAAAAACGTACTGTTACTGAAGTTTGTTTTGTGGTGTTCAAAAGAAGTACTTCTAGCCATAGAACCAAAGAGCCACAGAATGCATCACAGCTACATGTAGATACAGCATTTACATATTTATACAGTATTTATACAGTATTCAATGAGAACTATGCTTATAGAGTACAGAATCTGCAGTATCTTACCCTAACACTTTCTAAGACATTAGAAACTTAAGGTACAGCAAAGAAAACAACATGTGCAATAATATAAAGCCTGGAGAGGTTCTGGCACAAAAAATGGAACTGACTTTTCTATTTTACACACAAGACAAGGACGCAAGAAGAACACATTTCCTTGTAGGGGGAGTCGTATGTGCAACCGGCCTGTCAGTAAAGCATCAGCGTTACTGTGGGCCTACTCTTGATGGATTATTTTGCCATTCGAAGAGAAAAACAATTAATCATCTCTAGACCACAAATATCCAACTGTCAAGTTTTTAAATATCTATAAAACATTCCATATTAACACACCCATGTAAATATGCCTTAGCCAGTGAGTTATGAGTTAATAACAAGGCTTACAGAGGACTGTACATATGTAGATACTATATGCATAGCCAGGTGACATGAGGAAGGTTTACAATATGCGTAATTACTCTTAACAGGTCATTGAAAGAAAACAAAATTAGGACAATTTATGTATTGTTACAACATATGTGTTGTTACTTATAACAAATCTATGGAGCTTGAAAGCTAAAAATATTTTTTTATATTTGAATATAAATTTAAGTATAAATTTTGTATGTATTTAAATTATATACACATAACATTATATACAGTTAATTTTTTATTTAGTATTTAATATTTAAAACTTTTTCCAAAGTTTTTCTTTGTTTGGAACTAAGGGTAAGATTTGCCTTTAAAAACATATGATTAGAAATTATGGTTTATGGGTTTGAGATTAAATATATATATATATATAACCCTAAGTATATACAAATCACAAAAATTCAGATTTAATATCGTTTAGGCCAAATGTGAAGCCTTCCAGATTTCCAAGGAAAGGGTGTCACTCACAGCTGTCTGTCACACACACACACACACACACACAAAAACACACATATACACACAAACAAACACTCACACACATGCACACACACACGCACACACGCGCACACCCACACACATACAAACACACACACACACATACACACACACACACACACACACACACACACACACACACACACATCTATGAAGTAAAGTGATCAGACTTGGAGTTGAGTCCAAATGAAAAATATAAACCATATTGAGGTAAGTGCATTTAAAGTTTTTGATCTACTGATAAACTCCTATAGGCAGCTATCTTTGGCTGTTAGCTGCTAAAAATGACTAGCAAACTAATGTTAGTCTCATAGTCTAACTAGCTAGAATGTTGCCTATATAGTTACACGGAGAATGCATTGAGTGTTTAACATCACTGTTGAAAAAAACAGCTATATGAGTAGAATTTTTTTTTTTTTGCTTGACCATTCTGAATGTGTCTGCTGTTCCCTGGGGAAACTGGATGCTTCACCTTTCACCTAATTAACATGAACTCTGTTTTTTTAGATTTTCTCTTAGGCTTATGACTTATTTTAAAAATTCAAAACTGTAACCTGTAATTTCGAATTGCATGTTTTTAAAGACAAAGCTTTCCCCTGGCAAATTCAAAACAACCAAGAAATATTTGCAGCCATACAAATTTATTAAATACAAAAAAAATCCAATTAATGTGAGGTATATTTAATTCAAATATAGCCCTACATAAATCATATTCAAATAGATGTGTCAGCTTGCAAGCTCCATGTAAATCACTGTTATCTGACTTCCTCCATCTCTTCATTTAATTGTGAAGGTTCATGCTGCGGTTCATGAACTTTATATAAGTATAGTCCTTATTCCTTTCCTATTCATATTTACTCCTTTGTTTGACTTGACAAAAGCTCAATAGGCCCTCAGAAGTAGAAGACTATAGCAGGAATGAGATGAGATGGAAGAAGGCACAGGTAGACTGACCATCACGGGGGAGACTAAGCCAGATGCCTAGTGGAAATTGTCAGACTATTGCCAAAGCGACCTCATGCCAAGATAATACAAGGTCCATAGGTGTTTCTGAGTCAGTCCCAACCCACATGCTGATAGCCTTTCAGTGTTGCACGGCCAATCTCCACAGTAATTGCTTTTCCTCTGTTTCATATCTTGCTTTCTATGGACATTCCAAAAAAATAAAAAATAAAAGGTCATTCACTTTGTTTTCTCTCAGCTTGGGACTAAGAAAAGATGGGTTTGACGCTACTTACAGATTGTATATCTTGATGTTGTTCTTGTCTTGACAACCATTCTGTGGTCAGTGGCATGCCTCTTACATAAATAAGGTCTGTTTGGGACTTAATAGGCAGTTTTAATGTTTCAGGAGTACTATGAAAATAAATTGTATAGAAAGTTATTTATTTATTACAGACGTGTACTGTGTGGCTTGATATCAACATGCAAAAAATGGCTTTTACTGGTAGTATTAGTAGTAGTACACTTAATTTTAAAGCATTTAGCAGACATCCTAGGGTCCAACTTATAGAAGTACTTAATAGTCTCCATCAAAAACATATCCTCACGCAGGTCAGGGTTGAAAAATCCTGTCAAGCTAAAAGCATGTTAGAGAGGA
This sequence comes from Notoglanidium macrostoma, assembly GCA_030068235.1. Classification (NCBI taxonomy): domain Eukaryota; kingdom Metazoa; phylum Chordata; class Actinopteri; order Siluriformes; family Auchenoglanididae; genus Notoglanidium; species Notoglanidium macrostoma. The sequence continues at coordinate 12,498,087 of JAQQZR010000002.1, forward strand.
ATTAGCACAAGAAATGGGTAAAGCAATAAAACAGTATCGGTTGAGGTTTTTTTTTTATTATTAATACTCATTTAAGTGCTTAGCTTAGTAGCAGTCATAGTAGTGGTAGTAATAGCAGTATCAGATACCACATTCACCCGAATGCAGCCCTACAGCTCTCAGAAAAACATGCTGTGTTTTTAACACTCATGTCTTTGAAGAAACCCTAGGACGCGGAAGTAAAAGAAACCCGAATCACACTCTGCAGTCTCAGATGTTTGTGTTCATCTATGATAGATAATGATATGCTATACCGAATGTATTTTAACTACAAATTTATCGCCTCCATTTGATTTAATTCCTGTCAGAAAATACTAACCTCATAAATTAATTAATCAGCTTGGAAATCTGCCTCAGATTTAATAGCCTCTCATTTATGCATTACAAATAGGTTAAAGGAACAAGTGCTCAACAAACTGCTCTACAAGTTAAAGTGAGATTATGAGATCAAGACAAAGATTATGTGCAAGGCTTTTTCACAACTAGCAACCAAAATCTAAAAACTAAAACTGCAGGCAAAAGAAAGCGAGCAATGTTACATTAACATGATGTTAACCAAACAGCACGTTCTGCTTTCATAATTGTCCAATATTTGCTACAAATTTGCAAACTAAGTTCTGATCTCCCGGGTATGTAGTCTCAAATTAGCATCTAGAAGCAGCTATAGCCTATGATTATGAATATAATACATCTGAAGACATCCCCCTTAAAAAAAAAAAAAAAAAAAAAAAACTTAAATAGCATATGTGTGGAGGATGTTGTTTAATTTAGCTTGTTTCCTAAAAGTGATTTTGTTACATTACCTAAATAAGGTGAAATCTAGGGCAGGCAGATTCAAGTAGACTGGCTGTCGGAGTCAGTGAAGTGTGAAATTGCAACCACCAGACAGCCAGCATAATAGCTCAGAAGGGGGCTAATGTTCCTGCTACATTCACAGAACATTTTTGTAATGGCTAAATTAAAAGAAAAAAATATATAGATTTATTCTGGGCTCAGTTTTCCTTTTAATTCATTGTTTCATTTCGCATTCTTGTTTCAAATTCCTATTCATGCCTTCCCCATTTGCCCCTTTTCTTTCAGCAAGATCCCACATAAATGGACTGATGCTTATTAAAAGCAAAGGGCCCACAGTTAGAGAAAGAAAGTGGAAATCAAATGGTGGGAAGAGGAGATATGTGAGGTTTGTAATTTGGGCCCCCCGCCATGTACAAGCACCCTGACATGTCAGCAAGGGAAGAGAAAGAACAATTTAAATTAATAACTTCAAGCCGCCGTGTTTTGCAGAACCCCATCCCATCACCCTGCATCCACAGCACACACACACACACACACACACACACACACACACACACATACATTCACTTTCACAAGGTGAGGGAGCAGCAAATCAATACTGGTTGAAGGTTGCTTATGTCACAAATGCTTTTCTGAAGACCTGTTCTTTATTTATTTATTTATTTATTTTATTAGTACAAAAACACAACCCTATCACAAGGAAATGAATGACTTTTCTAAGAGAAGAGGAAATAGTAGACCACTAAACTGTATATTAACTGACAAGCATGAACATCTGGCTGGTTACTACCCTGCAAGCATTCAACTAAAGACCTGTCTCAACAGCTTTTCCTCTTAAGGCTGAAGAAGTGTTAATTAGCTAATAATGCACAGTAAATTGTTCTGTTTTGTTTTAATAAGGAAGAATATTTCAAACTACTGTCTAAGCACAGGGCATGCAGATGGAAAGGCAGCATATGCACATTAAGAAGCTTTAACCTTGTTTACAATAATGAATCCACTTCTAATTCCAGCTGCCTACCCCATCCAAGGCATTCAGTGAGATCCGACTAAAGGAAACGGATGCATTGTAACAACCACTATGTTTTCCAATATATTTTAGTGAATATAATAGTGAATATTTGAGTGAATATAATATATTTTGATACAATTTCCTTATTCACAGTTTCACCCAAATAAGAATTTTATTAGGCATATTTATTAGGCATTAATATTGCTCAGATGACATGGTTTGCTTTATATTAAGCATGAAATATGGAAATAATTTTTCCGTGTTTTGTTTCACTTACACATTAGAATGTACACTTAGTTACAAAGTAGTTGTCACTGGTTTTAGTTCTGGTTTTGCACAAGTGTGTGACCAGAGTAAACAGGCCCACAAATGCAACCAAAAAAAATCGCTGTGGCCTTTAGTAACATATTTGCTGCAGCTGAAGACAAGAGGAAAACAAAATATCATTTCACTGCTGTGGTTGAATATCTGAATCCAAAAGTTTATCTACTGTTTCATGGCCCTGGGTACATGAAAGGTTTTTCTTCCAAATAAGAGGAAGACATGGAACAAATTTTTGGTGTAAAGACTAAAAAATGTGATATATATATATATGGGCCTAACAAGTTAATGGGTTATATAGACAGCATGGGTAAACCCAGAGAGCCTGAGCATTAATGCTTCCCTTACATAGCTGCATCTTATTAGGCCATCTTAGTCACACTGATGGTCCATCTCTCCATTTGATGCATTTTCTTGCAGACAGCCAGACCTGTCATCTCCTATACTGCATACACTCCTGCTCTTCTGGCAGAAAATTGCTCTCCAATTAAAAGTAATCAAAGACTGGTGAGTAAAAAGCATCTCACCATCTATGCTTTTAATTTTGCCTTTTTTCCCATCTGGCCACTCATATGATTTCTGAGTGATGTGGGATTGACAGAACAAAAGAAACTCTTGTGCAGTCGCTTATTTAATCAATTATTTATTTATTTTAATGTCATGGCCCTTTGTTGTGTCCTCACTGTAACACTGGATGGAAAATTACTGTGATTAGTCAGAGCCATCCCTCCTGCCCTTACAACCCCATGAGGTGCACAAGTTTTGCATCCACACGCTGATAGTTCAGTAAAATAAATAAATACATTTTAAAAGGCCAAATTAATGTCACTCTGTGCGGTTCTTTTCTGGCAAATATGACACTGTTTTGGATATATCTTACACAAGAAACACAACAACATCATCAAGAGGTCATTTACTAATAGTTAACCTCACTATCCATACTTTAAAGAAGATTAATAAGACAAATTGATTGATTTTATCTCAAATAAAATAAAATCATGTGGATCACATTAAAATGCACTGGGATGTGGAAACAGTGGACACCGGTGTCATCTCTCCTATATATCTACATTATGTAAATAATTTATAGCCTGTGATGAGGTAAGGGATGAACTTGTATTCTTTTTTTTAACCGAAATCTAATCACACTGTACAATATGGCTCTCTACGAGACATCACATGCAATATTTAAGCAATTACGAGTTGCTCTTGAAGTGAATTGTGTTATTGCTTTCATGCAACAGTTCTTTAAAGAAGAACTTGATATCAAGTAACGGACATTTCAGAGAGTGTGAAATGTTTTGTTTATTTTTGTTCCATCAACTCACTCCAAGACCTCAGAAAACTAGTGTGGTCTTCCACATGTTCAGTTTCTCCTTAGGACTTAACAATGTACCATGAGTATCTGTACACACAACTCTATTCAAATATAAAAATCTTAGAACCACACAGATGTTCAGGAAGGAGACTCAAATTAACAAAGTATGTACATCCACCATTATAGACTCCTACCCCAGATTCTGAACAACGTTGGTCACATCAATCAGAAACTATGTCAAATCATACTGAATTGTATTGTAGCAGATTCAGTAGTACTATCAAACAGCAAATCATTGCCTTAAGATTTAAAATAATATAATACAGAAGTGTGAGCCTAATACACCTAATACCAACAGAATAGTGCACTTCTGCTGTCCTGGAATGAAAGAGATTCAAGAAGTCTACTATAAATTCTACACTGCTTTGCACAAACCATAGAAATATTATACACTTAGACCTGCTGTGATGCAAACTATAAAATATCCCACTGCAAGTCTAAATAAGTAGCAGAAGTATGTTATTAATGCATTTTTATTAATGTAAAATACTTCTTCAGGCCCATTGATTTGACAGGTAACTATAATAATGGTAAGACTGCAGAAAAACATTTGACCAAAACAGAAAAATATATATCTATAATCTTTATGATGGATTTCAGACATTTGCTATCCGTGGCTGTCCGTGTTGAAAGCCCTAGCATTTATAGTCTATGGAATAAATCAAACATTCGCTTTACTGCCATCTTTGACTGTTTTTAGGCTAACTGGAAGTCCATATGTCTTCCTAATCCACTGTTATTCCACAGCAAGTACAAAGGACCTGTTTCTGAGCTCAAACTATATCAGCTTTTATTTTTATGATCTGCACCGAAATTGTTCTTAGAATTCCTATAAATCTTCTATGAGATCAGGTTTAAATAATTTTCTTTTTTTTTTTTTTTTTAACAGTCACAGCGTCCTTAATTCTCCCACACATGCTAATCACTCATAGTGTACGCATCTGGAGCTACTCTTGGGACATGAGACGCAGCATGAAGCTGCCTGCATACTTTAACACTCAGGATCTGATTTAGTGAAGCATTTAGCACATGCAAAATGAACAAAATAAGATACTGATCAGTCAAAACATTTGTCATTCTCCAAACTTTGTCAATAAACCTAGCAGTCAGTACTACAATATTCTGATCTGGAACAGACATTCACCATAAAATTATTTTCATAAAGGCAATAAAACATGAACAGATTAATAAACCCCACCTCTGAGAGTTGATAACTATTGCTACACTATTCACACCTTGGCTCACTTTTTTCCTGATTTTATGTACACAGCTTGTGTCTAATGCAAAAAAAGGAGGGTTATATTTAATGTCTTCACAGACCACATGTGGAGTTATGAAATCTCCAGCAAGTGTGAATTTGGTGAGGACACAGCACTACAACTGCAAGGCTCACTGTGACATTTCACTGTTGCTTTTTTTTCCAGACCCCTTGTGCTCTATAGCCTGCAGTTTTCAGGCATATATTGCACAATGTGTGAGCTCTGACAAGGGAGTCAAAAAAGAAAGTTTTGTGAAAAATGTGACATTTCTCACTTTATGATTGTACAGCCTAGCGTGAGTCTGACGTGAAAGGGAAGAGTTATGACTGCTGTCTGACCCCTGACATCAACCCTTATGGTTATCACCCTATGAGGAAAATACATAGACACTTCCTTGCACTTTATTCACCCTGTCTAGTCTTTTCCAGATCCACCCAAATGTATACTATGTCCTGCATTTGGTCTTCTCCTTGCACAGGGGCCGGGAGGTACTCATGCTTCTCATTACTGGGGCATGTTGGGATTTTATGGAGTCTTGTAAACCACTGAATTACTGCACTTTAAAATAGATTTTGACACTGTTATGTGAGTGTGCTTATGGAAAAGCCTTTCATTGCTGCATGGAAGACTCATAATGGCAAATGACAAAAGAGCATGACTTGTTAATTATTTTTAACTGCCGGATAAAATGATTATGAACTGGGTAAAATACACAAAGGACCAGTAACAGGAATAAGACGCACATAAGGAAAGAAATCACTGCCTTTTTTGTAAATAGAAAAGCATAGTGCTTGCAGTTGATCAAAGCAATATTATGTCTGATGCTTTGAAAAGTTTATTATGTTTATTGTGTAGCATTTGATACATAATAATAAATTAATTTGAATTCCCATCACCAAAAAATAACAAATAATACAACAATTATAGCCTTAATTTCTCTTTGTTTAGAGACTAACGATGTTCAAATATAATGATTCACATACTGTGTCTTAATTAAAGGAAGACAATGTAATATTGTCTAAAATTTATATTAGATGAACAAATAATTCAATAATCACAAATTAGCATCAAAATATCTATTACTTCTTTAAAAAAAATCTCCATTTCCCACCTAATTACTAATTAAGCATAATAACATTTATACTTGAATTGTAAACTACATATACATTTAATGAAGGTAGCTCTAAGAGAACATAATTATAATGAATTCAATAATCATAATGAATTTTTTCATATTACATGTCTAAATATAGCTTTAAAAAATCATAATTAGAAATAAATGGGAAAAAATACCAATTTTGTGAACACAAATAAGAATGTTTTTCCCCTTTCACACACACACACACACACACACACACACACACACACACACACACACACACACACACACACACACACACACACAATAATGAGACACAGTTAAGTATTTTAAAAAATCATTTACTTATTTTTCTGTAGTGTTTTAGTCTGCACATGTTGCTGGTTTGGATGCTGGGTGTGAGCAGGTCTTGTCTGTGTGTCCTCCTGGGCTCTTTTAAAGCAGACGCTGTCTACAGGGCGGCAGAGCGGGCAGAATAGAAGGTGGCAGCCAGTCAAAACACTGCCTGTTCTTCCAGACAGGGCCCAAGTGCTGGTGAAGAGCTTCTTTTCATGCGCCCTTAATGTGGTAAAGTGATCTTCTGCACAATAGGTACACTCAAGGAGGCCATCCCCAGCAAACAGGCCAAAACAAACAGCTCCCCCAGGCCCCTCTGCCTCACCCCGAGCACACTACCTCTTAGCCTGTCTCACTGGACTCGCAGATGGAAACATACGTGAAGTCTGCACGACTGAACTCACACGCACATCACCCTGATTTATTTCAATATCATGCAGATGTTTGCAACCATAAAGTGGTAACATAGTAGGGTCAGCTGATCAGATGAGTTGGCAAAACAGCTGAACAGATCACCCAGACATTAAATATATTCATATTAGACGTGCAAAAACCTGACAAAAAAGCATGGTGGAAAACTCTAACTGCTTCATCTACACTGCCACTGATTGTAAAAAAAAAAAAAAAAAAAAAAAGTTGTTGGCCCATGCAAATGCAAAAACATACTGTATACCATAAATCAGCTGGCCTAAGGCAAAAGTCATGACATTTATAACGTTTATTGTAGTGTAATAGAATTTTCTAGGTAATAATGCTGTAATTTTACACCAGTTGTGGAATACATTAGTCAAAAGATGTTTATTTATGTAAAACATGAATAGTAGGCTACATATTTATTTTGCTGACATTCAATCATTCATGTGACTGATTTTTTTCTCAGATAGACAGGTGCTTCAAAATGCGCACATATTTAAGAATTCAAACACAAAATATTACAGCCTGTCCCACATTTCAGTAAAATTGGTATGTGTAGTGTCCCACAATTTTAACAGTATGATTCAAACTATTTTTAAATAATGCTGTATTATTATTATTATTATTATTATTATTATTATTATTATTATTCCAAAAATCTATTTTCATGTTTAACAAATTTTATCAATTTTTTCAGCATTTTTCAAGTATCCTACATTATTTTGACAGTGACCTGGAGTGTAGGTCCAAGCTTGACTGGGAGACAAGTTTTCTCTGTGGAAGAGCTCAGGCATTTGAGCTGGCCCTTGGACAATATGGTAGGTAACGGCACACTTTTAATTTTAACATTTTTAAAGACACACAGAATTAGCACACACTTTTACTAGCCCAGTGTCAAATGTGTTTCTCCTGCTTGCTAAGCCAGCTTCACTAAACGCAACAAGTGAATCAAAAAGAAACTTTATATGAGGTTAACCCATGCCTGTAACAAGGCTTACAGAGACCATGTTGGTTAAAAATGCCCAACTGTTTACGATGCAAAGAAAATCACAAGCATTATAGCAGACAATTAAAAACTGTTCCTGGAACAGACTCATTCACTATGTTACACGCACAAGAGAAAGAATGAGAATATAAAGCATGGAATTTTTTTTTTCGCCCATCTTCTTCTCTTCTTTCTCCTCTTTTTCTCTTTCCCTAGCCTTGGTCTCCTTGTCGGCTAAAACATGTGGTCAGCTGTTGTGCTTCCATGTGGTCAGATGATCAAAGGCAGAGCGGGGTAGTAATTGTCTCCCGCTGAAGCGCAGCTCAGGCCCTGGATCAGGGTCCCAGCAGGTGGGGGGACAGCCATGAGAACGGCCTGAGAGGCTGGCGGAACGCGAGAGGCCCTGCCTGGCAGAAATAAAGACTTCCTAAGGGCTCCTCACTGACAACAGAGCCGCTTGGGAAGGGTGAAAAATGAAGCCTCCACATATTTTTGTTGAAGGGGGAAAAAGGGGCCACCATGGGGGGATGGGGGATAAAATGGATGCATAAAAACAACGGATTATAAAATTTACAAAGAGCGCAGGCTTTGATGAAATAGTTTTTTTTAGATGTAAAAATAAAGAATACTTATAGTTATTCACTCAGTTTTTCCATCCCTCTTTTACTATCTAATTAGAGTACCAAGGCCAAATTAATTAATACCGAAGCTCTTACAACAGTGAGCAGAATATACATTCAGGACACCCACTCAAAACACAGATTGTGTGTTTACCTGGTGACCAGAGGAAGCTGCAAAGGCTCACAAGTTAGGCTACTTCACATATATGTGGGAGCCCACAAAACACTTTTCACCGCTGTCTGTCATTTTGATTGCCCAGCACGACTCCCTTCACTCTCACCCCCGTCCTACCCTCCCTATGGCCAGATGGCTTTTTTTTTTTTTTTTTTTTTTTCTTTTTTTTTTTACTGTCTGTGGGCTCTTGCACCTTCAGTCTAAATCCCTAGAAAGAGCAGGAGGAACGGGCCTTTGGTGTGTCGACAAATGGTTTGGAGGTAGCCATGTAAATAAACCAGATTAAGCGGAGCCCTTTTACAGATACATCCAAACTAGTTTTGACGCATGGCAGCCACGGCCCTGATAAGCAATGAAGAGCAGCCAATCAGGAGGGAGACCATAAAATAATAAATCATCTGAGTGTAATTTTATTCACGTTGAAAGAATTGTGTTAGTAAACTTTATCTACTTTAAAAAGCATTGTTTAAGTGTTAAGCACTTACTCCACATTTCACCAGGTTTCTGGGATCAAAACAAGCTTAATACAACTGAAGCCATGACACTCATTCTAAAATATGACTTGTTTTGTTTTAAATCAGTGTGACTTGCCACAAATAAATGTTTAAAAAAACTACAATATCCAATGTTTAAAAAATGAAAATAACCAACAATTACTTTACAAAATAACCTGTATTACTGCAGAAGAACAAACAAGCCTTTTGTGTTTGTAGATAGTACCTGGGAGGAAGATATAATTTCATATATACAAACATGCTGGATCTGTCAATATGGAGTCTGTATGAAACATTGCAAACATTACAACAAAGTGCTTTAGTGACCTGAAAGGTTTGCTCCTTGTTGGTTCTGACTACTGTGTATTTTAAAGTACTGTACCTACCTAGTTGTACACAACACATACGCACTGCATCAATGTAATCCATGCATGCTTCCTGTGTCTACAGGATTGTATATGTATATATTTGTATTGTATATATATTTCTCAAGTCATCTATAGCAGATCTTCTACTGCACAAAAGAAATTCAGCTTAAGAACATGTACTGGTGTTGCAATGGCAGTAAAACATAGAAAACTTTAGAACAAGGAAGGTTTGAACATAATTATCCGATTGGGTGTCATCATGCCACTAGGCAGCATGGCATGAATGACTTTCTTGAATAAAGAAAGATATTTTGGGTTGGCAATCAACAAAAAGCTGCCATTTTGTACAAGTGATGAACAAGAAAAACAAAAGGATTTAATAATCAAGCCATTCCTTGTGTTCTTGTCATTTCACACAATCCCCTTCTGCAGAATAGATTATTATAGAACCCCATCTCAATCACGCTATTGAGTTAACTATTGGCAGGAAATCTAAAACATTCACAATAATTGTATAAAAACTGCTTTTTAAAATTGCTCCAGGAACTCTATTGTTACCTTTGATTAGCACATGTCCTGTTTCCCTGAGCTATAAATATGGGGTTGCACACATATGGGGTAAATCTCTTTGTCATTCATCAACAAGGGGGAAAACAAAAGATCCTTCAATATATAAAAAGGCAGATGGATAATGGCCTGCACAAAATGAAATAAAAATAAAATATAAAATAATATACATAATAACCACTCCACCCTCCAAAGAAATACTGTTTAAGAATAGTTTAGTTGACTCTTGGGGTTGCCAATTTTGTCAAAATACACTCATTGATGCTTTAATAATAACAAGTTGTTTTGTAAGATTGAACGAAGAAAGCCCAGCCAGAAATCTCAAAATATACTTAGTGGTGTATGGTCTATTGTGGAGGCATAAATTCTACCAGTATATTTTAGATGCCTCTGCCAGAAGGTTAAGAATAGATATTAAATAGTTTTCCAACAATTTTATAAGCTGAAATATACATCCAATTCAGCACAGAAATGGCTGGAGGAGCACAGTCTACAAGAACCCTACTGAAAACCTGGGTCCTGAGGTGAAGAAAGCATGCCATACACAGTGTACATTCACACATGGTATAGTGTCCAATATGGGGTAATCATAACAGCAAACTCCTCTCCTTCTCTGCTCCAGCTGACTCAGGTCACAGAAGCTGTGTCACATGATTCCCAAGCTCTGATCCTCCGAACCATGGCACATTACTACAGAATCAGTCAGGTTACGCAGTTAGTAAATAATAACACAAAAAAAAACCTGGGTGTGGAAGGGTCAGTCTATCCAAATCAATCAAGCCTCGCTACTTTCAGCAACCTAGCAATCAAACCATCTTCTTTGCCCAGACAGGGTCCTTCTAAACTGGCCCCTTATTCACCTAATGCCTAGGCAGGGTTAGAAAGAAAATAATGAAAATGTTATCATCACTCAAAATGTTTGGTGAAATATAATTATACTTTTTAAACAGAGGTGTGAACATATAGGTATTAAAACAATTTTGTTCAAAAGCTGGTTTTGTTTTGTTTTTTTGTTTTGTTTCGTCCAGAATTCAGTCACAGCAAGCCCATAGCTAATTAATGCTATGCCTACCCATTGAACTTTACCTCAGTAACCAAAAGGTAACCTTTTGGCTCTTTCACTTTTTAAATAAAAATTGCAGTTTTTGTATAATAGCATTTGTGAGGTTTAGCCAAATGTTCCCACAAAGATAAAACTGTCAGATATTGCTATCCCCAAGGGGACATTTGGCACCCACCAAGAAATAAAAACATAACCCCACTTCATTCCCCACCCTCACACACACAAATATTTATAAATATAATATATCCTTACATATCCTCAAACAAGATTTATACGTTCAAATTAATTGTAATGAATGCTTCATACCCACATTACATTTTCTCTAAATGTGCTTTATTCCACAGTACACAGAATATACAAGGCATACAAGGCACCACTTCTGCAAGACAAGCCGGGGCGATTTTTCAAAGGCTGTTGTGACATGTTTAATAACATCTGGCTATGATTATGTCATTTCAGTACATTAAATGATGCTGCTAATGAATGCCAGTAAAACAGTGAAGCTGATCGTCCCAATCACAGGGCCTCCGAGACCTATTCAAGCACTGTCAACAGATTCAGCCATCCCATCCTCACCCACCGCAAAAGCATCCACCATCAGCAGTTAGCACTTAGCTAATGGCTCCCTTTTGGTTGATATAATTGCACAATGATTAGCTTTGCGCTCTCAAAAGTTTCACACTTCACCTTGTGTTGCTGCAGCACTGCTAGCACCGCTCTGGCCTCAGAGCACAAGTGGCAGACTGCATGCTAATGGCAATGGCACTCAGACACATACAAAATGACACCTCGCCTTGTTGATTCTACCTGTGTGTGCACATATACATTTAATTAACACTAATCCAATTGACAACCCTTACTTCCTGCCAAACAAGGTGTCAAGAGACAAAAAGTGGTTATAGAGAACAAATTAGATTTTTTTTTTTATTAAAATGTGATATGCAAAGGAGAATCATGTAAAAGTATGCTTAAGTAACAAAATTAAAAAAAAAAAAAAAACACCTCAAGAGAAAGGAATTATTTTTCTGTTGTAGGACCAAGTTATTGACCTTTAGACAATCAACCAGCGCAGCATTTAACTCGACAATGTTCATAACAACAACAACAATGTTCATAAACTAGAATTCCCGGTGAAAAACAAGCAACAAACATTTTTTACAAACAATATCATCTCAATACATGAACCCCTGTGGCAGCCCCTCCTTAAAATGTGGACGGGAAATTGCTGTCAATTTGAATGTCTGATGAGATTCTCCACAGTCTGTTTCTGGCAGGCTGAGCATACAGGGGTGAGAGGGGACTGATGGGGTGAAGAGGCTCAGCCATCAATCTCACCTACTCTTCACCAATCAGTTACCACAAGGGTTACCACCTTTTCCTATGGTTATTAGGATATGCTACTCTGGAAGATCCATGCAGCAAAAAAAAACAAAAAAAAACTAACTGCCACCTCTGTACAAGTCAGAGAGGATGGACTGTAATCTATGTGATAAGTGCAATACGTACAATACAGTGCAATGAAACACCATAATCAACAGCATCAGTATTCATTCATGTTAAGAGAACAACAGTTAGTATGCCTATGTAGTAGGCTCTATGCAGTAAATATAGTGTAGATAAAATAAAAATGTGCTGCTATGCTTATTGGCAAAGTCTTCTTCAAAATAGTGCTATATTCTAACAAAGCTGCATAACACGGCCAATGGCAGTCGGCATTGTCAACAGATGAAGTATTGTCCCCATCGCAATTTTTTGGTCCTACTACAAAAATGTAAATGTGAAACATGTTAGCAAATGGGAGCCCTGATGTCGCAGCAAATGACCAGTTTCAGCAGGAGCTGATAAAATGGCTGACAGCTAAACAGACAAATACAGGGATTTTGCTACTATGATGATTTCAAGAGCACACACTCGATCACAATCATTGAGGAGTTTATTCATAAGGTTTCCCATATTCACCTTATATCACATCAGTGCATATTCTTGCAATGGTTCATTTCATGCATAATCTTCACTATAATACAGAATATTATGACTTTTTTTTTTTCTTAAAGCAGCAGTGGAGCAGTTGAGGAGTGGGAAAACACCTGACAACACAGAGTAGATACCCTAGCCATTTGTTCGAAGCCTCTGGGTAAGCTCTTAAATGCCAAGCGTTTGCCCCTATATTTGCCCCTCTCCCTCTTGTATGCACTAGCATAAAAACGTCAAGTTAAATAGCACCCCTGAAGTTAAGTAATTATTTCTTTCCGAAGCTGCACTGCATGTTCTCCAGGAAGCCAGGAACTGAAGTGCATAAAAAAAGCCAGTAGCGATAAGCTAAATGCACCCCACAGACAGACCACCTCACCACGGAGACACCTAAGCAGCTATGGCTTTGACATAATTTTTCATCATGCCTCCCACCCACTTTGCCATCTGCAAATTTGCCAAGGCAACATCAAACTAATCCTGAAAATCCAGAGCCAGGAGAAAAACTGAGAGAAAAGCTGATGTAGACGAAGGGGACACTGTTATGTGTAGTAGAGTGTACCAATGTCAAAGTCAGGTGGCAGAGCTTAACAACGCACTACTACTGAGCTACCAGACAGGTAATGTTTTTTTCCTCACCAGCTTTTTCAGTGTGGTGCCAGTGGTGCTGCCATGTGTGCTGGCGGGGCCGCCCTGGCCGCCATAGTCCGCTCACATTCGCATCAATTACAGCGGATGAGCCTGACAGCCATAATTACACACCACTGACGCTGATTATGCACAGCCTGTCATGGAGACTGGCAAGGCACCTATTTTGGTGCACTCGTTCAAGCAGTCAGTTGTCAGGGCAGAGTGGCGGAGCAGGAACGGACCCTCCGCTGGGGTAAGCAGAGGGGAATTTTTTGGGGGGGGAGGGAAGGCAGTGAGTAGTGAGCTTACACTGCAGTAAACCCCTTCCTCCTGCGCTCTTCCTCAACAGGCTGGTCTTGGCTCAGCTCCCACTGGCTGCTTAAGCTTATGCATGAACATCCCCTGTGGTAGTATTTTAATTGATGAGGACTGATAGGGATTTAAATGAGGTAGATTCCTACTCTTGCATCAGACAGCAGTAAAGTATATGCAAAAGGAATGTGCGCTGCAGAGCATCAGGATGGAACTCAGTGGCACAAATAAATTAGGAGAAATTAGATTACAAAAAAAACCAGAAATCCAGGTTCAGCTGATTTCACTGGAGATAGTGCTAGACTCCCGTGATAGACTCCCGGTGAATGAATTGCTATCAATGTTTAAACTCCTGTCTGAGCAAGGCAGATTATATATTCAATGATTGTTTAGGGAAATCATGACTATGGCATTTTTCACTAATGCATATTGAAGAATTAAGATGTCTTATGCATCTGAACTTTGCACACACACACTGTTTAAACCTAAGCAGTTTATGCCCCATCCATGTCATCCTTAGCCACACTAGACCTACCCCACTATTTGAAAGCAGTGTGGTAGAGTTGACTATAAATTTCTTTGAACCATCTCATCTTCAGTAACCACTTTATCTTGGTCAGGGTCATGGCATATCCAGAGTCTATCCCGGGAAGCCAATTCACCTACCAGCATTTTTTTTGGAAAGTTGGAATGAAACTGGTTAACCCAGAGAAAACTCAGGCAGATATGGGGAGAACACACCAAACTCCACAGAGTACCAGTAACTCCCCCAGTGTACCACAAACTCCACCAGACAACCTGAGCTCAGGATCAAACTGAGGACCCTGGAGCTGTGAGGCATCACTACTAACCATGCTATCCAACATCCTGAGCAATTTATGCTTAAATAAATTCACTTTTCAAATTTCTTCTTCAACTCCTTGTACAGTGCCAACATGAGTCCATTTACAGAATAGTATCTTTCGGTCCTGCTCTTCCCTGAAACACACAAACACCCAAACAAATACACAGTTTAACAGACACTTATACATGTTGGAGGGGTTAGGCCTACCTCCCGTCTAGTTATAATCCTGGATTCTGTGAGAGCTCCAGCTGAGCTTCAGACTCCATGGGTCTGGTGCCAGCTCTTCTAAAGACTGCAGACAGAGTAAAATCATATCAGCCCATGACCATTGTGCAATGAGCACATAAATCCATGGATAGGCAGGAAATATGTCAGTGTTTTCAAGAGCAAACTGTACATTTCAACCCATGCGCGCTACCTCTCAATGGTATTTGATTAAGCTCTAGAATGCTTGTTTGCAAACAAGCTGTACAAAAAGGAAAATAAAAAATTAGGGTGTGTGATAGAGACTTTTTGAAAGAACCTACTACCCAACCTTGAGATGAGGTATGATTTGCATAAATCTTTGATCAAATCTTTCAAGGCCTTCCATGCTTTTGAACTGCTGATGGAAGAAGAGTATATAATAATTGTATGCATTTACAAAACCTTCACTGCACAACCTATTCAACAAAGAAGGGTGTTGCTGTCTTTTCATTGGTACATATTTTTTTCTCCCAGTTCTAAAGACTTATTTATCCCCACATCTTTCCTATATTTCATTTCATATGTTTAGGATTTATTGTGCCACATCCTTTTTCTTTACTTTACCTTTTTTTTACTTTCCAAAATTTACTTTCAGATTACAAGCATCAAAGTAATGAAATTATTTTACTTTTTGCCCCAATAAACAACAAACAAAACAAAAGAAAACATCAAATTAGATCCAAAGAAGCAGGCCAAGATATTTGCCCAGACGTATTATGGCGATAAGAACATTTAATCCTTCAATGTCTGCTCTCACTAACTCTACAAAGACAGAAACACAGACACAAGCTCACAAAGGATGTCCTTCAATAATAATAATCTGACAAGCCCTTGGCCTTAAGGCCTTGCTTTTTTTTATTTCCATTCCATTGTCATATTGCCTATCGACATGTTAGATTAAACTAAATTTTCCATGTCAATTAAATGAGTGCTGCCTGCATGATTAGCAGATCCTGCTAATTGTCCCCCCTTTTCCACCACCGCCATTTTCCACATGGACGAGCAGCAAAGAGGGCTTTGTCCAGCAGGGCCCCCATCAAACATGTCAGAGATGGGTCTTTACCGCCTTCTCAGCCTGCTCCCATTCTCCTCGGGGAGAAGATGAGGAAGACAGGGACTGAGGGGAGGAGTGGAGACAGGATGCGCTCTGATTGTGAGGGGGTTGGACTCAGTGTTAAGGGTGTTCCCCATGGTCCAAGGCCGCCCATTGACGGGGAGCAACGAGAATGCAAACAGTGTGTGCTGGACACCCATGCAAGGGCTACATTCACCTACTCCCACACGTGCACTATCGTCAATAATTACCCAAGCAGCCCCTAGAGACAGGGAGTCCACAAAGCCTAGGCCCCTAACTGATTTAGATAGGGGCCAAAGCACTCTCAGTTCCCTCCCCTCTCCTCAGACTCTTTGTGTCTTTCTTCCTGGGCATGTGTTTGTTTGCTTCGCCTTAATTGACTTGATCTCTGTCGCATCTCTAAGGCTGATGTCCCAATGTCTGGCAGGCTCAATGCATTTGAGCTGAAGCCTAAAAAATCAGGAGGACTGGTCTAGTCTGGTCTAACACTGAAACGCAGACACGTGAAGCAGTGGGCATGGTTTTGTGCACATGGTGAAAATAAAAGAGGAATGAGAAAGGAATTAAGGTATCTAATTAAAATGCAAACAAGCATGTTCTGTTCCTGGATTATTTCCTCCCTGCTTTAGGGGAGAAAAAATAGACAAACATTTTGTGATAAAACTTAATAATGCCAAACCTAACTAAATGCTAAAGTTTAAGTGTTTTTGATTAATCGAAATCTAGTTCAAAATAATCACCAGCCACTTTTCAATCCTTCTGGATGCCTCATGAAACTCCACACAATGGTATGAATTTGGGGAGTTGTTGGACAAAGATGAGAGAGGCCTGAGCAGTTTGCACTTTCTACAACATACATGGAAACGCTTCACCGAGTCCAAATTTGCAGAAGGTTTCCTTTAAGATAAAAACAAAGACTGAGGGTATCTGGTGCTGGAGCATTCAAGCAAATGAATTCTGAATAGGCCAGAGAGTGGCAAAGGAAAATTTCAGTCTGCTACTATGGGAAGCAAGCTTCCCTAAAACAAATGCACAGAATTGAGAGTAATCTGCAGCTACTCTATCATTCATTCAGAAATCCTCTCTACACACCCTCTCTCTCTTCTCCTTCTCTTCCTTTTTGGCTGTGTTTTCCCTGCAGGCTGTGTGAATCTAGTGCATGAGCTTGTGAGCATGTGGAGCACCACAGTGTGCTGTGTGTGTGTGTGTGTGTGTGTCCTGGTGATGCCTAAATTTGAAGGTATTCTAATTAATGAGAACAATTTCTTTGGATTTCATATAAATTAATTTGTAAGAAATGCTATGCACATTAACTCCAGCCCTTGTCCTAACAACAACCGTGACTTTTTATATAATGCGCATCTCAATTACATAATTCTGCTGTCTGTCCCACATTTTATTTTCTAAATTAATTAAGAAGCACGTGAGAAAAATGTCAAAGCAAATGTTAATATTACATCAGTTTAATCACTGTACTATTCCAGACATGTAGGGAGTCGAGGAAACACTTCTGTTCCACTGAGACTTTAATACACTTATATATTATAAATACATCTAAAACTAATTTCCTATAGAGTGTAAATTAATAACTTATATGACCATTACCTCATAACTCTAATCCATTTAACCTGGCACAAACTTTATTTAACTTAAACAGAAGATCACAGATGGAGCACATGATTTTCATCTTTATGTATTTGATCCAAAAAAACCTGGTACACTCCCAAAAAACAGGTTACAATATAAACAACAATCGATGTGTTAGTTAAATGTTTTCATTCAGTGCAATATCCAGTAATTAACAACATGTCTTGCACCAGTTGACAATGAGTCAGTGAGTATGAATGAGTTTCACATTTCAATTTTCTAGATTGTTTGTATAAAATGGTTGCAAGCAAACTGGAAACAATGTTAATCAGTGATTCTTTTTTCTGTTTCAAACAGATTGATGTGCTCTTTTCAATGCTAACAGCACACTGCTCAGAGAATTATGGATTGAGGTGAGGAGACACCTACAGGTTACATTTTACATGTGTTAGCAAGAGTAGGGTTTGAAAGCAAAGTGTGTCATTCTGTTTCAAGACTAACAGCTGGGTACAGACCTGATGTTATTAAATAAATCATGGAGTAAAGGACCGCTTGTGTTGACAAGAATTGGTCTTGGTCTGGCACTAATTGGAAGTGGCGAGGTGATGTGATGAAACTACAGGAATACTCCACTTTGTTATAATTGAGATACTTTCAGACATAGACTGCAACCCTGAACTTATCTAGACATTTCCCAGATTCCCATATGTGAGAATATTCAAATCAGTTGGACTGGACATTAAACTGACTTTACCCTGCCAGTTCCATAGTACAAAGTCAGTGTAATAGCTGACTGATTAATGTGTGAATAGCGCAGGTCATTGTACAGAGAATTCACAGTGAGCAAGTGAGAGTGTTGATTATGTTTCTATCATGTACTTGGCTTGAAACCAGAAGACACTGAAATCATCAGATGCTGTAAATGAAACACTGTGATTTCCATAATGTACTTATTGTGTCATTTCCTGCCTCCTGCACGCTCTACCCAGGCACCACCCCTCGTCTAAACCAGAGGATTTCCAGTAGGTGAGAATGTGTCTGACAGTGATAATCTCCTGCCATGTGCTACATATGTGAAAGGGCATCTTAAGACCATGTCCAGACCTGATTGCCTTGGACATTCTCTATAGTTCATGAGAAAACATCTTTAGCAAAGCATCCATTTTTAAACGTGACCACACTCACTTCAGCCTTAATTAATGCACAGTTTAATGCAGACTGGTGCGGACAGAACCCAGCTCACAGACCAGAGGGTCACAGATACCAACCAAGTTTAAACACCAACCTTAACCTGTGCAGAGTGCCAAGTTCTCCAAAGCAGTAGAATTACAGCACAAATCAGAATGACTGTAGGTTTGCCTAAGAATTTCCTTTATAGAAGAAAAAAAACTATAACAAAAACTCAGAGCCATCAAAAGGGGGAACACATTCCATCAATAGAATGGATCAATATAGCGTCTTACCTCTCAGAGCGCTCAATCAGACTTGATATATGTCTTGTGTGGGCAGGTTCATTGAGCCTCTGTAGAGAGAAAACATAAAAGTCAGTTTTCAGCATCTGACACTAATAGCATATGATCAGCTTCAGTAACCTTATGAGATAGCTACTCCCTTTCTGCCCATCATTCATAAGTACCTCAGAAAATAAACTCTATCGAAGCCAAATCCCATGCTACCACCAGCTGCCTGCAATAGAAACTTCAAACATCCTTTCCTTCCTTTCATTATTTACTGGATGAATAAGATCATGTGTAATATTGAGACCATCTTTTGCAATATTGAGAGCTTGAGACAGTATTCGATGTTTTCATCTGGTTAAAGCTGCCATATGTTTTAATAGACAATTAATGTTAAATCACCTTTTGATATACAAAGACAGCTAGCTCAAACACCAATGGGAAGCTCAGCCATTACTCGATGAAATACAACAATGTTAAAGTTCTTTCCATAAAATTCACTTGAGCAAATTGGTTAGCTGTTATTTCATTATGAGAATTATCTTCAAAACCAAAAGAATATTGAAAATAACATAATTTAAAGCATACGTTGATACTACTGCATTTAGAGGACAGAGGTCCAATCCTTTTTAAATTAACCAATCAGGAGCCAGCGCTCATTAACTGATGATGTACCTGTATGTTGTGAAACAAAGATTCCTATTTTTACTAAAACCAAAACAACATTAAAATGTACCTTCAAGGGGTGACACATTGGTCAGCCTCAAAAAAACATAAAAGTCCCTAAAATCTAGTTAAATAAAAGTAAATATGCATGAGCGACTATTCTGATGGATGTGAGAACCTTCTCCACCTTTATTTAAGGTGTGATGCATGCTCTTATGGTGTGCAAGAATTAAATTAAAGAGACAAGTCAACCATTTGTGTTGTAAGGGCACCATGTTCAAAACCTGTGGCAGATTCAAAGTTTCTGTGAGAAAACAGAAGAACCTCCTAAACGCACCCATCTATGGCAAACCCCCTCCACCCCTAACTGCATGCTGTCCCCCAGGGGGAGCTGCACCTCCTGACCTTCTCCTCCACGGGGGTCAAAGGGAATTTAACACAAGGGTCCCACATTCCTCCAAGGTGATAATTGCTGTTGCTCTCTGCAGGGGGCCTTCAGGCAGTGGGTAAACAGGAGGAGAAAAGACCCACCCCCACCCTGCATACACACACACACACACATACACACACACTGACATTTAAACACACCGTGCACAGATGACACACATGAATTATGGCATCAACTGATGGTGTGATGCCAGTCACAACGACACGGGGTGGTGACGTGGTTTTTTTCCCCCAAGCTCTCCCAAGTGTGCAGCTGTTAGGCCCGGTGTAAACAGCACAGCACTTCACACCTTCAGCCGGACTCCTATGAACACTTTTCATGCTAATAAGATTTATTGAAAACTTCAAGCAAGGTCTATCATAAGACAAAAACATCGCAATGACTTAATTACTCCCCTTCATCATCTGAACCGCACACCCAGTGGTCTCTGATGGAGAAGTCCTTGGTGCTTGCTGATTGATGAACCATGCCAAGGATGAGATTTCTCTCATTCATCCACTGCTAAGAGGAGGTGCATTGCTCCTTTCCTATTATCATGAGTATTCGTGAAAGTTGTTCTAAAAGCATAACATTTGGTCAAATAAAGCTTTACAGAGTATCTTTAGAGCAAGTGCTGATTATGCAACGATCCTAAAGTCTATTTTCCATAGTTATGACATGTCTCAAAGGAAAAGAGAAAAGATTCATGAATGACCAATTAGGGGATTTCTGTCTCCTGAGCCTCGACCCTATTCTCCAAAACCAACACCGTGCAGGAAAACAAGCTCCCCAGTTTCCGCCATGATCTTTCTAATCATATCTAATCACTCATAAACTACTGTACAGGCACAACACAATTTGGTTAGCAGCAGACTGCCTTAAGCATTTGGGAAAGGCCATTATTTTTAAAGGCATTTCCCAGCCTATGCCCACATGTGGTTTCTGCAAGCCACACACTGAGGCTTCAGGGGTTATAAAAGCTGAGGTGGTGATTAAGAACCAGAAATAATGGCCTTCACAAAACCTGGAATGCTATTCCAGGGCAGATGAATTGCTGACTTATTAGCCCCTCAAACTATGATCATTAGTAAAGCTACATGCCATGTAATAAGAAAAAATTAGATGTTTTTGCCATTATGTGGATAAAGCTTTTTGCTAAGCTGTGTTTTGCTCTTTTGCCTAACTTGACTACTGATTTCACCTTGTTAAATTTCGTGAGTCTTTCTACTCCCTAAATCTGGGATTAGGGTGGACAGCAGTCACAGTGAAGCTATCTCAATCATGCCCATGACACTTTTTAAACCTCTCTCTCTCTCTCTCTCTCTCTCTCTCTCACACACACACACACACACACACACACACGCATGCACCTCATCACTTTGCTCATTACAAGAGCTTCATACCTGTTAGGGCTATGGGCTTTATCTGGGATTTTATATTCTCCAGCCTCTCACTTGACATCTCTGGCCCAACTTCCTGCAACCAGGACCTGAAGCAGGGTGCTAAAGCCACAGCTTTGTACCTTACTTCTGCAACCACACCACTTGTCCAGCTAAGCCAAGATCATTAGAGTTTAGTAATGCTCTCCTGCCTTCCATCTATTGCACATACTGACCTAAGCTAATGATTAGAGTGAGGCAAGTTGGCATTTTATGCCCTTATGGTTAATAGCTGTATCCATGCACTGTTACAGTGTGTGTGCGTGTGCGTGTGTGTACCTGTGTACTCAATGTGTTTAGGTTGTATGCATCTAATTGAGATGGAAGCAATTTTTTTTTTCCTTCAGAAGTTTCTAATAAATATCCTGGATAATTTTAAACACCTGGCCATAAACCTGGAGGAATGCTAAATAAAAGCAAGGTTTCAGAGAAAGACTCCTGTCTGGCTATTACTCATGAAGACAGCAGGATTTGTAATGGTTATAACCTGGATTAGCTAGTTGAAGCAAAAATGCCCTACAAGAGGGGAAAATATGCATCATACGAATACGTGATTTTTACACAGAAGCTGCTAAAACTGAATGAAATCAAATTTGAAGAGATCTACCTAAAGTTAATGGATCAGTTATCTATACTTATGCATGGAGTGTTTATATGATTTGAACTTTACAAAAAAGTAGAAAAAACTTGAGACAAAAATGAGACAGCAACTGCAAGCATGCTTACTTTCCATCAGACGCCAAGGACTGTGAGCAAAGCTGGAGAGGAAGTGGATCTTGAACTTGCTTTCTATTTTGACCCCCAATCGGGCCCCTGAGGTGACCCAGGGGACCAGACACAGCCCTGCACTGTGCATCGGCTCTAGTTTCGATTGCCTGCCTCCTTCCGCCGCTGCACCTGTCACCCGTCAATAGACCCCCTGCCCACACCCTTTCAGCATGCTGAATATATGGCCAGGCTGAATGCCCCCACCCAGCTAATTACTGCTGGCTCCTGAGGTCTGGCTGCATTACACTGTGTGCACCACAACATCACAGCTCCAGTGTGTGCCTGCTCTGACCTGGGTACTCTACACACACACACGCGTGCGCTAAAGCACTGTGACATGATGACAGATTAACGAGTGCTGTACACTCACAAACACTAGGAATGAAGTTATCACTCTGGACAGACAGACAGCACAGGCTGCAGGTTGTAAGCCTTTTTGTGCAGGACTCTACCTGTACAAAACTCTCAAAGTAGGAACTATAGGATAGTTGTCAGAACAAAAATATTAGGTAGACCACTGAATTGCCAATCTTAAAAAGATGTATACATCATGGAGGCGTCAAATATTGCCTGAAAAAGGATGGGATTTAAATAGCATAGATTATAGAATTCATAAATTAATAATATATGCATTTCGATCTAAACTGAGTCAGTTCATACAGAAATGTAGGCTAGGCTCATGTAGGGCTGGCTAAGTGCGTGGAGTGCAATATGTCCCCTGCGCCCGATTCCCAGCCAATCTTGGATGTACTTGCACACAGATGAGTGAACACTAAATTTAACCTTCCGGACGTGCGCCACAAAAAAAAAAAAAAAAAAAAAACAAGCACGTGATGCAGCGCGCTTGAAAAAAAGACACGCGCTCGCACTGTGATTGGCTCGCGCTTCTGTCTAGCAGGAGCTCAGGCTGGGATGCGCTCAGAGGCGTCACGCTGCGCAAGTCGCCGCAGGTAAATTTCGCAAGTTATCGAGCGACGCTTGACTCGAGAAAGCCGCATTGGGAAGAAAACATGACACGATGCACTACCCTACCCACATAAAACGACGTTTCGCTACAATGTCAGCACCGCAGTCCTTACGCTTTACTCTCCTGATTGTTTCCAGACTACCGCACCTGCTGACAGACACCGACACCGGGCTGAGACTGAACGCTCGGGCGCTTTCTCTTATCCTGGTGACGGCCAGATCATTCTGATATCCGCCAAAGTGAAATAGTGGATAGGTTTCAAACCAGAGCCCCAGTCGTCTCGCATGTGAGCTGACACTGCTGCGCTGCCGGCATCACAAACGATAAATCTGTAACGCCGAACTTGACGTGGATGAAAAGTCATGGAGAAAAAAAAAACAAAACACTCCGCCAGGGCGTGACTTCTACTTGGCTGCTTGTTTGCACGGCTTGTCCTCTCAGCATCCATCTGACCAAGAGACGCAAAGCTTCCTGTATCCTGCTCTGCACACTCAGGTTTAGGGCATCTCTCACTTGTCCGTTCTACGAGTTATTATGGTTTTTTTTTTTTTTTTTTAGTTTTGACCCGTTGATGTCATTTCCTGTATGGCTAACGCGCAATACAGCCTCAGCTCAGCTCCAAAATACCTTAATGAGAGCATAATATTTCCAAAAACACCTTGGCGCACGGGTCCACAGGGTCAGCACAGAATATCACTGCATGTGTGGCGAAGAGAAAGAAACCTGTATTGTTGGACGTCTTGGTGAAAAATTAAAGTGGTATGCATCATCCTGCATCTGTGACGCGCATTTACGTTTAAATCAACATTAGAGACTTTCATCACAATCATCCTATAAAGTTTCTGAAAAAAATGCCAAGGAAAAAAACGTGAAGATGAAAGTCTCATATCAAGTATTTATCACTGGTATAAGTTAAACACGTACTCAGGTATAAGTTAATCCCACAATTCTCTAGATCTAATAAAAACTCTTTAAGATTAACTGATAGGAAACAATATTAACAGCGGCTGGTTTTCATTATTTTTGAGTCATGACATAGCAAAGCCGCAAAACATAAATAAACCAAAATCCCAAGAGCAAATACGAAAATACAACTCAGTTCTGGACAAAAAAGCTAAAGGTCCAATCTAAAAAGAGAAGAGGTAATTGGAGAACAGACGCAAATCAAAAACTCAACAGCAAATCAAAACCGAAAAAACACCACCACCAATAAAGCAAACCTGAAGATTCAAAAATAGCTTGTTGGAAAATATTTTGGACGTAAATATAAAAGCGCAACAATATTACAGATTTATTTGACTTAAACACATTATTGCACACTGGCAACGATTCTTATTAACCAATATTCATCAGTCTTCAATCAGTGCACTTAAAACTGCACCAAATCTGCACAAAGTATCTTGTCTTTGAGAATACTATTTTTTTCTTCACTTGCTTATTTTAGAAAACAGTGACTTTGCGCCTAAATAACGCATTTTCAAAACTATGAATACATTTTGCATATTCTCATATACCTATTGTAAAATCTGAAATCATGAACATTCTCTTTAAAACGAAATATTCACATCAAAATGCCAGATACACTTATGTGAAATTATACAACAAACCGTTTTTTCATAACTGCATACTTCTTACAGTGCGTATCTACTTTGCACCTACTAGATCAACTACATCTAACCCTCTACTAGAGAAAATTGTATAGGCCTAGAAATGTCAGTAATGTAATATAAATGACCACAAAATAAATAACTTAAGGAATAAGACAGTAATGTAAACCCAAATATTTATGATAGCACAAAGAAAAAAAAATTGGCTGTAAAACTTTGCAGGCAGAGAAGTCTGTTGACATACAATGCTGCTAACAGTATAAGGAAACTCATAAATGTTAACAAGAAAGAAGTCCAGTAAAATGTGTTAGCAACAAAGGCATGCACAAAATACAAGTTACATAAATCCAGAACATACACAGAGCAAACAGGAAGTAACCTTTTCCATAGTACTGCTGCTATGTATAATAAGAAAAATGAAGCATGAAGAATGTCATTTTCAACATAATACAAAGAAGCAGAGATGGACCAGTGCCTAAGAATCAAATCTGTAATGAATGTGTCCGTGGTTTTGATTAGAAAGAATGCAAGAATGTTATGTAGAAGCCCTGCAAAAGATGAAAAAGATATTTTTCGTCAGTTTGATGCAAACTGTGACCAATTACATGGTTATGCAAGCTGCCTTCAGGGTTTTTTTTTTTTTTTTCTTATGTTTTTTATTTGCTTTGTTTTTCAGTTCAGGGCTTCTTTACAACTGGCCAATAGGAAATCATCCACGAAGCTTGGTGTGAAGGGAATATATTCAATGAAATAGTGTTCCTAAAAAGAGGCTATAGCAGAATTTTCTTCACATGCTTTTTATGTATTATTGGTCAGTGTGCCTTTGTTAGTGGAGGACTGTGATCCTTTAATACCAGTTAAGTAAAGCTATGTGTATTTCACTCCATCCCTGCCTCAATGTAGTATTTTTCAATGACAGAGTGGGTGGTAGGTGTTAGAGTTAGTTACAGATAGGACCCCTACAAGGTGCAGTATTTCCTTACTTGTTTCTGGCTCTCTCTGACTCTTTTACCTTTGAACCTGCGGGGTGGATCACCATGAGCCAGCCAGCAATGATAGATGGCCGTTGGTCTGCCAATGTGGCACAATATTTCAATTTCCTGCCTTGGCTGTGGTGTTCCAGAGGTTGAGCAGAGTTCAGCTGCACAGTGTGGTGCCAGCAAACCCCCCCCTCCCCCCAAGTGCCCAAGCTGGAGACCCAAACACAAGTTTCCAACACATACCACAGGCCCTCTTGGTGTCAGGGAAAACAAGCCGGCTTTGTAGTGTGACACAAACCCATCTGACTCTTTGTGAGACATGACACACGCTAGACAAAATGTTGCTTTTCTTTTTTTTATGGAAGGATATTTGTTCCTGGTTACATTTTTGTGGAATATTTTAGTTGCTGTGGGTGATTTATCTAAATAGAAATGAATGCTGTGTCTTAAACTAATTTCATTGTACTTGTACAATGAGAATAAAGCAATTCTAATCAATTCCTGTCTAGCACACTGTATTCTATTCTATCATCAAATTAAATATACCCAAGCAAATATTTTACATCTGAGCATGAAATGGGTTTATGAAAAAGATAATCCTAATTTTCAATACATTTTTGTTACAGATTATGCTGGGGTAGTTATGTAGTTTATGTTTACATTTAGATTAAATGTGATAAGGCAGCGAGCACTCACACAATTCGGGAAAGGCCTAGAACACATTATATCAGGCAAAACAGCTGAAAGAAAATTGCTGGCATAATAGATATACAGGTAGGCTTTTCAAGTTGTTTTACTTTGGAGTCTGCCTCTCCAGCATGGTGCTCAGAGAGTGTTCAGAGAAACAGAGAAAAAGGGGGCTTAAAAAAAAGGAGACAAAAATACATGCAGGAATGAAGTCGTGCATCACACTGTGATGCACGTCTTATATTTTGACATTGCTATCTGGGTCAGTTATATTTATGAGTATCATGGTGTTACTCGGAAATGTGATTATGCATGTTCATTTTATGTGACAAAACTAGGCTGATATCCAGTAAGTGTGCATATAGATGTGCATGTCTATCTGGAATTGAGTATTCCTTTCTGTCTGTGAATTTTAGAATGGGGGGAGGGCAGTGTGCCTTTCAGCTGGAGCACTATGATTGGTCTGAGTGAATCTGAGGCCTCGTGGCATGCAGTGCACCCTAGTGGTGGGGAGGAGGATCAAAAACAAATACAGTAACAAGCCTCTGAAAATTCCCTCAAAGTACACACGGGCAGTCTCACACATACCATACATTACACCTTCACACTGAAACAAAGCATTCTGTACAGACTGCACAGTGGCACAGATTCTATATATAACAAAACCAAAGGTTTGGGAGCAATATTAACGTCAGAAATGTATAATGACATAAACAACTATGAGATTTGACAATATGTATCTGCACATTTCTAAACAGAATGTCTGGAGCATTAAATCCATTATGAAAGAACAATATACTTATTTCTTAATGTAACGTTTAAAACAGTGTGCACTCATGTAGGAGCTGCTCATGTAATTGCTTTTATATTTGTCACCATCACAGTTATTAGAAAAACATAATTATATGAAAATAGGTAATAGCTTTTTGGCTCTACCTGAAGCAGTTCCTACATAAAAAAGTGTATTTTCAGTAAAGACAAGAGTGTTCATAGTATAACACCCAAATCTGATTCATAGCCAGCTGTCAATAAATTCGCTTCATGAGTCAGTTTACAGCAACTGCTAATTCACTTCCTGTTTCTCTTGTCAAAATTCAAATAAACCATACTCCAAGATGTGTTTGGTATTAAACTGTAAGGATAGCAGCAGAGTAGAGTAGAGGTTAGTCAAAATAGTCAACCTTCCACTAGGGGCCAAACTCCTGAGCTTGGTTTTAAATTGTCTGGCCCCCTTTCTCTGTGCTTGTGATAAATAAAATTTAACCAGGAACACAAGGGCTAGGACAAGTCATCTCCAAGACTAAGTATCAAAATTCTATACAGTTACACTTAATACCGAGTAGTTACCATAGTTTAATTGTAATGTTTATTTCTACAAATTTAGCAATTTATTCATTCATCATGGAAGAGTCATGTCACTAGAAAAAAAAGGCTACATTATCTTGTAGAATTACTAAAACAAAAATACACACATATACTATTGTATAAGATGCCTTTTTCTAAATAAAAACCTACTTTAAAGAGTAGTAATAAACAGTAATAAATTAAACAAAGTCTATATTTGGTGTGATATATAAGTCTATATTTGGTGCTAGGTTGAGTACACATTAGTAGTACCAAGTAAACTTCAAACAGTTTTATGAGAACGTTGACTCGTAAGTTTTTCTAAGCATCTTGGGGAACATGCCGTAGTTCTTTTGGAGACTTTGTCCATCACAATTGCTTATGCTTTTGCAGGTATTCCCAAACAGACTTCATTATGTTTGTTGACTGAAAACTGGCCTATTATGTAACATATTCCATACTTTTCCATACTTCCATACTTTTTGCACGAATGCAAGGGGCATCAAATCAGTCACTTTAATACTTTTTTTAATTCATGCAATTATCCAATCAGCAAATCATGGTAATGATATAATAATATGATATAATCATAGTTAATGTTTACATCAAACATCAGGACTAAGAAAAAATGTGAGCTCAGTGATTTTGGCCATAGCATGGTCATTGCTGATCTCCTGAGATTTTCACATACAGTGGGGCAAAAAACAAAAAAGCATCCAATGAGCAGCAGTTCTGTGGGCTGAAATGCCTTATTGATGAGAGAGGTCAGAGGAGAATGTAAAAACTTGAGTTCAAGCTGACAAGAAGGCTATGGTAGCTCAAATAACCACTTTTTACAACCGTGGTGAGCAGAAACATATCTCAGAATGCACAACACTGTAAACATTGATGTGGATGGAGTACAACAGCAAAAGACAACATCAGGGTCCACTCCTGACAGTCCAGAACAGGAATCTTAGGCTACAGTAGGCAAAGGCTCAGTGATTTTGGACAATTGAATTAAAACAGCCTGTTTTTCTTTTCAATTTTCACCTGCCACGTGACCATCATGCTCATGTGTGATCACACCATATCATTCCAGACTTAGTCCTACTTTGCTGTTATAATAACCTCTTCTGGGAAGGGTTTCCACTAGATTTTGGCTGTTGGGATTTGTTCAGTCAGAATTAAATATAATTCTGTGCTTCCATCTTTGTGGCAACAGTTTGGGGAAGACCCACAAATGGGTGTGATGGTCAGCTGTCCACAAACCTTTGGCAATATGTTGTATATTGTAAAACAAAATGTGTGTAAAACAGGGGAAGACCATAAACAGAAATACAGTCCAGTTACATAAAAGAGCAAGAGTGGGGTAGTATGTAATTTCTTTTCCATGGTTTGGCAATATTGATTCTTCTGACTTTCATGTAGTAATGAGCAGCAAAGAGAACATTGCCACCTGAACATGCTCCAATTTTGATGTAACGGTATGAGTGTTACAGCTGGATAACGGCTTTCTAAATGTTGCAAATCTTTGGTTTCTATGTCTGAAACACAACAACAGAAACACACCAAAAACTGCTGCTTGTCTTCATCCAAGGGAAGATAGCTAATGATTATAGAGACTTGTTATAAGGACATGTATAGTGGGGTATAACTGAAGACTATAGACCCCTCTTTGCCTGGCAAGGGGATTAATAATGAATTAAGGCATCTAAACCCCACTGAGCAACCCCCCTGCCAACATGCTTTCCCTAAAAAAAAAGAGAGAGAGAGAGATTCATGCATACTAATGTATCCATTATTTATAGTGCTTGCACAGCTGGGCAACCAATGTTAAAGACAAGGAAGAAGGGAAACGTGTTTGCTCCTGGAAGTCCCAGACTGAGAAGCAACCAGTTTTGTGGCAATGCTAAAGTATGAGCTATGGTTTAGGTTGTTTGGCCGTTTCTTGAATAAAGGAGGGTGTCTTTCACTGCCAGACAGTCACGCCTAATACAAGGGGATGAGGAGGCGAGTGCTGCTTGGGGGAGGGGTGGATTAAACAAATAAATACATGATAAGAAATAATCATGCTGGGATAGCAAGGCTCAGTGGAGACAAAGAGACTATGGTGGAGGAGGTCAGGAGTCTAGCTAGAATCAATTCACTGCCTTGTCTACAGATTACAGTCTGTGGTGGAATGAAGATTGGGTAGGTATAGCAACCTCTTGACCTAATTTGAAGGTTTGTGATCTTGAGTTCTAGTTCTTTACCAAGCCATCTTCACAGCAAAACAAATAATGAAAGAGTGTAATTAATAATAGATTTATGCACTCTGGGTGTGTGCAAGAGAAGGAATAAGAGAGGATTAGGGTAAGCAGATAGTTGGAAGTTGGGAAAGAGTCAAGGAGACTGGAATCAGCTCACACATCATGCATGATAAGATGATAAGATAATTTGCGGCCAGAAGAGCATACAACCCACTGCGTCTTTATATTTGCATAGATAGTGAGAGATGAGGGGACATCTTGAGAGACAGACCACCACCAGAATCTCCTCGATCTCCAAAGAAAACTGCAGGTCAGCAGCAGGCCACAGTTCATTTGAACTCTTAGAGCTCACTATGGAATTCATTTTAAAGAGGATTCCCCAGTCAATAGAAAACAGATTCATGACTGATTACATAATGCACATGCAGGTGCCCCTGTCAAAAGATATGATTTGAAACAAAGAGATTAAGGTGTCTCAGAGCATTTGGAGTATCGCAGGAGAACTGTACAAGAACTATATTTGAATTTTTTTCATTATGTTTTAGTCTTGTACTGAGCGCTGTCCTGTTGAAATATATTTGTAGTCTGGGACTGAGTAACAGAGCACTGTGTCATTTATAATGCATTTTCCAAGATTTTCTAATTTCAAATATCATGTTCTTCTTAACAGATTTAGCAGCATGCACTGTAGAATAAATTCAGTGTTTATTTCTGAATTAAGATTTTGTGTGTGTACATATACCACAGCCGTCATTTGAGGTAATAAAATAAATACTAAAATAATCCAGGAAGAAGAATAGGCCCTAATTTACAGTAGGTTAATAAGGTGATTTAGCTGAATTATCACCTGAGGCCAGACCTCCCAAGAGAGATTATACATTGTGCAAACACTGCAACCTTTTTTCTACTGCACAGACAAGGACTACTTAAACCTTTTATACTGAGTTTTGCCACACACAGGAAAAATCCATAAACTTTGGAATTATAACAAAATAACCCATTGAGGTTTTGACAGATTGGATTTTCCACTGTTCAAAGTCAAAATTGCCTCCACAACATCCCTGCCCCTCCATTTTTATGGCAAATACAACAGCATCCTAATTATGTGTGTGGCCACCATGGTAAGAGTCATCTCGTTAACTTGTACATGCTGTGAGCTTGTATAAATGTGCTACAGCCGCACTTTGGGATCTTTGGTTCCTGCTTGGTCTGCCACAACGATCTCAAATCGTAATCAAAATAGTTTACTCCTTCATTTGAACATGTACACATTGTCCAGGACATTCTGTGTGTACATGTTCGAAAGCCTGTTTAGAATATCATTTGTTTGATCTAGTTGTATAAAATAATTGTGGCAGACAAAGCAGGAAGTTTTCGGTTTTATACGCAAAAAAACATTGTTAACCGTGTAATGTACTTTCTAGATCGACTTGGAAGTACAAAAATTGTATAACTCTAAGTATTTACATTCAAAGACATGGCATGCAAAACAAGGTCTGGCTGTTGTAATTCATTGCTTAACCCTGAGGTCCCATGGATATTGTCCAATGTCTGCAATGGGTAGATCAGAGCTAAGTCCTAAGCTAAGTCGCCAGCTTCAGAATGACAGAGAATCCATGTCTGAAACTTGCCCCAGGGTGTCCGAACAGAAGGCTTTGAGTGTCCTAAAGACACAGAACCACCAACCTGTTCCTCAAGAGGCTTTCATTAGGTTTCAAAGGCTTCCTGGTTTTAGATTACTGTGCAAATACGCGTCTAGCTGTGTCCACTAGTCACTGAGCGCTGTGAAGATTGGGCTGATTGAACATGTTAGAGCTCAACTTCACAGTGAATCCAGAAGGAACCCGTTTATACTTCAATTTGAAAAGAAAAATCCTCATACACACAGGTGTGAGTTTCATTTCGTAACCTTTGGTTATGATGAAACCTTGACATTTGCCTTGGCTAAAAGGAAAGCTAGCAAGTGCGACAAGATCCCCCATATAGGCAGTCGCCATCCTGTCTGACCCCTTCCAGCTCTTTTTTAATGTTTTGTCAATCTTGGGCCAAGAATTGCAGGGGTTAAAAATCCAAGCACACTTCCTCAAGCAAAGATCTGTCTCTGAGAGATATACAACCTATGTAAATGTAAGGGGCAGGCACAAGGTGATAGGGCCATGAAAGATGCCCCATTTATCTTATTATGTCTTTCAACCTTTGTCTCAGAAAAGGCCTTACACTGTCCTCAGTCTGTCCTTTAAGGGCACATTAGGAAAGAAAAAAGTGGCCCACAACTTCCCTGCAATGGTTCACATTCATTATGTGAGTCATTTAGCATAAGAATGGCTCCTGCCTGCATGCATAATTCTGCTGAGTAATTGTGATGGCCTTTTCTACTGGCTGCTGACAAAAAAGCACCGGCACGGGGGCTATTGTCATGGACGCATCCATCTGCATCCAGGCCATTAAAGGATATTTGCACTTCCTCAGGGCCACTGGACCCGGGTGGGTTTTTGACATGTAGCAGAAGGCTGTGGACTTTGGCCACCAGCTCTTGAGGTGCAGATTAGGGCAGCATAAGGGGCCGTGCTCCTGTCAAGATTTCTGAGTATCGAATGGACAAAAACAGACTAAAGGGACTGACTTAAACTTGAGTGTTAG
Source organism: Notoglanidium macrostoma (assembly GCA_030068235.1). Lineage (NCBI taxonomy): Eukaryota > Metazoa > Chordata > Actinopteri > Siluriformes > Auchenoglanididae > Notoglanidium > Notoglanidium macrostoma. The sequence goes on from JAQQZR010000002.1 coordinate 12,530,890, forward strand.
AGGGGGAACTGTGTGTGTGTGTGTGTGTGTGTGTGTGTGTGTGTGTGTGTGTGTGTGTGTGTGTGTGTGTGTGTGTGTG
>JAQQZR010000002.1:12541701-12557926 GCA_030068235.1 Notoglanidium macrostoma
GTTGTCTCGTTTTAACTGTACACTGTACCACATGTATACATTGAAATGACAATAAAAGACACTTGACTTGACTTGAAATGTGCAAGTTACCCATGCCATGAGCAATAACACACCCTCATACCATCACAGATGCTGGCTTTTCAACTTTTGCTGGTATCAATCTGGATGGTCCTTTTACTCTTTATCCCAGAGGACACGATGTCTATGATAAACAAAAGCAATTTGAAATGTGGACTTGTCTGACCACAGCACACTTTTCTACTTTGTGTCAGTCCATCTTAGATGAGCTCAGACCCAGAGAAATCGACAGTGTTTCTGGATCTTATTGATAAATGGCTTTTGCTTTGCAGTTGTGCAGTTGAAGATGCAGAGACACACTGTGTTTACCAGCAACAGTTTTCTGATGTGTTCCCAAGCCCATGTAATAATGTCCTTTATACAGTCAAGTTGGTTTTTAACGCAGCACGGCCACAGACTCAGGTCATTGGCATTCAGTGTTGATTTTTGGGCTTGCCTCAAAATTTCTCCATATTCTCTGAATCTTTTGACGATATTATGGATTGTAGATCGTGAAATATCTAAATTTCTTGAAACTGTATGTTGAGAAATTTAAATTGTATGTTGATAAACCTCACCCCATCCTTGCTTGTGCATGATGATGTTCCTTTCATACCCAATCATGACACTATCACCTGCTACCAATTAACCTATTTACCTATGAAATGTTCCAAACTGGTGTTTTTGAGTGTTCCACAACTTTCCCCGTTTTATCTTGCCCTGTCCCAACTTTTTGGGGATGTGTTGCAGGCATCCTATTCAGAATGAGTGTATATTTACAAAAAGCAATAAAATATTGAACATTAGAAATCTTGTCTTTGTGTTGTAGTCAGTTGAATATAGGTTGAAAAGGACTTGCAAATCATTGTATTCTGCTTTTATTTACATTTTACAAAGTGTCCCAACTTTTTTGGAATCATGGTTGTAAAATCCAACATGAAAGATAATTATGATTAAATTGTGGAGTATGATCCAGCCTGAAAAACAGGTGATATAGATTCACCAGATTGTCCACTCCACAATATTTCCTGAACGAGCTCTGTGCTATTCTGTTCCAACCCCATTAACATATCCTTGAATTCGCCTGCTTTTATTAAATTTTTATTTTTATTTTTACTGCTCGTAAACGTTCATGTACACGTTCACATATCTGCTTGTATATGCTGTTGAAGCTCATCTCCCATGTCCAATCACCGGTCTGACCTCCATGGATTTTAAATTCTCCACACAAAAAATGACAAGTTTTTCCATGAAACCTATTGCTTATGGGTGTTGAGCTCAATTAGGGCTAGAGAGTAACCAAGCTGGAAATTGGTAGAGGAACTCACTGCTCTGCGATTCTTTTACTAGCATCAATAACCTAACTGCCTACAACTGCTGTTACATCCTCATTGTGAGTAATGCTGCCATTCCTTCATTTTCAAACTCTAATTACACTTTGCTCTTCAGAAAGGCCTTTAAAAATTCAAAGCACCCCTCTTTGTCACGCTGTAGTTGCTTAGCTACATCTCTCTGCGCACCTGGCCCTAGGCCTAGGCTAACTTGAAAGTGTTCATCAGATAACAGATCACAGTTCATTGCCATGATGCCTCGCCGCACTGTCACTGTCTAGGTAAGTGCAGCTGTGCAGAGATGTGATGATCTCACAGTCAGTCAGTCTCTTAAACTGCTTCATTCTGACACTGAGCCCAGACCTTCCCCCAACAACTTGAAGAATTCGGGCTGCAATATGAAATATTTTTTAATAATAAATATTCAGAAGTAATTGGATGTTTAAACACATTCTTGTACCAAATGGATATTTAATTCATTTCAGCTTCCAGTTTGTTGGGTTGTTGAGCATGTTGGGTTCACTCACTTAGTAGCAGCACTGAAGCATCTAATGATATAAGCATACTGTTACAATACACCTTCTTTGGGATTCATTTATTCATCTTAATTGCAGTGGATCTCTAACCTATTCCAGATACACCGGGCATGAAGCAGGAATACACTGTGGAAGAAGTGCCCCCATGCGCACATTCACACACAAATTCACACCTAGAGGCAATTTAAAGTAGTTAATCCACCTAAAATTTTGTTTTTGAGGCACCTGCACTCCCCCTAGTGACAGTCCTGTGCACACAGTATGAGGCATGGACAGAAATCATTTGGCAGACTCACTAGCATGGAACTGTGCAGTTATTTTAGAAGGGACACTGTTAATAAACAGTGCCAAGAAACATACAGTAATCATTGCAGAAATATTCTAGTAACACATATATAAATACCAGTATCTTCCTTCATGTTTGCTGTACCACATGACAAGAACATATCACTGCTTAAACCCCTGCAGACAATAGTAGATAGGTTAACATGTAGCCAGAGCCATATGTATGGAGACAATCCTATAAGCCTTCCGGTGTGGCTAGTGAAGTGTTCTTAACGCGTAGCTTCAATAAACCAATGTCCAAACATCAACTCCAGTTGGGTGGCATTCCCATTTTTTACAACACTCATAAACTCACATGAAAGCAGACTATACATTCCCAGTGCTGCATAATATCAAAGACATACCTATAATAAGCAAGTATGCCATGATAGCTGCAATGTGCTGCGACTTCAGCTACAGTAAGAGCCGTGTCTACTCCCCCATCCACCCCATGTCCAGTTAAAGTGCAAACACTCGTAGACATACCCCTTAAACCCATGTGACTAACGCACACCAGCACAATACACCCCCAAGCAGCTAAAACAAATAAAACTAATACACCCTAACAGCGGTGACTATAAATGGCTCCTCCACATAGTTTCATTAACGTAGCTGAAAATCTTTTGTTGATATTCAAAAAAGCTATTTTTAAATTTTCATCGACCCTAATATATATAATCTCAAAATATGCTTATATTTTAATCTCTAGACATTACTACACTATACGGTTACAATAAAGATGCTGGGGAATCATTGGGTTATTCGACCACTTTTGTTCACTTATTTATTATTAAAGAAATAGCAATCCTTTAGTAGGATTTCACCTACTGCCGTCTAGTGGAACATAATCACTGTGGCCCCTAATAGAAAACAGCAATACTAGCATTGTCTTTTCTTAGTATTTGTTTAATGACTGTATATGAATGGACATCATAAAAGGGATTCAAAAGTGAAGCCAAAATGTCTCTGCAGACCTCTAGTGGTTGGCTGCAGTACTATTTTTTTAACCCTGCACATTCCCATGCTATTAAATACGAAGACCCAGACTTACAGGTTTTTATATTTTGCACAAGAAAGAATGCAGTTGTACAGGCTGCAGGTATTCACAGTCATGCTGATATTTAATACAGTAGCATTACTGAGAGTGTGATATTGCTTGTATACAGCAGCTCTATTAACAAGGAATAAATATTGAGTAACTGAAATTTCAGATACAATATTTCCATTTGTTTTTTTTTATTTTGCTCTATCAACAAAAATAGTTTCCAATGACACCACAGCCCAATACAGCATTGTAACATTGTGGGGCCATGCAACACACAGACTGACTGACAGCCCATACTAAGTGTAGTAATGCTTTTAATGTACAATAAATAAATAAATAAATAAACTAATTACTTAATTAATTTAATTGCCAGAATTTTATTAAGCAAACACAGACAAGAGGACTGATGCAAACAATGAAATTTACCAGTGATGTTATACAAAATATCCCAAATGCTGAAAAATGGAGGATCATATTATTACTTAGCATGAAAAAGGCAAGGGAGTGTGACTCTAAGTACTTGGAAGTATGCTACGGGCACCTGGCCGCCACCGTATGTTCTAACACATGCTTGGAGAGGGAAAGGTAAGGGAAGGACATTCAGTTGATTGAATCCTACACAGTGGATCTTTAGGACCAAAAAAGAAAGGACTGCACAAGAGATGACATTCTTTTTCAACATGGAGAAAATGAAAAGTAATTAAAATTCTATAAAACAGACTGCCATTTGCTCTGCCCAGTAAACCACCAGATGACAGATGGCTGCCATTAAAGTGGATAAGACTTTCAATGGCCAAACATTTGTAGATGACAGAGCAAAATCAACAACCTGGTAAAAATATTTCAACAGACATAAGCAAACAATATAATAAGCAAACTACATATTTACCTTCGCTACTGTCAAGGTCTGCCATGGTTTTTCCTGGATTTTCTCCATAATTTAGTCATTGAAATGACTTAAATAAATCTGAAATATTGGAAATACTCGATACAAGTTGCAAAAACTTGAACTGATGAAATATGCAATATAAAAAAACAATACATCTAAACAGTATGAAAATGGTAAGCAAATTATAGCACTAAATTGCAGATTACAATAGAATATTATTACTGCTGTCAGTGGTACAACATGTAAACATGTACAACACCATCTCACAGCACTCGGGTCTTTGGTTTGATCCTGGGCTCTGATTACTGTCTGTGTAGAGTTTTGCATGTTCTGCATGTTCTCCCCGTGTTTGCATGGGTTTCCCCCTGCAGCTCACAAAAACATGCCAGTGCGTGGATTGGTTGCTAATAATTGCCCCTTGGTGCGAACATGTGTGAATGGTGCCTTTTGATGGACTTGCCTCCTATTCAATGTGTATTCTCAGATAGCACCCAGTATTCCTGGGATATGCTTCAGATTAATTGCTATACAGTAAATAAATACTTTTACAATAAGAATAACTTATTGTAAATATAGACCTAAAATATGCTCAAAGGCTGTTCACAATGTAACAATGGTTACAATTAAAGCTAAAACTGTATTTATATAAGGTGCTGGGTAGTGGGGTACTTTTATTTACGCATATTTATGCGCTCCAGTGTAAATCATTTAATAATGTTTTGAGTGTTAATGTAAGTTATGTTAAGCTATTTAATATTAGACACAAAGAAGAGAAACGTGTCCATGTCCATGTTTCTTTGCTCCTACTGAGGATGGCCCCACATGGACAGCCTAAAGATAGAAGAAGATGGCTTTGAACTACAGTTGATACAAACAGTTTTGCTACAATGGCCTAGGCCTACAATTGCCATAATAACTTTAGGACTGCAATTGCCACAAACAGTTTTGCACTCAAGTCTAGATCAGCGAACAGGCGATAACTTCAGCAAAATAGACTTCATGTTAAAACTATAGTGAATTACCTGGCTACACAATTGCACTTTTTGACCATATAGCACACAGTTATAAAAGGGAGTTATTTACAATCACACTACCTGGTGTCACCCAGATGAGGATGGGTTCCCTTTTGAGTCTGGTTTCTCTTAAGGTTTCTTCCTCATGTGATCTCAGGAAGTTTTTCCTTGCCTCAGCTGCCTCTGGCTTCCTCATTATGGATTATGAATTCATATGTTTACAGTGTCCATTGTTAAAAGTATTATATAAATAAATGAAATTGAATAATTAATGTTTATGATTGTATTAATTACACAGTGGTTTTTAATATTAGTTCATGCAATACCTTGCATTTGGTGTTTTGTTGTTGTTGTTGTTTTATCTCATAACTATCATGTTTTCATCTGAGGGCTCCAGAGTGAAAAGCAGCCATGCAACTGCATATACAGCAGGAGCATGCTGTATATAGAAGACAGCTGTTTTAGCAACCGATGTGTGCTGTGAGCGTCGAATGAGAGAGAAAGAGGAGAAGGAGAGAAGAAGCAAGGCTGTCAGAGATGATCAGAGACGTGTGCTGCATGCAAAAGCACAACGCGGCCATTGATTATCAGTAAAATGGGAGCGCAGCGTCGCGAGCGGAGCAGAGCACAGCGCCGTCACTGGGCACTCTCTCACCGAGGACGCACGACTCAAAACACACCACAGCCTCGGATATGGCACTAAAGACACGTTTGAAGATTCATCTCTTCAAATAATGGTGGCGATCGCAAGGTAAAAAAAATAATTCATTCAAGTCTTTTGAAACGATTTGGACAGCGACGAGAGCGACAGCTTCTTTGTGTCCAGAGAATCCGCGCCTGGTTAACAATGGAATTTTGACAGCTGTGCTGTCCAGCTGTTTTTGTCCCTGTTGTGAAGAACAAAACGGCTTACACATTGATCAATGTGACATTAGCTCAGTCAACCGTGGATGCTATAAGATATGCCCATATATCTATGTAAGGAGAAGATGAAACAAGTAGCTGTTATGTTGTGGCACTGTTTCCAATTGTGCTTTATGATCTAACAGATCTGATCTAAGAATGTAAGTCGGATTTGATGATCCATATTGAATGTTCATTGTAGAACTAGCAGAACAAATGATAGATTCTGTGATAACGAGGTCTGTCACGCTGCTGAATGTAGACACTCAGTGCACTTCCATTGCATGTAATCTCCTAGGTGAAGGCAGAGACAGCGAAAAGGCTTGTGCAGATTGTCAGGTGATGTTGCTGGGTTGTTGGAGGCTGCCACATGCATCATCACCCACTTAATCAGCATCACCATGCCCACAATGCAGGATCCTAGCATGAATTATAACTTGAGTGCTGTGCCCTGGGACCCTGGTGCCTTCCAGACACCCTCGCTGACAAACAGTGCTGTGAAGATGGTGGCCATATCAGCTATTGTGTGCATGTCCCTCTTTGGCAATGTGGTGGTACTGCTGGTGTTCCAAAGAAAACCACAGCTACTGCATGTGGCCAATCGCTTCGTGCTCAACTTACTGCTGGCTGATCTGCTACAAACGGTGCTCGTCATGCCATTTGTTATTGCTGCCACCGTACCTGAGGTCTGGCCACTGGACGTCCGTCTGTGTCAAGCCCTGGTGGTGCTCATGCACCTTTTTGCTTTCACTGGGGTAAACACTATTATTGTCGTTTCAGTGGACCGCTACCTGGCCATTATCCACCCATTGTCATATCCTACACGTATGACGCCTCACCTGGGCACTAACCTGATCGCGCTTACCTGGCTGTTGAGCCTGCTTCAGAGCACCCCACCTCTCTACGGCTGGGGAGCTATCGATTTCGACCGACACCATAATGCCTGCACCATGGTGTGGTCCTCCAGCCACTCCTACTCTGTGCTGGTGGCCACTCTTTCCTTCTGGCTGCCTGTGGCCATCATGCTTGGCTGCTACTGGATGGTGTTTAGGGCAGCCCGGCGGCAGAATGCTTTGGTGCACCCTGTTCAAACGAACCACTCTCCAGATTCAAGCTCCAGTCCACACAGGCAGCAACAGCAGCAGCAGCAGCAGCCCCAACAAGAAGGCTCTTTCTCAGCCTCAAACCCTGCCAGGAACAGACACCGACGCTTCCATTACCACTGCAAGGCAGCAAGGGTGGTTTTCGTCATCATGGCCTCCTACGTGGTCAGCATGGGCCCATACTGTGTTTTGAGCACCATTTCCATACGTTCCAGCACTGCTGTGCCACCATGGCTGGCCTCACTTGCACTTGTCCTCTTTTTCCTGCAGTGCTGCCTGCACCCATACATCTACGGCTACATGCACCGCAGCGTGCGCAAGGAGTTCTTGGCATTGCTCTGTGGGGCACAATGTGGACAGACTCGTCCAGGGCGAGGTTCAGCTGTAGACAGCTGCTTCACAGTGACAGATGGGCGGTCAGCACAGATGCATATCCCCAGCCACATGACCCGTATGTGTTCCCTTCAGACTTGGGAGGAGGGGACATCATCCTCACCTATAGACCAGAGGTCAAGGGAGAGCCACAAAGAGACGACGTCTGTGAGCCTGAGCTCTGATAGGGAGCTAACTCTGCGTAGCACCAAGTGAAATGATTGTTTTACTATTTGTAATGTGCTTGAGGCAAATGAAGACATCAATCTGCATGACAGAGTCAGTAGTAATTAGTCAAGGTGACTAGGTTTATGTCTTAAAGATGTCTGTCTGCTTATCCAACTGTTTCATAAGTTTTACCTCGATATACCACTAGACTTTCAAAATGGCCTGGTGATTGAAAACTTTTATAGACAATGACAGTGGTTACTAGGTTAATAGTTATTATTTGTCAGTTTCTTTTAAAATGAAATTCAAAAGATTAAATACACAGAAAGCTTATGTATCTCTGATATTCTTAATAGCACCTAAGTCATTTCAACTGGTGTTAGGCCATTGCAAAAATGTTATTCTAATATTCTTGATGCGAGAAGTAAGGTATTTGATGGCCTGTTGATATTGAATAAAGTTATAGGTATGTTAAACGTAGTATATTTTTTACGATTTTTTGATATAGTAGAGATTTACATGTATGCCATTTTGTGATGCTATGTGCAATATTTGTAAATTCAAATGTATGTATTTGGGGTGCAAAGCATTGCAAGGCCAGGGAGAAGCCCTGATGTTTGAACATTAGCGTGACATAAATCTTGCTGTGGTTCCTCAACTGCATGGGTGGAGAACATATTATTCATTTTCCACACATGTGTAAGTTTTATAACAAAAGCAGGTGGTTGTTTTGGACATCAAAATTTCAGGTGCTCAACAAGCGAGATTTTGGCAAGGCATTTATTAACATTTTAAAAGTAAACAATGCTGGAGAATAACCTAACCAACAATTACACTTTACCTGGAAGACTTGTGGATGTCGCTGGTGTTCCTCATGAGACCATCCAGTGTGCAAAGACTCTCAAGGAGTAGTACAATGTGTGTCTTACATCTTGACCACTGAAATGCTTTGCTGACTCTAAAGCAGGCAGCTCAGTTTTAATGCATCTAAGAGAGCCATATAGTATCTCACTGCCATTAAGTTTAATTTGGTATGCCCACCAAATTTTCAAAGGGGGTGACGAACCCCATGGACACTTTCTGGAGTGGACCACAGCAGGAGCAGCAACCTCTTTCACATCTGTATTCAGACTTTTCCCCCATAATTCACTCATAGGGCTGCACAATATAGTTAAAATATGTTAAGACTTGATTGCATTACCCTGAAATACTGTATATATTAGAATGAATTACTACCATTATGTCTATATTTGACATAAAAACCCACACATGCTTCAGACTCTGTTTAAAATACCCATAGCAGGATTCTTTAGTATATTTATTTGTACATTGCAGAAGCCAGGATCACAATAATGCTTAACAGACCATATATTGTGCAGTCCTATTTAGCAAGTGACAAAGTCCAGAGCAATATTTATTCATGCTAAGTGATGAAACTGGGAGAACAAAACACTGACAGACTTTCACTACTGGCTAGTGAATTAATATACAATTAAAAAAACTTTAATACAGCCTGCGTATTCAGTGTTTCTGTAAAGGGGGACATCTTCGCTTACAGAAACACTGAAAACGCAGGCTGTATTAAAGTTTTTTTAATTGTCTGACATGTTGGTCTGTTTGCAAAGTTTCATAGCCTTAGAACACATCACCTGGCCTTCACAATACAGTGTATGCTGTTTTTTGTACGTGTCTTCAATCAGACTGTTAAGCTTACAGTCTCAGCGAATGTGGGCAGAATAAAGATGTTACACTCACTTTTAAATAGATTGCAGCTGAAGTCTGGTTAAATGATGAAATGACAAGTTAGTACCTCCCAAACTTGAAAAAGAGTAGTTGATTTAAGCCAGTGGTTCTGCAGTCCCTGGTCTTGGGGATATCTTGCACTGTATATTTTTGTTTTTTCATTTTCCAATGCACATCATACAACTCACGAGCTTAAAAAGGCTTTCTTGAGTCGAGCTTGTGTGAGACAGTTATAAATATAGAGTTAAAATTCTAAACAGTTTTTCTATTATTATTATTATTATTGACTGGCTTGAATATTCATATTTGAATTGTTAAACAATTGTGTGTCCTCAACATGGTTATAGCCTGCGATTTTTGTGTGAATGTTACGACACGACATCCGAAGACTCAATTCAACCAACATTTGTTCCTTTGTAGTAAATCAAACATTTAATGATTAAACAATTAAGATCCTTATAATGCAAGGCATCTGTTCACTTGTGCTCACATTAAGAATTGAATTGTTTTAAACTATGTCGATAAATATTGTAATGATTTATATTGTGTTTTTCTTTCATGATACAACAATCTTTAGGTATACCTCACATGATTTTCTGAAGCTCAGTAGCAGTGGTGAGCATTTCAATTAAAGTTCTTGAAGCAAAGCTTTCCAGGATTTGTCATTTCTTTTTGCTCTAATGCCAAACCCTCGATCACTTTTCAAATTTTGCATGAAAAACAATGTGTGAAATCCATAAAAAAAAAAAAAATCAACAGGTTGTTGATTAAAGGTACAATAACAGTCATTTTAATATCCAATTATTAATGAGATCGTGAACAATCCCTTTTATCCCTTTTTTTTTTTTATTATTTACAAACCTTTCACCTTTTGGCTAAAACTATTTTATAAAACAGAAATCAAAATTACAATGGACACCATGTTTTAACATTCAACTTATAAAACAGGTTTTAAAAAGGCATTAACGTATTTGGAGATCAATATAAAACAATAATATATATAAGAAATTTGATATAAGAAATCTGAATGTCTTTTCTAGTCCAATATCAATTTGTGCTTCAGGTCCAGGTAGCCTCCCATATTGATCACAATCCGTGTGCCGCTCATTCTTTTAGTTTCTGGTGTCCGCAATTTTGACTGACAAGTTAACCCTTACACGTGCATACATTTGAGCCTGCTCAGTTCTGCTTTTCCATCACCTTCATAATGTTCTAACATGTTAAATGTGCAAACTAACCAACCAAATTACATACAGTAGAAACAGAATTATGACAGTAAAACTAGATGACAAGCAAAGAAGCACATCTCCTCCCAACAGTCTGCCAATCAAAGCTGAACACTGAAGAAATTTCCTCACATTGTCCAGAGAGTTCATGCTGAGATTCCAACTTTAGTCCACCTTCACCACACTGTAGATTTTATTTACAAACCAGAAACAGGCAAAAAAGCCAATGGTGCCTGGGGAAAGACATACAGATCAGATGAGATGAATATGAACAATTTCATTCGTGAATCATTCGAAGCATTTAGACAAGAAATGTGGCGTTTGTGAAAATCCAGTCAGTAAAATTATAATATACTACAAGAGTACATTACCAAGTTTAAAAAGAGCATATTTATTTCAACTGCACAGATGAATAAAAATAATTAAAAAAATAAATAAAATAATAATAATAATAAAAATAAAAAAAAAACACCCGTCAATGTCAAAGAAAAAAAAAATTCATGTTAATGACTAGAGAACAGCAGTCCAAGATAAAATTATAAATTAAGGCTTTTACAATTTGCCCGTCATGTAGGAAAAAGAATCCGCACCTAATAAAAGAAGGAAGAGTTAGCCTATGCATTGTAATGTTGATTTTGTGCACACTGCAGTTAGGAAGCATTTTCTCTCCATTTAGTGGTCATGTTGTTGTTTTCGGCTCTCCATGAGCTTTGCCGTTTATGGGTTTCGCTAAATATAAATCCGCTTTGCCGTGAATGCGTTTGGTACCTTTGGGTGACTTTGCGTTTGCGTTTGGGTGATAAGACAATCAACAGATTAACATTTCTAAATCTGCCGGTACTGCGAGTTCAGTTTGGCCTATGAACTTTCCCAGGCTCAATGAAGCTACAGCATTACACGTACAGAGAGGGAGAGAATGCAAATCATAAACCACAGCTATTAGAAGAAGTCTGTACAGGTTTAATGCATCCCACGTATTGGCATGTGTGGGTGTTTTCAACCAGCAACAGCTAGATCGTGCTGTTACCATGTCAACTTCTGACCACCTCTACCTACAAAAATACAAGTACTCTGGGAAGTGTGTGTCATAGGCTGTACACAAACATGTTCCGTTTCTCTTTGGATTCTAGTTTTTGCATCTTAAACGTGAAGGAATTGTCATAACTGCCTTAGCCAGGGTTTCCGAAGCATCTATTAGATGCCATGGCAACATATAACCTGAGAGCCTGATATTCATTATGTATACAAAGCTTCCAAATCTAATACTGTAACATCAATGCCATACAGAGTCCTCCAATCATATGCGATCGTAAGGAGTGCTCTACGTGATGGCCAATTGATTCAGTAATGACGGTAAATGCTCTAGGCCACGATTATCTACACAAGCAATCAGCGCTATGGACAATTACCATTTCAAGATGGAAACCAAGAAGCTAGGATTCAGCATTAGAATAGCCTGTGGATGAAGCTATTCAATAAAAGAGGAGAGAGCCTGAGTATGTGGAGGTTTATATAACCCAACGCTAAACAGGAGATTATAGTTTCAGGAAGATGGGAAACAAAATAAGGTCAGCAGTCAGTGTGCCGTTTATTTATATGCCGTTTGCTTGGATCGTAGCTGATCTCCTTCAGCCTCCGACAACTGAGAAGATGAATCTGGAAATCTGGGGAATTCTGGGAAAGCCAAATCTAGACCAGGCTACTATCTCACACAACAGCATTTTTTAAAAAGGGGTTGAAATATTTATGTCTCTTAATTTACTCTTGGCCTACGCACCTCTACTGAAGCATAACATGAAGTGAAGGGTAACAATAGAAAGAAAAAAAAAAAAAAAAAAAAAAAAAAAAACACAAAAGGTTTGTGCCCTGTGACTCTTAACTGGGTTACCACGGTAACAGACCCCAGGTACAGTAAAAACTCATTTAATGCGGTTTAAAAAAATATTCCGGAGGTTCCTGAGTGGCTAAACAGAAAAGGATTCGCCCTATCGTCCAAAGCTCAGGAGTTTAAATGAAAATGATGCCACGGGGGGTGGCTTTCTCTCTCCCCTGTCAATACAGTGATACCAGCAAAGTATGTATGCAACAATTAATCGACATTGATTACAAAAATTCGTTGAAACACGGAATTTTAATGTCAATGCGTCGTATTATAAAACCACGTGAGAGTTCATCAATAACTGCAATGCACTACAGGAAGTGCTGGGGGTGGTATCACTTCTATTGTCTGTCGTGACTGCATGCAGACGATGGAAGCGCACAGAAGAAGAGCAACGCGACTAGCTAGTTAGTTTGTGGGTTGGTTTTTAATGTTTGATTAAGAAATCAAGCTTAAGTTTCAAATTCATATGTTTCATGGGTCATTAGTTTAATTTGCTATGGGTACTTATGTTAAGGCAGAGGCTGGGCAACAGGGTGACATTCACAGGTGTGCAACCCTGAGCAGGTGAAGTAAAACATGCACTGGAGCCTGGAACAGGAGCCACGCCCACCGGAAGCAGAGATGGAGGACGTGACAGAAATAATCTTTGACTAATCAAGGAAAAACAATGACAGAATAGTCGACTACCAAAATAAATGCCCTACTAGTCTGTGACCTCGTTCTTGCTAAGGCGGATTTGACAGTACTTTCCTCCGAGTGTGTTGCACCGCCCCGACACTGCACGAGCAGCAATTTGAAAAGATGCGGTTGGCCAGAATCATGTGCCATGCAAATGTAGACACTAGGGTGTTCCCACATGTCAACACTGAACTTTAAACATTTGCATCTGCCCAAAGATTTGCTCTCTGTATTTTAAAATCACAGATGTCATCAGCACAGTAAGACAAAAAAAGGTTTGCCCAAGGAAAAAGATAAATATCCGCCTTTAAGAGTAAGCACACAGCAGTTATTCTTAAGAGGTACTGTATTAGAGGAATGGCAACAGGACACAAATCCTGCCCATGCTAAAATGGTTAACACTGTGCAACATATTGACTTTTCTTCCCCATCGCAGGCTGTGTAAACAGGGCAAATGGATTATGCTCTGTTCTTTCCTTATTCTTCCTGCCCCACAGTATCACTACAAAGGTAATGTCTGCTGCCAGGCTCGCGTTTCTGATTGATGCTTCAGATTATAGAATAACTCGGTTTCTAGAACATCAAACAATGACAGGTTATGTGGACACGTCATGTTTACAAATTATATCATACTGTTTTATCAACGACACGAAAGTGTCACCTGTTCAGACTTAGCGTACAACTCACCGGTGAAGAGGAAGAATATGAGAACCATGACCATGGTGTAGCCAAAGTAAAGAATGGTACTGGCAGCTCCTTGGATTTGAAGTTTGGAAAAGAAATAATGTACAGCATAGATGAAGAGATAAACTGCTGTAAATCCACTAGTGAGGAATGATCGCCACCACCAGTGATAATCCTGTAAACAGAAAATAGAGAAACAGGTGAGCAAGAAAATACAGACACGGCCCTCTTGAAAATCCTGCCATCACTACAGACCCTTAGTGTTAAATAGTACAGTATATTGCCCCAGTAAACTATAACTCAAAGGTCCTTTTGAGATGTGAAACAACCCCCCCCCCCCCCGCACACACACAGGATTTCACAGCTTTATTCACAATTTCAGATATTACTTATAAAGACATTAATAAGTACACATGAATTGAAAAATGTTATGACATCCCAGTCTACAGTCTTACCTCAGCACACAAATGAAAGTAACAGAGCAGAATGGTGGCTTCTGAACATGTGACAATGAGGATAATGAACACCAAGAACAGGAAGCCAAACATGTAATACATCTGATGAGACCTGCAAGTACAGAATGTCAGAAAACATCCTGTTTTTATCTAACAGTGGGGTGTAGCAGTCTTATTATTTGAATAATTCATGAGATCGAATTATTAGAGTACCAGATGCTGTTGAGAATGAAGAAGAGCTGGATGAAAATGCAGCCGAAGGGCAGGATGCCACCCATGACGATGCCTGGAATGGGTTTGGTAAAAAAGGACTGCTCTGGGATTTGCCGTGGGATCTGGTTTGTTCGCACTGGCAATTCAATCACCTGTGAGGGGGAAAAAAATTTATAAAAAACATAAGCACAAACCAAAATGTATACAATGTGAAACAGATCGGGCCAAATATGCTGTTTCCTCATATACCATGACAACAAAGACAAATCCCATCAAATGCCTCTGGCAAACTCCATAAACATATTGCTTTACTATCAGTTTTCACTCTGCAGGTCTGTCTTGGTTTTGTCTGATAGTCTTCCGATTTACGCATTATTATCATCCTATGTTTGTTTACTATTACAACATGTGCATATCGTGTGACTTCTCAGTCTTGTCTGAGATGGCAAGTTACCATTTCACAGCACATTCACTAACTAGGACATCTTGGATATTAGAGCAATTAGTTATCCAAACATCTATAGCAAACATCTTTGTAATGTTTCTTTGTTTCTAATGTATTCAGAATGATCTAATTTATCCAGGTAAAACATCATGTGTGTAACTGAATGCAGAATTTGCACAATGTCTGGCTCTGTAACTCAGTTTAGAGCGTCTGGTCAGAGGGCATGAGCAGCCTGGCTGAGGGCCTTGGTTTCATCATCCCACCCTGTCCAACTGTCCAACTTCTAGAGAAGCTCGTCTCCCTCTGCTCTACCTCAGCAATTAACAAGTTTCACTTTGTGACTTTGTTGACGTTCTCAGCATGCACAAGAAAGCATCCAGTTGATTTTCACCACCCCTGGAACGCAAAGACCCCATTTACACTTGGCATTAAAATGCATCTTGTGCGACCTGATCACAACTGGACAGTGCGAAATAGAACTGTGAACGACCTCCAAGACGCATTCACTCAAACCACTTTCCGAGGTGGTCCGAGACACACTTGACCACAAACCTTCCGTGGTGTAAATGCTAATGCGTCCCGATGCTTCTCCAACACACTAGAAAAAAATGGACAACTGATATATGTGGTTCGAGTGCAAGAAAGTAATGAAGGTATGCTGCAAGTTTAACGTTTTAACATAACTGCAGGGACCTTTGACCTTCTATTGGAAGTGATGTAGGTAGTAACGAAATCTGAACAAAAATGTCCAGCTGACCGCTTTTGTTCAAATTTCGTTACTGCCTACATCAGTTCCGCTAGAAGGGCAAAGGTTCCAGCGCAAAATTACATTAAAACATTAAACCTGCAACATACCCTTAGTATTTTCTTGCACTCCAACCATGTACATTACCAGTCAAAAGTTTGGACACACCTTCTCTTTCATAGGTTTTTCTTTTTCTTTTTGTTTTCTATATTGCAAAACAATACTGAGTACATCAAACTATGAAGCAACACATACTGAATTATGTAGTAAACAAAAAAGTGTAAAAAATAAAAACCCAAACAAAAAGTGTTTCATATTTAAGATTCTTCAACGTCACCACCATTTAGCTTGATGATATTGTGGGCATTATCTTAACCAGCTGCATGAAGTCGTCACCTGGAATGCTTTTCAGT
>JAQQZR010000002.1:12569366-12582360 GCA_030068235.1 Notoglanidium macrostoma
AGGTAAAATTAGGTGTTTAACAGCCTGTTAAAAATACACCAGAATGCAGGAAATGGCATCTAATTCATTAAAAAATGTCTGGGGAAGGACGCACAGACCCCCGCCAGTGTGTCCCCCACATTCAAAATGCTTCTGACGCCCCTGTTAACAGCACAATGTCATGGATACAGAGTTTACAGAAAAATGTCATAAATCTTATCTCATGAATATAACATTTATTACAATTATAATATTTACATGGTTAACTCTTTGTAATTTGATCATTATTTTAGATCCCATGGGTGTTTGTTTTTTCTCTTTTTGTATATTGTTCTTCAGTAAAAATCTGTTTACACACGACTTCAGCAGAAATATGGCATTGTTGTATTACAATTCTACATCTTGTTTTCCAGATCTTATTATATATTCACTACACAGATCACTAACCAAAATTTATTTTTGGAAGATTCTCGACAAAAATGCCGTACATTATTGATTTTTCGTTTAGGTTTATATTTAACTCAATATTTTACTCCTTCCCTATTTCTGCTGAGCGTGGACAATATATCAAACGTATAAAATCAAAATAAAAAATATACACGTCTGCTTGCCCTTCTGGGCCACCGTATCAGAGTGTATCGCGGCTATCAACTTTGGTGCGCTAGTACTCGTCGAACATAGCGCATGCGCCAGGATGTGCGCATGCGACTTCAAGCTTAGTGCGTCAACCTTTCACGACGTCAACTATTTTCGTTACCCCGGGTGGGACATCTGAATGATTAAAGGCAACGTGAGGTCTTTCTTCGGTTCTCCTGTTGAGTGTCCGACGTTTTCAGGTGAGTGGTTAGTAAAGGCTCGTGCATGACCCTTATTTGTTACTCGGGTCAGGTTTACGTTACCTTATTATGTCAAGTAATAAACACTGTGTGCATTTTATGTTTTTAAGTTGTGTAGAAATGTCACTGTTAAATAATAAGCAACACATTTCCAATCGCATGGCTAGCGCGCTTCAGGCATCGCTAATCTGCTAACCTGGCTGAACACTAGAAAGCTGCTACATAATGCCACAACGTTGCTTTGTTTATAACATATATAAATAATAGGTGAAAACGACTTAAAGCCGTTAACACATTGTTTATAATGGCTGTAGTTTGGTAGCAAACCAGGCAATGCAGCCGTAATGGCCATGGCATGTGAGAAAGTCGCCAGCAGCGTCCGCCATTTTGTGAATCACGTTAAACAAACAATCGACTAAAGCTAGGTGCCGTTAGCTTGTAATTTAACTAGAGCGCGTGCTTTTGGCGAGTTCTCAAGTTTTTACTTCCTTCTAAGTCGCTGTATGTTGCGCTGCTTTGATCGCTAATGCTAGCTTGGATGTCTAATTAACGTTGCTTACTGTGAGAGCTCTGTAGTTTACCTCAGGATAGCATCTTCGCTAAGTCGCTAGCTTGTACAGTTATAGACGCAGCTGGGACGCGAACTGGATGCTTTGAAAGCCAAAGAGAAGCTCAAAAATTAACCTATTAGGAAAGCTCGTTTAGTTCTAATTTATGTTGCGGTTTGCAAAATACAACATTGTGTACCGTGCATTGAGCCCATGCAAGCAGCAGCACTGTTCAAAACCACCGAGTTAGTATCAGCTTTAAATTCTGTATCTAAATGTTCTTAGCATTTTATATAATGTTCTTACTGCAGTTCAACATAAAGAAAAGCACTATGACTGATCACTCCCTCAGACAGTATACGTTTATTCACTCTGCTACATGCAAACTTTTATAACGAAGCCTTTTTCCCCTTTTAAGGTCTCGCAGTTGACTATGGCGGAGGCAGACAGGCCTGGGAAGCTTTTCATCGGTGGCTTGAACACTGAAACTAGTGAAAAAGCTCTTGAAAGCTACTTCAGCAAGTTCGGCCGGTTATCTGAAGGTAATTATTGAAACTGGGAGTAAATATTGGATGATGCAAAATTGAAACAATCCCCTGAAGACGTTTACTAATCTCTGAACATTAACAAGCTGTGATGAACATTTTTGGAATTGATCCACAAAATGAAAATAATTAAAGCCATACCTCTGAGAAGTTCTGAGCTTGCATAAATGTACTTGCCACCATGTTGAAATGTAAGTGGTTTGCTCGAACCCTCTTTGCACTTTTTCCCCACACAGTTCTGTTGATGAAGGATCGGGAGACAAATAAGTCCAGAGGGTTTGCTTTTGTGACTTATGAGAATCCTGGTGATGCTAAAGATGCTGCGAGGGAATTGAATGGAAAGGTAAGCTCGGGTTAAATCGTGGTAGTGAGCTGTGATGATGCTTTGTGGCCATGATCAGTTTGAACTGATTTAGCCCAACTGTCCTCTAAGAAGTACTGAGCTTACTTGTGTGCTTTATATCAGTTTTTTTTTATTTTAGAAATCCTTGTTTTAGCCTGTAAATACTTAGTTACACCCTTACTGTTCCCAAGGCCCTGGACGGTAAACCCATCAAAGTAGAGCAGGCCACAAAGCCTCAGTTTGAGTCGTCCGGGCGCCGAGGCCCTTCATCAATGCATCCGCGCAGTCGTGGTTCTCCTCGCGGGCCACGAGGGTCGAGAGGGGGTCACAGTGGAATGCGGGGACCACCAAGCAGAGGTATTAAACAAAAGATTCCAGGCTTTCAATTTGTTTTTGCGGTTCATAACTTGTGGGCTGTGATGATTTTGTTTCTTTTGATCCATTGGAGGTGATTTTTCACTTGTTCTCTAAGAAGTACTGAGCCTATAGTGTGCATCATGACTGTTGGTCTGCAAAGTATTGTGATAACGTAGAGATTGTAGAACCTTTCTTTAAAGGGATGTCGTCCAGAGGACCCCCACTAAAAAGAGGACCACCAATGCGCAACGGAGGGCCACCACCAAAGAGATCAGCACCTTCTGGGCCAATGGGCAGACGTAAGCAATTTTCATTGATTTTGATGCTTTTTGTTTAGTTTGTTCCAGTTCTGTATTCAGGTTCTGATTATTAACCCTTAATTTTGTTTTGCAGCCCCAATGTCTAGGGATCGGGATCCTTATGGTCCTCCTCCTCGCCGAGATTCACTTATGTCAAGAAGAGATGACTACCCATCACCACGTGATGATCACTATGGTGTCAAAGACAGGCAAGTCACAATATACGCTGTATTGAGTTATAATTAATAAATTGTACTATAATTGAATAACATCTGTGTCTTGGTGTATCTCACAATCCATGCTATATAGCTATTCTAGCCGGGACTACATAAGCTCCAGAGACAGCCGGGACTATGGCCCTCCACCACGCGATTATTCGTACCGTGACTATCCGTCCCAGTCCAGTTCCAGAGATGATTATGGTTCAGTGTCTCGAAGTTACAGGTATAAAATGTTTCTTTTCCAACTGTATCTTTTTGTGAAATGTTGAGCCTCTTGAGTGACTCTTTCCTTTCCACTTGTAGTGATCGTGACAGTTATGGGGGAGGTCGTGAACCTAGAGGCTATATGGATCGAACAAGTGGAGGCTCCTACAGAGAACCTTATGACGGTTACGGTAAGATTTCAAACTTAAGTGTTCTAGAAAAGAGCTTAAGGATGTACCCAAACAGCGCTGTGTGCTCCTGGGACAAGACGGCCTCATGTCAATCCACATAGTCAAGGGCGCCTTCAAAGCTTCCTTTCGTACAATTTCAGAATCGCACCCAACAAAGAAATCCCTGATAACATTTTTCCTCCTTCTTTGAGCCTTTCCAAGAGCCCAGTCTAAATCAAACAAGAAGCAAAGTGGTCAAACTACAATCTATTCCCTTCACCTTATTCCTAAAGGAAACCAGTTGAACCAATATGTTAACTTGGTTTAGTTCATAAATCCAGAGCTCCAGATTCATTCGCATTTAAATCATGGAACACTTGAGTGCTAATGGCCCTGATCTGTAAATCATTCACACCAGCCGTGAGGAATATATTTAGGACAGTGGGCACTTGACAACTTGAACAAAAAATGTCTGTGAATTTTGCCAATTACATGACCCGTTGACCCTGCAGGTAACTCGCGCAGTGCCCCACCCTCAAGGGGCCCCCCTCCATCCTACGGTGGGAGTGGTGGAGGCAGTCGCTATGACGACTATGGCAGCAGTTCCAGGGATGGATATGGCAGTCGCGACAGTTACGCCAGCAGTCGGAGTGAGTCATACTCTGCTAGCCGCGCCGAGCGCCCGGCCAGGCAAGACCTCGAGAGAGGCTACCCTCCTCGCCAATACAGCAGCTCAAGCCGAGGCGCACCTCGGGGTCGTGGAGCTAATCGAGCAGATAGAGGAATGAACCGAAATCGGTACTGAAATGGACTCTGTGCTGGAAAAGGGTTAGGTGACATTTTGAGACAACGGAGAGGCAAAATTTTTAACTTCTAGATGAACTTTAAACTTCCGGTTTCAATCTGTACGCAACCTTGTCAAGTTTTTTTCCTGAGTGTTACAGTTTGTTTCTTTCCCCTGCCCGTTTCTCGTTTCATAGTACTGTTGCCAATTTAAGTGATGAGTGTTTAGTTTTGTTCCCTAGTGATGTTAACCTGCAATGCCCAGGAGTATTGTTTTTCATTTATCAATAAAAAATTTTTTATCAAACCATTCATGCCCTCCTCCTGTTCGAAGAGGACCCACATAAATGGTGAACACGGTCAGCTCCCAGCCTCATTCATGGTGAGGGAAAGCTTAAAATTGATCCATATTAGATTATGTGGAGAATCTTGTTGTCTGTTGAGAACGAGACCAATGTCTTTGCCAAACTCTTTATCAGTATAGTTTTCCTCAGTGCAAATGGATTCCTCATCACAAAGCCTAAACATTGACGGCTTGCGACAACCAATATGCAGGAAACAATCCAACACCAGATTAAACCTGACATCAGCTGGTAAGCAAAGCAAACCCTTTTGTCTCTGGTCTAAGTGAACTTAACTCAATGGTATCTCAACTTCAGGTTAGTTAACACACCACCTTTACCTCTTCTGGCCTTACAGACGATAACAGACTACAGTCTAACACCGTACAGTGTGTGGGGTTTTTTTTTTTTTTTTTTTTTTTTTTTTTTTAAATACTTGATCGACTACTCAAAAAAAAAAAAAAAAAAAGTCCGCAACCAAAGGAGTCTTGTAAAAAATCAGTGGATCATTTGAATTTAAAGGCCCTTAGTCTCAGGAATGAATGACAAGGGGGAAACATGGATTTCCAACTCTCCAACACCACATTCCACGTGACACATGGCATTGTAAGGATATTAAGATGAAGCCTCCAACCTGTGGACTATTTCTACGATGTAGTATAAGTCCCCCTAATTTCAATTCATATCCTGACCATTTTCAGTGGAACCTTTATTAGATGTTGCCTTAGTTTTTAACAAGGCCAAAGCAGCTCACAAGCATGCCCATTCTAACAAAGGAGACGCCTGGAAAAGACACTTCTAAAATTCAGCCTGGAAAATAACTGGAAGCCAGTCAAATTGGATCCTGATGCATTACATTTTTTTGCTCACGTACCTTTATTAATATATTGTTGTGGCTAAAGCAGTGCACTCATCAGAGTTTTCTTGTTTCAGGATGAACATAACTGCATGATCAACAGGACTGGAGCTTGTACTTCTTCAATGCTGATGGTTGCTTGGTTGTGGCTATACACGCAGCATGTATGGCAGTCAGCAGGTATACCCACTGCCATAGACACATTCATACATTATGAACTGTTTCCTGTTTCTTATTTCCCTTGATTCTGTTTTTCAGATCCAGATCGAGTGAGTCCTTGGATAAGTGAATCCTTCAGGTGGAACTGAGTCCCAAGCCTACAACGTGATTAACATTTGAGGGGTGTGTTGGGGGGGATTTCTTCCTCTTAAATAAACTTTTGCTCTACTTTGAAGCTGTCTCTGTCCATTCATTGCAGGACCACAATTAAGTATATTGTGAGATGTAATGTAGTCTCTCAGTGTAAAAGAAACCATAAGCAGCATGTTCTCACACTTGAAGCATGATTATGGTTCCACAAGTATTTTACAAGCTTTATTGGATGTGCTTGTGGTTCTTTGGAAAGCTCAAGCTGGCGGGATGTGCAATATCCTCTTGGTGGAGAGTCAGGGCTGATGCTTTGCGTTGCTGCTGATTTTGAATGCTGTTCCGCAAAGCAGAAGTGTTGCGGATGTGGGCAACAGCAGTGCGCAGCGGCCTGTGTGCTGCAGCAGCGCGGCCCGAGCAGCCATGAACCCGGAGGAGCGGACTGTGACCTGGCTCATCTCCCTAGGAGTGCTTAATTCTCCTAAAAAGAACATCGCGGATCCGGAGGGATTTCTCAAAGCATCACTCCGAGATGGGGTCGTCTTGTGCAAGCTTATGGAGCGACTGGTACCGGGATCTATTACAAAGGTAACGAGACGCAGGAGGATAAAGGATGACAGAAGTGACAGTAATGAAGCTTTATGCTTCCTTATAGCTGTAAGCATGATTAAGCGGAGTAGGAATGTAACGGAACGCGATGCTACACGTCAAACAGTTTAACCAGCTGAATAAGTGCAACATGCTGTGTTTGTAAGAACGGAATAACATGCGAAAGTGCTAAATACACACTAAATACTTGTTTTCCTGATGAGCAAAGTAGTCTTAAAACGCCCAGTTTAATTGCGATGTAAACTCCGACTTCCTGTCTCAGGACCGAGTGTTCCGCATTCTCTAACGTCCTTGTCCTGGGTTCTGCCGCCTGTATCGTGTTACACTATAACAAAGCATGTCCTTTCTGTCAGCCCCTGTCCTGTTTTATGTCCACTTATAGACCTTTTATATATTTATAAGCCTAACAATTAGTCTGCGGTTTCATTTCCGTAGCCAGTAGGCTCCGATATGCTGTTAAAATGTAGACAAGATTGTGAAAGCCGCAAGCGTCGACTTCTGACATGTTTAACATGTCTATAGGTTAATATGGAGGAAATGTTTAGCTTAGCTTGCTGTTCGGGTTTCAGAACTAGTTAGTGTTGAATGTGAAAATGGTACACCATCACCACAAAAACATACAGACTGTAGTACGTAAAGGCCTGCCGTAGTAGGTGTCCGGTTAGCATGTTGCTAAACACCAGCTCAAAGCAGCATGTGTTGCAGAATATAATGTATATAAACGCTGTTCGGGTGTTTAGATTTGCACTGCTTTAATGTGTCCATACATGTCGCCACAGTGCCTGAGCAGCAACTCGTCACTTCCTCCTCAAAGCTCTTTTTCCTGGTGTGACGGGAAAGAGGGTTGTGAGCGTTAAGGGCAAGAGCAAAGAGTTTGTGCTGACAAGAATAACGAAGTGCTTTTGCATGACAAACTCGGAAAACGAATTGCAGTAATTGGGCAGAAACGGACCGGTTACAGGGTTAAACGGGAATCCGCTGCACAACAACATGCGATCAGCTCGTGCTTCTTCTCAGCCTTGAGTAACGTTAACGCTAGTTGGAGTAGATATACTACTCATAGTGACGTTAGTGTTATTATTTATCCTCTTCGTTTTTGCAGTATTGTCCGGATCCTAAATGTGAAGCCGACTGCATTGCTAACATTCGGGAGTTTTTGAAAGGATGCGTCTCTTTGAAGCTTGAGGTAAGCTGTCATTGCACTTTTTTTTTTTAATTATAGCATCATTCTCCTAAATGAATCCAGGACATATGCATAGGACTGGAGATTAGGAGGTCTGTAGCTACAGAAGAGCCTCAGATATAATAATCAGAGTTTATTATTGTCCACCGATACTGTGCAAAAGTCTTGGGCAAACTATGTTTTGTATACATTTTGTTTAAGATATTTATGTTAAGAATTCTGGGTTGTTGAGTGAGTACAAAACATTTAGGATTCCCAAACATTAGGCTAATATTTCCCCCCCCCCCCCCTCTTCAGTATTTGAAGAATCTTTGTACATCAGTAATGAAAGCAATTACATAAGAGCCCACTTTTCAAAACATAAGAACATGAAGGCTCCTGGGTTCTAACAAAAAAAAAAAAAGGTAAGTGGGAGAGTAAAAGCCTTCAGAAGAACCGTGGCAGGTTCTCCAAGATGCTCAATAAACAAAGCAGCGAACTTCCGTATAAAGCTGCACAAATTGTACCTGGGACTACGGTTTAAGGGGAAAAAAGGGAGCATCACACCGAATATTGACTTTGTTTAGTTTATGACTGTTTACTGTTTAAGTAGAAAGATTTAACTGAATCGTTTCTGAAGTCATCTTTCCTGCACAGCGTTTCTCTGCATGTGCCTATACGTTTGCAGTGACGGCTCTGGGAATAAACTTCGTATATCACTGACATTGCTCTGCTGGTTTTGCTCAGTTTAGATAAACTGATTAAAATGTCTTATCATATCCATGGACAGATATTTTTGATTAGCTGGCATGCCTTCGACCATCATGCGCAAGCTGTATAGCGTAATTCTTCTTGCATGTTGAGCCTCTTATAGACTACCGCTAAAAACTTTTACGAAAGTTTGGTAAATGGTTTCATATTAAGTAAAAAAAAAGAATAAAAAAAAAAAGTATGTAAATATGCATACGGTGCACTTGTAGGACCTAATTTGTAATTCTGTAAGCGGGTTTATCACTGTTTTGTGGCTTTTCTTGCAACCATCAGTCTTCTCACTTTAGGAAGAAGCAGCCTTTATACACCACAGCACAGTGCAGTTCTTTTTTTCTTTTTTCTTTTACATATCCCAGCTTGCTAGGAAGTTGGGATTAGAGCGCTATGGGGTTAGGGTCGGCTGTGCTACGGCACCCCTGGAGCAGAGAGGGTTAAGGGCCATGCTCGGGGGCCAAAACAATGGCAGCTTGGTGGTGCTGAGGCTTGAACCTCCTGATCTTCTGATCATCTTGCCATCTTATTCTGTTTTTTTTTTTTTTTTCAATGAACTCTGAAGCTCTAGAAGAAGAATTAACGCAATATTTTCTGCTAAAATGAATGCATGGTTTACTAAACTGCATTTTCTAGTGTATTCTCTGTTACCTGTGGCATGTAGTGAACACGGAAACTTTACAAGCAGCAGCGTATTAGTGACACTGTGAAAGGCAGCTAATGGGGAATTTAAATTATTAAAATAATAATGAAAATGGATAGTACTGAATTGTGATGGAACACCTTGGTTATTTATTACGCTAAAGTAAATGGCTGCTGTTTCCTCCTCAAAATGGGAGGGCTATTTCCAGTTTGGAGATGCAACATGTCCAGGCAGCACTGTCACCTGGAAGGTGAGGTTGGACTAGCAGTGACATGCCAGGATTTCAAGGTGTTTTGGCTGTATCTGTGCTTTAACAATAAAAATTATATTTGCAAGCTTTCGTCACAGACCACATTTTCCCCTGTCCTGCACTCAGGAGTTTCCTTGGGCTAGTGCTTTCAAACGTTTGTACTGATTCAAAGACGGTGTAAGGACATCCATGCTGAGCATATCCAATATTGGCATTACTTTATTGTTTGAAATGCTAGCAGAACGTCCTGCTACAATCCAGATGAACCACATGTTTGAAAGTGGAACACGGGAGCCTGAGAAGTAGTCCCTCACTCACCGCTCACAGAAGATGTAAACCATGTGACTGGACAAAGAAGCCATCTGCCCAACTTTCGCTTCTGCTTTTTGGGGAAGTGCTTCAAAGCAGAAGCAAAGTAAAAGTAGTTCAAAAGTTATTTATTTACTTACTTATTATTCAGATTTAAACTATTCACATCTTGTATTTTTGATGTGGTTTAATGTTCCTAAGCAGCATACACCGTGCAAAAAAATTAGGCACTCTGTTATATTTTTTTTTAATACAAATTTTGTTATAGATATGAGTTCTGTATTATTGAGGCAGTACAAAAACGTTTTAGATTTCCAAACATTACGTGTCCAAAAGTAATTTGTGTTTGAAAAATGTTTGTATGTTAGTAAAGAAAGCAACATGTTATGTTTAAAAAAAAAAACACTTTTCAGAAAAAAAACATAAAGAAAGTTCCTGGGTTTTGCTGCAGAAAAAGAAAAAGAAGCAAATGTGACACACAACGTCTCCTGGAGCACTGTGGCAGATTCTCCAGGATGCTCAGTAAACTTACTTACTAACTTTGGGTTAAGTATTATACAAAACTAGACTGAAGTATTATACGAAATTAGCAGATGAGACAGCAAAATTTCAACAGCTAAAAGTGCAAATACAAATATTAAGAATTACATCAGACTTAATAAAATATACCTGCCCCTTTCCTACTCGTACAAATCTGGAATTCCTTCCGTTTTATCTCAGCGATTTTGGCAAACTTTGGCACTGCATTTTTTCTACTCCGTGAAGTGTAGCAAGTCATCCGACATGAGGAAGCGATCTGGACCAGGGCTCAGGAACAGATATCCTGAAGTCATCGGTAGCGATGTAACTGCATTGCTTGTATGCCAAAAATAAATGATGACTGTTGTATTTGCATTTGAACTGTTAATGTAGTTACTCAGAAGGACATATTATAAAACTCTCTAAATATCTCTAGCAACTTGGTGAATAAACTTGTTATTAATGATGATAACATGCAGGAACTGAAGTGCAGAGATTAGCATCCAATTTGCCAGTAAATACCAAGATAAAAATCCACCTTTTGTAGTTCTTGCATTTCACGGCGAGCACCATTTACTAAGCTGCTGATGAGGATAAAATGAGAGGTACACATCCAGGGACACATCTAAAAACTGGAAAAAACAAAAACAAACAGATAACATCAGGAAAGGGGGGAATTTAGCCAAGACCATCATCTTCATAGCCGGAGGGAAGGAAACGATAAATGCAATTTGGCCATGTAGAAAGTCACGCATTTGTTTTCGGCTTCTTTGGATCTTTAATATTGACTTAACTATGCCCTAAACACTTATAATTTTAAAAATGAGAACTATTTTAAACATTTTAGCATTATGATATAGAATGCGTAAAAGCAAAGGCGATAAAATAAACTGTACTAGACGTGTTGTGGAAGGAGAAAGTTGTGTATAAGTGTATACACATTTATATACACATATAAATATAGATTTATGTTGAGTAAGTGAGTATATTAGTGAGTACACCCCTCACATTTTTGTAAATATTGTGTTATATCTGGGCGGCGAGGTGGTTAGCACTGTTGCCTCATAGCAAGAAGGTCCTGGGTTCGAGCCCCGTCTTTCTGTGTGGAGTTTGCATGTTATCCCCATGCATGCGTGCATTTCCTCCCACAGTCCAAAGACATGCAGATTAGGTCAACTGGCTTCTCTAGATTGTCCATAGGTGTGAATGCGAGCGTGTGTGGCTGTTTGTCTGTGTTGGCCCTGTGGTGGACTGGCGACCTGCCCAGGGTGTAATCGCCCGATGCTGCGATTGGCTCCAGCTTTATCCCCCGCGACCCTGATGGATAAAGCGGTATAGATAATGGATGGATTATATCTTTTCATCGGACAACACAGAAGATATGACACTTTGATACAATGTTAAATAGTCAGTGTACAGTTTGTATAACACTGTAAATTTGCTATCCCCTCAAAATAACTAAACACTCAGCCATTAATGTCTAAACCACTGGCAACAAAAGTGAGTACACCCGTAAGTGAAAATGTCCAAATTGTGCCCATTTAGCCAATTTCCCTCCCTGGTGTCGTGTGACTCGTTAGTGTTACAAGGTCTCAGGTGTGAATGGGGAGCAGGTGTGTTAAACTTGGTGTTATCGCTCTCACACTCTCTCATACTGGTCACTGGAAGTTCAACATGGCACCTCATGGCAAAGAACTCTCTGAGGATCTGAAAAAAAGAATTGTTGCTCTACATAAAGATGGCCTAGGATATAAGAAGATTGCCAACACCCTGAAACTGAGCTGCGGCACGGTGGCCAAGACCATAGAGCGGTTTAACCGAACAGGCCTCGCCATGGTCGACCAAAGAAGTTGAGTGCACGTGCTCAGCGTCATATCCGGAGGTTGTCTTTTGAAAATAGACGTATGAGTGCTGCCAGCGTTGCTGCAGAGTTTGAAGAGGTGGGGGGTCAGCCTGTCAGTGCTCAGAACATGCACCGCACACTGCATCAAATTGGTCTGCATGGCTGTCGTCCCAGAAGGAGCCTCTTCTAAAGATGATGCACAAGAAAGCCTGCAAACAGTTTGCTGAAGGCAAGCAGACTAAGGACTTAGATTACTGGAACCATGTCCTGTGGTCTGATGAGACCAAGATAAACTCATTTGGTTCAGATGGTGTTAAGCATGTGTGGCGGCAACCAGGTGAGGATTACAAAGGCAAGTGTGTCTTGGCTGTAGTCAAGCATGGTGGTGGGAGTGTCATGGTTTGGGACTGCATGAGTGTTGCCGGTACTGGGGAGCTACAGTTCATTGAGGGAACCATGAATGCCAACATGTTCTGTGACATACTGAGGCAGAGCAAGATCCCCTCCCTTCGGAAACTGGGCCGCAGGGCAGTATTCCAACATGATGACGACTTCGAACACACCTCCAAGATGACCACTGACTTGCTAAAGAAACTGAGGGTAAACGTGCTGGACTAGCCAAGCATGGCTCCAGACCTAAACCCTATTGAGCATCTGTGGGGCATCCTCAATCGGAAGGTGGAGGAGCGCAAGGTCTGTATCATCCACCAGCTCCGTGATGCCGTCATGGAGAAGTGGAAGAGGATTCCAGTGGCAACCTGTGAAGCTCTGCTGGAAAATAATGGTGGCCACACAAAATATTGACACTTTGGGAACAATTTGGACATTTTCACTTACGGGTGTACTCACTTTTGTTGCCAGTGGTTTATACATTAATGGCTGTGTGTTTAGTTATTTTGTGTTATACAAGCTGTACACTGACTACTTTTCATTGTATCAAAGTGTCATATCTTCAGTGTTGTCCCATGAAAAGATATAATACAATATTTACAAAAATGTACTCACTTTTGTGAGATACTGTGTGTGTATATATATATATATATATATATATATATAATGTGTGTGTGTGTGTGTGTGTGTGTGTGTGTGTGTGTGTGTGAATTCTGTCA
>JAQQZR010000002.1:12582460-12602945 GCA_030068235.1 Notoglanidium macrostoma
TATATATATATATATTGTGTGTGTGTGTGTGTGTGTGTGTGTGTGTGTGTGTGTGTGAAGTCTGTCAAGCTCAATCCATGCCATGTCATGCCCAGAGCCAGATGTTTTGTGAAAATAATTAAAATAGTAAATTGCCTCACAGAGAACAATAACATTGTTTAATTCTTTATCTTGTCCTGTACATGACTGCTAAAAGAAGACTGATGCACCTCAGTGTACCATTTAAACTCTCTATTGATGATGTTTTATTTAAAATGTGAAACCAAACCTGGTGAAAAAAAAAAAAAAAAAAAAAAAAAAAAAAAAAAAAAAAGGATAGCAGTCTGTGAACACTGGAGGCTGGAGAGCGAGTGACAAACGAGGAGAGCGCAATTTGGAGGCATCTTTATGCTCTCCTCAGTGTTATTATGCCTCTGTACTGAACTTAGACTTTTCTAACTGTTTATACTGAAGACTTCTTTTTTTTTTTTTTTTTTTTTTTTATCAGCAATTTTTGTCCTGTTTCATTTTGGTGGTTCTCACTATATCTGTTTTCTTCTTTTTTCATTTCTAGGGCTTTGAACCGGAGAGCTTATATACTGGTGAGAATTTTAGCAAGGTTCTGTCCACGCTGTCAGCAATAAACAACGCCACTCAAGGTAATGGTCTCGCAGTGATCATGGCACGTCTTCCACAGTAATGATGTTCTTCTTAGGTGTCTGTGTGAAATGGGTATGCATGTAAGGTGCCAGAACTTTTGAGCTATCTTCATCACACTATTATTATTAATCGTCCGGCCATTTTTTTTGTCATCCTCGTTCTCCCTCAGTTTTAGTGATAGTGACCTCAAACCAACTTCAGCTCATCTGTCCTTGGCCCAAAAAGTGTGCTTGTGTACAGCTTTTGTAAAGACGCTCTCGTTTTCCCCATTAAAATGAATGGAGTTTTGGAATCAAAGTCTTCCTGCTCGGTCACACTTCATCAGAGAGTTACCAAACTTAAGATCACACCTCAAAACAACTCGTACATGGCATCAGCTATTACTCACACTTGTCTTTTCCTTGCTTTTCATCCATCCCTTTTTTTCCTCCCATAGACAGCAATGCACTTTTCGCCCCATTAAAATGAATGGAGTTTTGGAATCAAAGTCTTCCTGCTCGGTCACACTTCATCAGAGAGCTTCCAAACGTCATTTCATGGCTCAAACCAATTCACCCAACACATTCTTCCATCCGTCATGAGCCGCACTCATCTTTTTTTTGTAGGAATGCATTTATATATATATTTTTTCTCCGACGCAAGGTGTCTCATAAACCGGGAAGTGTAGCCCTTTCACAGATGCTGCAAACTGGCAACGAACAATGTTTAGCTTTACATATGACCGGCTAAATCTTTTTTCTTGAACATTCCAATATACGAGTAGGCACATAAATGTATATGTCGGCAATATTTAGGTTGAGCCTGACATTATGAGTTACTGTTTTTACAGACTGAACTCGGTTTTTGGTCATGCTATGCACCTCTATATTAACACACTCTATCTGTGTTTGCATTGCTCGTAGCTAGACTATTAATACATTTCCTGTAGTTCACATTCATTACCAAAAATAAGTGCATTGGCCCAGCTGTCTTATCATTTGAATATATAATTTGTCTAATTGCCTTTGAAGCAAAATGTCTGGTGATTATGAATCATTTGTGTAAGTCGTACGTTCGTCAGTGGTTAGGGTGTGATCCGCTACCATAGGGTGTGTGAAATATGAACCCGAACTAGTAATGCAATGCAGGGTTTTAGGCTTCATGGCCCGTGTATTGAACTCTGTTCTAAAACATTCTTGTTTCCTGTGTATCTTGTCAGCTATTGAATTAATATGTAAGTTCACTTGGAACCTTGTAAAAATACTTAGAGTACATGTTATAAAAGTACAGATTAAATACCTCGCATATTTATAATTTATTTAACATGTATTCCTGAGTGCATTTGCATTCAGTTTCTTAGGGTGCCTTGAATTTTAGCCTTGCCCTGCTTTAACACTATAATGTTAGAGGGCTTTCTAGCAGATCCATCCTTCCCAAAGTCCCTCACCGCATCCCAACTACATTTAGATTCAAACGTTGACTCTACTCTTTCCCAGCTCTCCGTATGATCAGTACCAGTTGTACTGTCATTAATTAGCTTGAGGGTTTGGTCTTGTTGAGCTTTTCATTTTGGGTTCAGTTACAGTTTTTTTGGCACACATTTCATATTTTGCCCTAGTGTTCTCTGGCAGATTGTGGAATTCACAATTAATCCAATAATATCATGTTGCTCACGCCCTGACAAATCAAATAAAGGATAAGGATAACGTGAAACGCTTTGTCCTGACTGTGCTGTGTTGCTATGCCTGAAGGAATATGCTGAGTAACAGAAAGACCGAAAATACAGAAAGTTAACAATTTGGACCTAAGCATAACAAATCCTAAAGAGCTTCCTGTATAGGTCTGATTCTATTACGGCCACAGTCTGAAGAATTAAGCCAACAAGCTAATTTCCCATAGACAATGATAAGAGGCAGAGAAAGGTGTGTTTATAAAGTGTACGATGCATTTTATTTTCAGTACAGAAACTATTTGAACTGTTGTTCATGGGTGAACTCACAGTCTATATCCCCCTGCAAATTATGGTTGTCTTGCAAGAATCCCTCTAATATGCTCCTGTGAAGTGGTTGATTTTAAAATACACAGCATTGCCAAAAAGCATGTGAAGACTTTACCATCTGCACCCTTATGTACTTGCTGAACACCACATTGCAGATTTATTCCCCCGTTCCTCTTATAATAACCTCCACTCTTCTGGGAAGGCTTTTGACTAGATTTTGGAACGTGGATGTGTGGATTTGTGCTTATTCAACCGCATGAGAATTAATGAGGTCAAGCAGTGATGTGGGACGAGGAGGTCTGGTGCACAGTCAGTGTTCCTGTTCAGCCCAAATGTGTTCAGTGGGGTTGAGGTCAGGGTTCTGTACAGTCCAGTCGAGTTCTTCCACACCAACCTTGGCAAACCATGTCTTTATAAACTTCGCTTTGTGCGCAGGGGCATTGTCATGTTGGAACAGGTTTGGCCTACTTTGTTCCAGTGAAGGGGAAATCTTAATGCTGCAGAATACAAAGACATTCTAGACAAATTGTGTGCTTCAATCTTTGTGATAGCAGTTTGGGTATGGTAGTAGTACGGCATGTAGTGTAGATTATAGGTGCTTTCGGGCCACAGGAACTTTTCGTAGTTATTAGAACTGTTTGAGGAAGTAGCCCCCTTGTTTATGTGTTCGCACAGCGGGAAGTGAGAATGTTTATAGTTCTGAGAACGCCATTTTTTAGCTCCTGGTATATAAAACTGTTATAGCTGGACATTAGCCCCAACGCCGATTTTCCGTTGTAATGTAAAGACTGCACTCCTTACGCTTTTTTTTTTATTTTTTATAAAACTGTGATAACGTCTGAGGCTTAAGTGGTGAAAATCAAAAAACCCCACATTATCAAAGCTGTTATATTTACCGTTGAATATGATTGAGTTCTCAAAGTTATTAGCATATTTGACAGATCGTTCAAATTTAATCCAAATCTTAATCACACATAAACTAATATTGTTTGTAACAGAAGTGTGTTAATAAAAAGCGTTATTAATAATAAAAAGCTTAATGGCTCTTATAAAGAGTCTCTAGATGTTTATATAATAAGTGTAATATTTTGAATAGTTGGATTATGTTCATCAAATAAATAACAGATTAAATGTTATTGAGTAAATATAGTGAAGGGATCTGTGGATGATTTTAAACACGGATATTGAGGTCCCTGGCGACAAAAAAAAACTTGAAGAACCCCTGCAAGTGTGAATGGGGCCTCACATTCAAGCTGCAGCAGCTGCCCGTTTCTGCTCTGGTCAACAGACAGTTGTTTATTGAGCAGTCTGTTTGAGCAACTGACTGCATCTGCATAAGCACATGGATTCCGTGCCCTTTTCGCTCTTAGCCTCCTGAGCAGGACAGAGTGTGTTACACAAGCCTCTCTCCCTCTCTCTCTCTCTCTCTCTCTCTCTCTCGCTCTCTGGCTCGCAGCTTTTTAGGCATTACAGTGAAATGGCCTAATATTCATTAATAGAATATGAAGCTTTAGCGCAATCTTGGTAAAAATAAATAGCTTTATACACACACTAAATGAAAGGGAGAAGAGTCACAGCTGTCCCTGTTAATTCTCTACACTGAAGAGTAAATAAGATATGCATTCATTCTTAACCAGGTTTACAGCCTCATGTCATTTTTTTGGTTTTTTTGCTCTGTTGATTGAGAAACAGTTGGAGCATCTTCACTCATACCACACACAGGTCTGGAGATGGAGGTGTTCAGAAGCCTATTTTGCTCTGAGTGTGTAGTCAGAGCAGGTGGAGGGCAGCACTATGTGAAACAGAGAGGTAATCTGGAGGCATGATGGCCCCTGCAGAGCAGCGTTCTGTTCAGAATATGAAACAGAATGGTCTTGCCATCTAGAACACAGAAACAACAAATGTAACGCATAGAGCAGTGCTTCATTCATTATCAGCATGCAGTCCAGATTGAGACTTTTAGGGCTGGAAAGCGTGAAAGCTGGACTGGGACTTCTGATATGCAGGTTTTTTTTGAAGGTGCCTTTGTGTAAAAGTTTGATTGCAGTCTTTCAGGTTGTAGATCTGTTATTGGTAGCTAAAGGTTGTGGACAAACAGAGGGGAAAAACGTGAGAATTGTAGAAATAGTGGCATGAATACAGCTCATAAGAGAAGACTGTCTGAGTATACAGCGGATGAACAGACCTGACGTGTAACTGGAAACAGCGACAACGCGTTCTTGTGCTGCTCGGGTATCATATACATTTTTATGAAGAACACACTGTTTAACCATTGTAAGCTTAGTCAAATGTGCTCGCACTTAAAGCAAATGATATTGGGTTTTTAGCATACCTACTGAAATGAACTGAAGATAATCATGTTTCTACAGGCTGCATTTATAATAAAAAATGTTTCTTTCTCCACGGTTAAAGACATGCAGGCTGTGCAGTGATTTGTCATGATAAAATGCTAAGCAGATCCGCTGACTTTACGTGTAAATATAAAGGCTGAAAACTCAGTCTTAAATTAATTCAGTAACATATGTAATAAAATGCATTAAAAGAATAATATATTCAGAATGCATTTGGAAAAGACTCATCCAATACCTCGCAGTATCTTCTAGAATGAATAATAACCGTGTCATCTTTGTTAAGTGATGTAAAAGTGATGCATTCTTCTAAAAATGATGAACTAACTGTAGTCTGAATACTGCCTCTTCATGGATGGCAATACAAATATTATGTTTTTGTATTCAGTTATAGCCCAGTCCTGAATGAACTTATCTCTGTATATGTCTGTCTGCCTCTCCCTCTCTCTCTCTCTCTCTCTCTCTCCCTCCCTTTTACCCTCTCCTTCTCTGCTAGATCGTGGTTCTGAGAGGCCATGTCCACAGTCCAGCTCCTCTGCTCCTAATTTGTCAATCTCGTCATCATCCACCACAAAGTCCAAATCCTTGCGGAGACAATCAAAAGCAGTGGTAAGACCTGAGACCGGCGAAAGAGAGCCTTGTTCATAAATTAAAGGTCTCGGTAATAGCCTATATGTCCAAACGTGCAACAATCTGTGTACCATCGGTTGCAGGAGATGTCAGAAAATGGTGCAGGTTGCCAGCTAGTGGTGAAGGCGCGCTTCAACTTCAAGCAGAACAATGAGGACGAGCTGTCATTCAGCAAGGGCGATCTGATCCATGTCACCCGGCAGGAGGATGGCGGATGGTGGGAGGGGATGCTCAATGGCAAGACTGGCTGGTTCCCCAGCAACTATGTCCGAGAGGTCAAACCATGTGGTAAGTAACCAAGCCCTGTATGAGAGGTCATGTTCAGTCTGTCATTCCAAACTTGAATCCACAATCCATCATCGTCAGTCTTTCACACCAAGGTCATGTCCATCAAACATTTGTCATTACAACTCTCCATTACGGCACAGTTCTCCAAAAAAAAAAAGGTTAAAGTTCAAATTAAAACCTTGTTAAACTTAAACACCAAAAGGAAAGCAAAGAATATAATCAGGTGTTCTAAAAAAATTGAATTAAGAATCTGATTCATGTTTATATTAAAAAATATAGGAAATTAATGTTTCAAGTGCCAAAAACTAAAGATAGCAAGTTACCACAGTTTGGTTCAGCTCCATATCTGTTATTTGAGAATGAGTGTAAAGATAAACTGCAAAAAAAATTTTTTAACAAATGAAGATATCTGGAATAAAAGAAAAATGTCTGTAATATCTTATTATGAGATTAGTATATAACGAACATAAGTCCAATGTGTATGTTTCTAGGCACTTAATCATTTCTGGAAAAAAGTTGTCTTTTGTAGAAATAACTGTTATAATAAATTAATAATAATCTCATATGTGATGTAATCTTATAATAGGACATGCTAGATAAGTTCCACTATATTTAAGATATTCTCGCTTGCTGAATCATAGTTGCAGTGTGTGGCTCGTCTCTGGTGTCCAGTGTGCGTAGATAGAATTTTCTCTGTAAGATCTCTAACTTTGAAGAATCATTTTTCTCCTTTCTGATTGCCTAAGCGCTTTTTGCAAAGCTGTACAATTTTTTTTTTTCACGAAACAGCAAAAAAACAACACTCTGGTATCACTTTGGTAACACATCTTGGTATTTAGCCAACCATGTATGTTGCATGTTGCAAGCATTCTGCAACAAGGGGGATAGAACATGCATTGTGCAGCAAGTTATATTCCTTTTTCAGCTTGTATTCTGAAGTCTACAATTCTGTGACCGGCTACTAGTTCTGATTCCCAGTATCTGAATGACAAGTTTGCATAATACATGCTTGTAGTGACAGAACACTGATGGACATGAATGCAAGAATGCTTTGACTCTTTGATTCTATTATAGTTTGCTAAGAATGATCATAATATTCATTAATGATATTGTGTTACTTATAACTGTTTTATTTTTTAATATTTCTTCATTTTGCATTTTTTTTTCTCTTCAGAGAAACCAATCTCACCTAAAGCAGTGAAGGGGTTCGATGTTCCACAGCTGACCAAAAGCTACTACAATATGGTGAGTTTCCTCAACTGAATCCGGATATAAGGTCCGATCAAAGGAGTTACAGGCTTCTGGGGAAAGACCACATGCTTGTGATGTCGTTGTGGTTGTGTTTTAGGTGGTGCAAGACATCCTGGAGCATGAACGTGAATTTGTAAAAGAGCTCCAGACGGTTCTCACCTGCTACCTGCGACCTCTACACAGCAGTGACAAGTGAGCAAAATGTTACCCTGAGGTCATACCATTTAATATGTAGCTTTTTTATTATCTATTGTAGGCTATGTTTAAAAATTGCTATACATTTATCAGTGTGGATCAATGTTGTTATATATAATATCTAGTGCACTGGGCATGTTGCATTTCTATACTCCTAGTCAATTGCTAGCTGGTTACTTTTTGCTGGAAAGTTTTTTTTTTTTAAGTAAAATATTATTCAATTGACATTAATTAACCAACTGTAACTTATGCTAGCCCAAGTTGGTTTATAGTTTCCTGCAAAACCAGATGAATAAATTTAACAGTTGGAGCTATTTCCTTCACAAATTGATTATGAACATAAATTTGACTGTTTATCAAACCAATATCATGTAACATCCTGGGAACAGAATTGGGGATTTACCTTCATTGACATGTACAGAATTGGTTAGAAGTTTACATACATGGACATGAATGCCATCAGGGATATGAATGCCATGGCAATATTGGGCATGGCAGAATGATTGTACAACATACATCTTTAATAGAACAAAACAGAATTTGGTGCACAAGTTAGAATTTGTTTTGGGTTTTCTGAAATCAACACAGGGTTAAAAATTTACATACACCCACTTAGATTATTAATTCAGTGGTGCTGAAACCCCAAACTTGCTGAGACCTCTTCCTGTTAGTGATAATGATTGACTTCAGTTGGTAGCTTCTCTGTTCAAAACATAAAAAGGGTTTCTTTGACAGCACTAATTGCATAGGCCAACGCACAGTACAATGTGAAAGACCGAGGAGCTCAGTGCGGATCTGAGAAAGAGGATTGTAGATTTACAATCAGAAATGTATCTTGGGGCCATTGCTAAAGAACTACAGATTCCAAGATCATCATTTCAAACAATTGTATGTAAGTACATGCTACTGGTTGGGTCGGATGGTCAGGAACAGCCCAGGAACTATCACAGGCCTGCCATGAACTGGAAGCTGCTGTCTACAGTCAAGTGAGTTTTACATCACCTTGGACTGAGAGGCTGCCATCCAAGAAAGAAGCCCCTGCTCCAAAATTGACAACTTCAAGCTCTACTAAAGTTTGCAGCTCACCACATGGACAAAAGCCATCCAGAAGAAAGTTTTATGTAATAAACAAATCAAACAAGAACAATTTATGTAGTCCAACATAAGAAATATTTCAAGTGGTTTCTTCACATTCAACACAAAATGCCACTTTTAATGACTACTGCAGTTTCAAAATTATTCAACCCCTCAATGACCACCATCTTTAGTACTTAGTAGAGCATGGTCAGATGAGGCAAAGAGTTGTTTGGCCACAATGACCAGAGGTACAGAGGAACACTGTACCAACTGTTAAGCATAGTGGTGGTAGCATCATATTCAGGGTCTGTTTGCTGCCAGATGAACTGATGCATTGCACAAAGTGGATGGAATCATGAAGAACCTCAAAATTCTTCAGCATAACCTTAAACCATTGGCTAGATGGGTGTTCCATCAGGACGCCATCAGGAAGCTTGCTAACGTACAGGGTTTCGGGGGAAGCTGGAGCCAGTCCATTACATTCTGGACAGGTCGCCAATCCACCGCAGGTCTAACACGGACAAACTGCACAATCATTCTTCGACAGAAAACGAACAATTCAAAAAAATCATTGAAAGCCCAATATTGCCATGACATTCATGTCCATGATGCCTGCATATAAACTTCTGACTGAAACAGTATGCATTTAATGGGGACTTCTCTTTGCTTTTGTATAATACGATTCCATAGAAGTCATTCAGATGTAATTTGATGTATTTGTATTGGGAAAGCTTTTATCTGGATATAAAATCTGAACGTCTATCTTGGCAGTTGACACCCGAATGGAACTTGAGAGTATTGACTGTATTCGAAAGTGCCCATGATCATACCCTGATTGTCAGTGAATATCATATGTAATGTATAAAAGATGATGTGTTGTTACAGGATGAATCAATCAGTGAAGGGGTGGTGTGATGTGTGCCCCGACACAGAGTTACTGTTCCCACAGTGGAATTTTCCCATTTGCCAGTGCTAATTACTTTTTGTTTATTAAAGTTTGTAGTTACATTTAATGTCAACAAAACGTTAGTCCATGTTATCACTTACATCATAGCAGCTATAAATCGTAGTTCCCTCACCAGGCTTTCTTTTTCTCTCTTTTAAACTTAATAAAAAATGGAGCTTGTCATTGTTACCAAGACAAGACGTTCAGGAAGAGCAGCAAACTTCATTTCAAAATTAGGATAGTGAAAACCAATGTTGAGTGAACTGACATTGATTTGATTAAGCTTTTGTAATTTTTTCAAAATTAAACGTCATGTTTGAAATAATGATGAATTAATATACAGTACTAATGTAAGTAATGTTTTGTCATCATAGTGCATAACAACAATTAAATATGTATTTGAGAATCAAATAATAAAGCAACGAAAGGCAGGTAGGAACATGAGAAAAAAAACGATAGAGAGGAAATGGACAGTGAGCAAGAGAAATCTAAATCAGTTGCGTGAAGGGAGGATGATACCTCTCCTTAGTCTGATCGCTTTGAAAAAATAGATATTTTGTCAAAGTTGACACCCTTCTTGCAACAAAAATAGATGTTTGTCGTTGAACAGTACAGAAAACTACAGCTTTACCTCTCAGTTTAAGCGCTCACACTGGCGTCTCATTCCAAAACACTAAATAAGTCTCCACACAAAAACGCTGTAGCATATCAGTGATTACACAAGCTTATTAAACACATATATGTAGAAAATCCACTATAAAAGTCCCTCTGTAAGGTGTCACTATAGAAACAGTAATGTAATAGAAAGAGGGCATTTCCCTAAACCTGCATCTGCCCTGCAACAGGAATTACTGTCCATACCATGCTGTTAGAAATCTCCTGACCAATCAGATTTAAGAATTCAGCAACGCTGTTGTATAAAACCAATTATCATCATATGCCTTGGTTATCATATGTTCACCATTTGACGATTTGAAATCTCTGTGTTTACTGTACAGGGTTTCA
This sequence comes from Notoglanidium macrostoma, assembly GCA_030068235.1. NCBI lineage: Eukaryota > Metazoa > Chordata > Actinopteri > Siluriformes > Auchenoglanididae > Notoglanidium > Notoglanidium macrostoma. Next base: position 12,592,818 of record JAQQZR010000002.1, read on the forward strand.
AGTGCAGAGAGCAGCAGTTTATGTGGGAACTTGGAGGAAATACTCACTTTCCAACAGAGTCTCTGTGCGGCTTTGGAGGAATGTAGCAAGTGAGTTTCCACCTAAACATTAATCATGCATGATGATTTACTGCCAGACTGCCATACTAGTGCTCCATCGTATGCTTGGAATAGTCATCTGTGTTGATTGATTTTAGGATATTATCTATATTTCATGTAATCAGGAAGCAATGTCTCCAGCACCGTCAAAGATGTTTTCCCGCTATTGAGTTTGGAAGCCGACCAAAGTATTTGAATGCAAGTTTCATATATATAAATTATATACACATCATCATTAAATAAAATAATTTTTTTTCCTGTGTTGTATATAATAAATGAACATTTGCAGATGTTTAGGTTTGAGCTTGCCAGGGGTAAGATTTGCCCTTAAAAAGAAAACCCTAAATACACATCTGGGAAAAGTAGACACTTTCAGAGTTGTCAAACGTTTAGCCAATCATAGGCATTTGTTACACTCGCATCAATGCGAGTGATGGGATGAGACATGGAGGCAAAACAAAATATAAAGTAGCTAATCCTGGCTATTAGCAAGGCTAAAGATTGCTAGTAAGTTAATGTTAGACTAATCTACCTAGCTAGAATGTTAGCCAAATAGTTATGTTGGGCATAAACCATTGCATTGTTTAACATCACTGTAGACAACCAGCTAGTTGAGTACAACATAAACTTTTCTTTTTGTCAAACCACTCTGCCCTGGGAATCCCAGATGCTTCATATTCAGCCTAGTTTACATAAAATCTGTATTTTTGAGATTTTTGTATTAAAGCTTGTGATATTATGAAAGCTCAAAACCATAACCTTTCATTTAGATGTTTTTAAAGGCAAATTAAAACTAAGTAATAAAAAAAAAAAAACTTGAATTATTAATTACACCACAGGAAAAAAAACATTTTATTTCAAGTAATGTGTATGCAATTCAAATATACAACATTAATATGAAACCGACTGAGTGGGATCGGATGGTGACGTGCAACCCGCAGCATGGGAAGAGGGTGCAAGTCGGATTAAACACACACACACACCTCTCTACTTGCAAGCAATATCTCAAAGTCCATCAAGGCTTGGTTTCAGAAAAGGTCCTGGAAGGTTCTAGAGTGGCTGTCACTGTCGCCTGAATGTGGTGGGATTTGAAGAAGGCACTTGCAGCACACAACAGCAAAACGGTGTTCTGCTGTACCAGAGATGATGGCCATGAAGGGGTTGAATAATTGTGAAACTGCAGTGGTCGTTAAAAGTGGCATTTTGTGTTGAATGTGGAGAAACCTCTTGCAATATTAGCTGTGCTGAGGTATTTAAATTGCTCTTGTTTGATTTGTTCATTGCAAAGAGTTGAAAGTTTGCAAATTTTGCCAATAATTCAAATTTGTAATGGGGGTTGAATAATTGTAGGTGCAACTGTACAAAAATCTATGTATCTCTCTCCCATGTCTGTCTGTTTCAGGATGCCTGAAGGCCAGCAGCGCCTTGGTGGCTATTATATGAGCATGATGTGCCAAATCCGAATGCTGTACCTGTCCTACTGCTCCAGCCATCCTTCTGCAGTGGCTGTGCTCACTGACCACAGGTTAGTCCTGGCAAAGTAGACTAGAGTAAATTGGGCATCAGGGTTAGGTTTGTTTCAGTTTTACGGTACAGTGGAAAGTTTTGAGAGCAGAAATTGCCTGTCACCTAACTTAAAGGTCCACTATGTAGGATTTAGAGGGATCTATGAGCAAAAATGGAGTATAATATTCGCAAGTATATTTCATTAGTGTATAATTAGCTGTAAGCATGAATCTTTGTTTTCATTAGCTTAGAATGAGCCCTGTATAGCTACGTAAGGTGCGGGTCCACTTTTACGTGGCCACCATGTTGCACCGCTACAGTAGCCCAGAACAGACAAATGTCTAGAGAGAGCCTTCAGCGTTTAGCGTTTTTACAAGTGGCAGCATGAATCCGGGATGAAGTGTACCAGAAGGACGAAACAGAAGAAGAAAGGAAGACAAGAAAGAAGATTAAACAGTGTTTGCTGGCGCTGGCCAAGAAGTTTGAGAACCCAAATTTTGAACAATGGAGGATCATACTCATTATCTAGCACGGGAAAAGCAACGGAGTGTACTTGGAAATTCGCTACGGGCACCTGACGCTACTGTACTTTTTAATATGCACTTGGAAAGGGATAGGTAAAGGGCAAAATGTTGCAAAATGTTTCCCTGTCAAAATAATTTACCCCCAGCACTGCCACTCTAGTATTATACATCATTTTAGTGTAATAAAAGAATAAGATTTATTTTTAACTTCTTTTTAGATTTCTGCTCTTTTTAGCATTCCATCTTTAGTGCACAGCAGGTAGGTTTGAGTAGAATAGCAAGAGTTTACCACCAGGAGGAGCCAGTGTGCTTTTGTTTTGTACTCCTTAGAGTTAAATGCTGTTGATTAAAATGCTTTCACCCATTTTCTCTTTCTCGGTGTTCCTTGAAGTATGTAAATGTGAAATTAACACTTTTGGTGAGGGTAACACACTTCCTGCATGCCTACTTGTCAATCTAAACTCAGCAGCAAACTGTCAAGGCAACACAGGAAGTTGGCCCTAACCCAACAGGATATCTATAGCTGTGGTTCTGCTGATGGAGAAATTTAGCATGCGTTTAAATTGCATCTCAGGCTGCAACAGTTTTGCAGCGTTTTCCACAGCACGTACACTTAGTGAAAGCATGTGTTGTGATGAATCATCTTACTTTGGTTGCCTTACTCTAAAAGCAGTCTTTCACCTTAACCAAAACAATTAGTTTCAGCATTTCTGATTTTGTAAGGTGTATGTAAAGGTCATGTGTAGACCGTTTGCCTTAAGCCGCTGCTTGAAATAGACATGCTTCACAGGAAATTTCATTGAATCAAATCCGTATTCGATGCTTCATACACGCCGACACAGTCTTGTTGGTATTTCAAGAAAAAGATTATGCCCCATTTCCCATTATGGCATACACAGATGTACATTTGTAATAGAATGTAGTATGGCATATAAATAATTCTATATATAGCGAAAAATATATACAATTTTACATTTCCGTCAAAAGGTAATTCAGTTAAATTAGCATGATATGTTTTCGTTGGTTTTATTTTACAGATTAATGTATATTACGATTCTGGGTTTTTTTCCCCCCAAATCAACCAAAATTTTATTCATTTTAGTTTATTTTAGTATATACAATTTTATCACCTTTGTGTCTTTCTTTATTTATGGCCACTTGTCATAATAGCTTCTGTATACATTTACATTCAGAAATGTCATTCATGTATTTTAGAGTTTGGATATTTAAGTTTTCATTTAACTTTGTATTTCTCAATCCACGAGTTTGCCTTTCTTTACCAGGCTGTGGTGTGCCACAATATTTTGTGCTGTTGGAAATTACCTCACTCTGGCCCCACTACCGGTCTCTTGAAAATGCAAAATTATTAGTCCAGTCCATTTAGAGCTCCACCTAGGGGCCTTGTGTAGTCAGTTCCACTATTTCCTACCAATGTGATGTCTCCTGACTGCTTGGTTTACATGTGTTAGAATTTGGGAGGGACTTTAGGAAACACTGGCATAAATGATTTCAAATACCTGCGAAATTGTAAGAGAGCATTTGTGTGTTGAACTTGAAATGTAATGGAGAACTCAGGAATTGATCAGAGACAAATAAAAACATCTGAAGTTTTGTATTTTCTGTCTGTTTCTGCCAGTGAGGAGCTGGATAAGTTCATGGAGAGTCAGGGAGCCAGTGCTCCAGGCATCTTGACTCTGACCACCAGCTTAAGCAAGCCCTTCATGAGGCTGGAAAAATATCCAACCCTACTGCAGGAGCTGGAAAGACATGTAGAGGTAAAAACTGGGTCCTAAACCACTGAAAAGGTTCCCTTTTAGATACGCTTGCCCTAAGCAATCTGTGTTTTTTCTTTTTCTTTCAGGAAGCCCATCCAGACTACAGTGACGTTCAGAAAGCAAGCATTGCTTTTAAAACTCTTGTGGTATGTAGCCGTTCACTTCTTGAGGTCTGGCCTGTGCATTAGTGTGACCCAGTAGATTGTGTTTTGGATGGTTAGAGGAGTGTATGTGTTACTTTCCATTACCAGAGTAGTGTGATAAATTGAACCAAAGTGAACCTACATGTGTTCACTGTTTATTTCACTTTTACTTTAAAGCTGGCCTGCTATTGATACATCCAATAGAAAACCTTCAGATCTTGATAAAGAATTCATTCTACATTATGTAGGATGTTAGCGAATGCTATTGGCTAATGGTAACGTTGAGACCAGTTTTGATTACCAAAAACAACCTCAGTGGAGTGGGTGTTAGTGTTCCAGAAGTAGGCGTTCACTAACTGGGTCTAAGCAGTATTTTTTCTTTTCCCATAAGATTTACAACATCTCAAGTAGGAAAGAAGACTCAGTGAGTCATTCCTACTGCTTGGTAGAGAATTCTCATCGGGGTTATGTCTAACCTCAGCGGCGTTTGATTTTTGTAAGAATGGCTTTGCAGTGAGTGTTCTGTGGAACACCTTGCTTTCTTCGTTACATTTTCCTGCCTCTTCAGGGAATTTCCCTTCTTTTCTCAGTAGCCTACCCTGCTGTTTTACACGCTGTCTTTAGACCCGGTCTACCCCCACACCAAGACACAGAAAATAACTGCATGCCAAAGCATCTGATATGTAAAAGACCTATGCCTGTTCTTTTTTTTTTTTTTACACCTTACTAACATCAGGCACACAGTGACAATTGTGCCTTATTCCATACTAGTACTGGTTCAGAGGTTCTCCTCAACTGATGTGAATATTACGTCATGGTTCTGTCATGATTGAAAGATGATTTTTAGATGCATTATTTTCCTGGTTGATGTCATTCTTAGGACTTTTTGTGTAACTAACTGCTATCCTGTTTTACTACTTACTTGTTATTTCAAATAAAAGCTCAAAACTTATGTTCACTCTGCAAGCTAATTTTATTATTTGTTGGCACATTTATCAATAATTCCTACACTAGCTACATTTTACACAACGCTCCCTAACAATGTACTGCATATTTATTGTCATCCCCTGTACTGTTACTGAGTGGCTCCGTTTCCCTCAGGTGCAGTGCCAGGAACTGCGCAAACGAAAGGACCTGGAAGTGCAGATCCTGTCCGAGCCGGTGCGTGGCTGGGAAGGAGACGGCATCAAGACTCTCGGCCAGGTGGCCTACATGTCCCAGGTGCACGTGCAGAGCAGCTCAAGTGAGGTGAGGAAAAAGGAAGGGTGGGTCAGCCTAGGGGCTCCCAGAAGTTGTCTAGGTGTCAAAAAAGTACAAAGCCACATGCTCATTTTCCTCAGTCATGTGGTTGCACAGATATATTGCTTTTGTCGAAGCTTGCACATTGTTGATTGTGTGATAAGCCTCTCAAAAAGCCACTATGTTTTCAAAAAACTTTCCAACGAAGACTTATTTATACACTTTGTACTTGGTATAAGTACAGAATAAGCAGTATAAGTGGCATTTTCAAATAAAGATAACGTAGCAAACAAACCTTAAAATTAAAGCAGTGTACAGATACCAAGTGCATAAACACACTGATGCCTTCAGAAAACCAAATGTAAAAATATCATGATTATTATTATATTATAATTGTTATGGTCACTTGCACTATTGTCACTTTACTTAGTTATTACCTTTTTTTTTTTTTTTTTTTTTTTTTTTTTTAAATATATATACTTTCACTATAAAGCCTAAAGTATGTGGATGGAGGACTATAACTCTCATATGTGGGCCTTTCCTAAACTTTTGCCACAAAGTTGGAGGCACATTATTGATTATGTATGCTGTAGCATTATGATTTCCTTTCACTGGCATTAAGGGGTCCAAACCTGTTCCAGCAAAACAATGCCCCTGAACACAAAGCCAGGTCCATAAAAACATAGTTTGCAATGCTTTTCACAGAGCCCTGACGTTAACCCGATTCAGCATCTTTGAGCTGAATTGGAACATCGGCCTCATGCCAGGCCTCCACTCTTAACATCAGTGCCCACTAGTGAAGACCATTAGTGAATGCTCTTGTGGCTGAATGGGTAAATGCCCACAGCAACATTCCAAAATTTAGTGGATAGCCTTCGCTATCCACAAAGGGATTGGGAAGAGTGGGCTGTTGTAGAAGCAAAGGTGGGGCCAAGTCTGTATTAACACCATACATTTAAAATGCGGTTGTTCAACAAGCACATAAAGATGTCGTGGTCAGGTGTCCATATACTTTTGGCCATATAGTGTACTTTACTGTAATTTTATGTGTCCTTGTAAGGGACATTGGAGCTATTCATGATTCCTTCCATTGTGACAAAAGCCCCAGTCTCGGCTGAAGAGAAGCAGCCACATGGCATGATGCTGCCGCCACCATGCTTCTCTGTGGCTGTGGTTTTCTTTAGGTGATAAATTCTATTTTATAATTCTGTCCAGAAAGTTCTTCTCAGACCGTAATACATTTGCCGCATTTTTGCACATGGATTGGCAGAATTTAGGAAGGCTTGGGTGAATTTTAATTTTTTATTTATTTTTTTTAAGGAAGGGCTTAAAGAGAATACAAGAGATTGTTGTCAAAGTACTTGTCAGATATTCCTGCTGTAGGTCTCTAAGCAACCTCCCTGATCAGTCTTTTCTTGTCCTTTCATTAGTTTTGGAAGGGTGTCTTGTTCTTGGTAATGTTTCTGTGATTCCTCATTTTCTCTTAAACTCATTGAGGATGGCCTTCACAGTGTTTCATGGAACATATAATGTTTGGGAAACTCCTTTGTCCCCCTTTACTGAATGGTGCTTTGTGACCATTAGATCCCATACATGCTTTGTAAGCTATTTGTCTCTCATCTTTTATTTCATCCCGCTATCAATCCAGAATGCCTTAATAAAAATATTTTTGTGACTGGTGATTAATAGGTGTGTTTTGTATTCTGGTGAGAGCTGCTTAGATCAGCAGAGGGCCCCTAGGAGGAGTCAAGGTGTCAAAAAGCACAAAGCCACACATTTATTTTTCTCAGTTGTGTGGTTGCACAAATACATTACTTTTGTCACATGTTGCTGTGATGCCACATTCAAATGTCAAACTACTGTAACTCCCCCACTGAATACTTTGCTTTATGTGTAGAGTACAAGTGCCATTTTAAAATAAAGATAAACATCCAAAAAGTAAGCATGATTCTTATACAATCACTTATATATTCCCCACCCCCTTCAAAAGTATTGGAATGCCAAGGCCAATTCTTTTGTTGTTGCTATACAACTGAAGACATTAGGTCTTTGATCAAAAGATGAATATGAGAAGACAGATCTGCATTTCAGCTTTAAATTTCCTGTTAGTTACATCAAGATGTGTTAAACAACTTAGAACAACTTTGTTGGAACCCGCCCATTTTCAAGTGTTCAAAAATATTGGAGCAGGTCACTGAGAGGTGTTTCTTGTTGCCCAGGTGTGCCCTCTTAGATTGATCGTCTAAACAATTAATAGCTCTGAATGTCTGCTTTTGGTTTGAGGCCTAGGTTTTGCCTATGAAGACTGCATTTGTTGTTAAAAACGATAGACCATCATGAAGACGAGAGCTGTCTATGGGAGAGAATCAAGCCATTTTGAAGCTGACTAAAGAGGGAAAATCTATCAGGGCCTTTGCAGAAGCACAATCCACTGTTTCGAGTGCAGACATACAGAGGTCATACCACAACATACAAACCACCAAAGTGATCAAAAGGCCAAATTGTGGAGAACGAAAGTATCTGCTCATGATCCAAAACATACAAGCTCATTGTTGAAGCACGGTGGAGGTAGTGTCATGGCTTGGGCTTGGGCTGCTTCTGAAATGTGCTCACTAATCTTTGTTGATGACGTAATCATGATGGTAGCAGCATAATGAATTCAGAAGTCTACAGAAACATTCTGTCAATTTACTGAGAAATACATCCAGTTGTGAGCAACTTCGTCATGCAGCCAGACAATGACTTGAAACTCACTGCCAACACAACAAAGGACTTTATCAGGGGGGGAAACTGTGTAAAGTTTTAGACAGGCCAGGTCAGTCACCAGACCTTAACCCAACTGAGTGTGCATTTCACCTCATGAAGAGGAGACCTCCCCCCAAGCCATGGTCCATCATCTCATATTCATCTCAAACCCAAATTTGTGTATGTGTGTGTGTGTATATGTGTGTGTGAGCAATAGCGAGGCAAATACTTTTGTATATACTATACACTGAAGATAGGATTAATCTCAAACCCAGATGTCTTCAGTTTATAGAAAAACCAAAAGAATTTACCCTGCCATTTCATTTCCTAAACAATATATATTGTATATTTCACAACCTGCTCTTGAACGAATAATAAAGAATGTAAAAGTATTCAGCCATAACTTGAATAGAGTTGCAGGACTACCTGAAAGCATCAGGAACAGCAGTTCATAAGCAGTGAACAGCAGGCGCAGTCATCTCTGTTCTTCCACCCCATGCAAAACTCCCCTGCTAAAAAGAAACACGGAGATGTGCAAGTAAATGCCTTAAGGCAAATCAGAACTCTTTTGGAACAATATACTCAGACAAAACAGAAAACAACTCTTTAGCAATAATTCAGCACATAATATTTGGGGAAATAACAGTTGCACATATATTGCAAAGAACACAATAGCCACAGTGAAGTACAGAGGTGGGAACATCATGTCATGGGGCTGCTTCTTCATAAATGGTACTGGGATTACACATCATTGAAGGAAACATGAACCAAGTGATATACTGGGACATGTTAAAGGGGAATTTAATCTCATCTGCCAAGAAACTGAATCTGAGGAGAAAGTAGACTCTTTAAAAAGAAGTGACTCCCAACATACAGCCAAAATAACTCAAGAAGGTCTTGCATGGTGTAGCCAATCCTGGTTTGGATCCCTCTAGAAATGTATGGAAGGTATTGAAGTTGCAAGTCTATCAGAAGGACCATCATATCCTTGGGGAATTGAAGATGATCTGGTTAGAGGAACGGGCCAAAATTGAACCACAATGCTGCATAAAGCTAGTTACTTCTAGTTACTGTAGATATCTCGAAGCCCAATTGCCAACAACATTTTTGCAATCTATATATCTATCAAGAAACTGACGGTTGTGTAAAGCAATCTGTAATTTCTATCCAGTCGGTTATACACAGGGAGATATTCTTATTCTGCATTTCAAATACTTAAAGGGGATGGCTCACCATTCCCAGAATCCAATGCGTTGTTTTTAATTTGAAAGAACACGACTGCTACCTGTTTTACTGGTGTGCAGTAAAACTTTGGCAAATTCACTTTTAGTGATCCGTTGAAAACCTCAAATCTCAAAGTTTTTCTTCATCTACATACAGTACCTTATGTGGAAGCTTTGAACAAAATATGACTTATCTTTTATTTCTGAGATGGCCGCGGCCGGTTCGGGTCCATTATATACAGAGTTATCATGCGAAAACAGAATGGACCTGTCGAAGAATTTAAAGTGTAGATACTTTGACAAAATATCTTCAATTTCACATTACAATATAAGATATACGGCCTATGGATTACGTCAGACTGTTGCTGGCAACTCACCACTTGGCGCAAAAAGGGTGAGCCAGTCCTTTTATAGATATCAGAGACGCATCTAATTCTGGAAGGGAAAATAAACTGAGTGCAAAACATGATGAAAATCTCTTAATAAAAATATAGCTAATACTGATGGAAAATAGATTTGTGGTGGATTTTGGTGACAGCTACTTCAAAATTTCTTATTTCCTTGAAAGGCATATGAAGAAGATAATTCACAGTCAGTAGAGTTTTATGTCTTTTATATATATACACTACCGGTCAAAAGTTTGGGGTCACCTACTCTTTTTCATAGGTTTTTCTTAAAAATTTTTTGCTTTCTACATTGTAAAACATAACTGAATACATCAGAACTATGAAGCAACACGTATGGCATATACTGAATTATGTGGTAAACAAAAAAGTGTAAAAAACAAAACAAAATATATTTCATATTTCAGATTCTTCAAAGTAGCCAACATTTACCGTGATGGTACAATCGGCATTATCTTAACCAGTTTCATG
>JAQQZR010000002.1:12606048-12618369 GCA_030068235.1 Notoglanidium macrostoma
ACTTGTGTGAAAATCTGATGATGTTTTAGGTCATATTTATGCAGAAATATAGAAAATTCTAACGGGTTCACAAACTTTCAAGCACGACTGTATGTTTTTGTCATTTGCCATACTTAATGATTTAATATTGAATAAGTAAGGTGCTTGTCAATGCTTTACAGTTTACTTAAATTTTCACTGTGAGCAAAGACTGGTACAAGCCATGCTTCCATCCAGAGATCAATTGACATATATTGCATTATATGAATTGGCAATTAACTTAGAATTAACAATTGTTTTTTGAGCATTTCTATGTGACATTTTCAAAGAGAAGCACATTGGTGGAAACATCGCTTTTAGCCAGTTTGTCTTGAGTAACAAAAACCTAACTGTCCCTGCTTGTAGCGTGATCTGCATATTCAGCACTGTTTATCACCTGTAATGTTTGAAAACCTGGTGCTCCCAAGTGGTGAGACTGAAAAGCCCACTGATGCCTCAGCCATCTGTGGCTGGGAGTTCAAGAGAGCAAAATTGGCCTTGCTCTCTGGATGAGAGAGATGGTATACTCTTTGGCATATTCATAGGCACAGCAACACTAGCCAATTGTGAACGTCTGTGAGCTAATGAATGCAGAAGGGGTGGATAGCACTTTTCTCCAAGTATGTTAAACCACCCCATGAGCAGAAATTCAAAAAGATGCAGTCTGTTGGTGTTGTGTGTCTCAAAGGAAGCACACAATAGCCTTAGCCCTGCCTGTTGGAGAGAAAATGGGGGGACTGTTTCCTTTACCCCAGTTTAAATATCTGTTGGAAAGGAGGCTGCTTTTTGGGCATTCATAAAAAAATATTTTTGTTCCAATCTTTTATGCACTATATTGCAAAATGTATGAGGACACCTGGCCAATCACACCCATATGTGCTTATTGAACATCCCGTTACTGATTTAGTCAATAACAACCCTCCACTTTTCTGAGTAGACTTTCCACTAGATTTTGGAGGATGGCTGTGAGGTGAAGCACTGATGTTGGGCAAGAAAGTCTAGCGTGTAGTCGGCATTTCGGTTCGTCCCAAAGGTGTTGTAGGCCACACGAGCTCTTCCAGTCCATCCTTGGCAAACCATGTCTTCATGGAGCTCGCTTTGTGTGCAGGGGCATTGTCATGCTGGAACAGGTTTGGGCCCCTTAGTTCCAATGAAGGGAGATTGCAATGCTACAGCATACAAAGACATCCTATACAATTGTGTGCTTCAATAGTTGTGTCAACAGTTTGGGCACGACGCACTTCTGAGAGTGATGGTCAGGTGTCCACTACCTTTGGCCATATAGTCTTTAAGTACAAGAGATAAAAGAAAAGTAATATTATACTAATCATTACTGTCATTTATTGCAAAGTTGGTGTCCTGATGGATGTTCCTCAGAAAGAGAATCCAGTGCGATGCCTGATTCCGATTGGTCAATTGTGGAGGGCACCCATTTTATCTTCGTATACCTGTCGTTAGCGTTGTGCAAGACTTTGTCCTTACTCGACATAGAGTAGCTTGTTAACATTACCAAAAAAGTTCCAGTTACCTGTCTTACTCTAGCATAAATGGAAATGCATAGATTCATTTTATAGTCATTTTGTCATTGACTTGCTAAAAAGAGCTTTTTTCATCCTAAGTAACCGATTTTTCCTGGTTAGTTGGCATTGGATTCAGAGCCTATAGCACACCTAGGGGCACCAGTTTTGTGATGTTAATAAACAAGAAGCTGTTTGTATGTTTACTGTTTATTACATGACTACTTGTAATATTACTAATGTAACATTAACACTTCCTAAGCTGGTCTACTTGCATTTGTACAATCATACAAGTATCTACATGTAGTTCCAAGTCAGAAACTTCTAACTGTAATTCAATATTTTTTTAAAAACAATAGTGTGAAATTTCTTTGATAAGTCGTCATGTAATAAGCATAACACCGTTGAGACCGGCGGTCAATATTGCAATCTATTTTATTTTACATAATGTGTGTTATTTATTTATTTTTCTACTTAAGTTCAAACAAGTCACTGGTTAAGTCTGTACATAATCTTATTGTTCTTAATAACAATTTGTTTCCCCCCATACGACATTTCATTTAAACCATATACTGTTTGTGTTCTTTTTTGGGGGGGTTGCTTAATTCTTTTGCTTCCTCACGGCCACCTTTTCTCTCCAGGATACCAGCAAAAGCCCAAAACCCATCAAGAAGTTCCTGAACAAGAGAAAGACAGAGAGAAAACCATCAGATGATGAATATTTGCTCAGAAAAAGTAGGTTAAGTGGCATTCTGGTGACTAAAGCTTTAGTTAATCAAGAAACGAAACAAAACGGGAAAGAGTCTCTTTTTGTGGAATTGATTAGACCATCAGTTTCCATCACGGCCCTGAAAGATTAAGTCTCAAATGTGGGTTGTGGTACTGAAATTAACAGGTAATGCAGCTTTGGAAGAAGATGCCCAAATTCTGAAGGTGATTGAAGCCTATTGTACTGGAGCCAGCCTGCACCAGACCACAACAGGTACTTACTAGCTGTGATGTCAGCATTTCTGGAAATGATGCAGATTCTACCACTTTGACACACTGTGCCCATGTCATCATAGCTGTGCGTAAAGACGGTGTCCCTCCAGTCCTGCTACCGGAGGAGGAGAAGATAATCGTCGAAGAGACGAAGAGCAACGGCCAAACTATCACTGAGGAGAAGTATGATAAACTAGATGGATTCACGGTGCTAAAATAGTCCTTGCTTCATCATTCTGTCAGCCATTTGGGGTCATTACAATTAAAAGTAATAAAGTAAGGAATAAAACAGGATGGTGTGATGCATTATAGGAAAATATATAGTAATGTAATAAAGTGATGGGGCGGTGAAGTTTCTTTTCCAATAACAGCATTCCTTGAAGATTTTTATTAATCCTATAACACAGCAATTTGCTGCAGTATTTTATTTTTTTTATGAAAGAACATTACAGATAACGTCTTATCTGTTTATAGTTACAGATCATCACAGAGACTCAATCCAAAAAATGTTAAATATGTCATTCGACAATTTCACACATTTTAAGAATCTTTCCCTGAGGATACTCCACCATACACGTCCCCGAGTAATTTCTACCTATAAAAAACATTAATGTAATAATATATTCATCTTACAGCCTTCATTATTGTCCTGACTGTGCTGATGTAGAAAAATTAATCAGCACCTTCTGACCAATTGAACAGAATTGTGGTATAAATAATATTATCCACATTTGTATAATTTGCAAAATAAATTTACATTATTGTTTCGCTCCTGTATTCTGGTGTATTCTATATAATCATGCCTTTTTTTTGTGTGTTTTCAGTAGATTTATTTATTTGACAAACGGTTTTAATCGAAGCAATGTGTCAGTGAGACAGAACAGTGTCATGAAGCAGTTGAGGGTTCAACTTACTTAAGCTTACACTTACTGTTCATTCTTTCTCCCCCAGAAGCCTTGTTGATGCTGTTTATGCGTTAAAAGATGAGGTCCATGAGTTAAAGAAGGTAAGGTTTCGTCAGTTATTTTTATTGGCCCTAAACGTGGCTTCTGCTCCTGTCTGATGAGGCGTGTATTTTGACTTCAGGAGAACAGGTGGATGAAACAGTGTCTGGAAGAGGAGCAGAAATCCCGCAAAGAGCTTGAGCGTTTAGTCAGGAAGCTGGCTAAACAGAAGAATGACTATACGTGGGAAGACGGAGGCCACTAAGTAACATTCTAAATGTTCTCCCCTTCCGAGTGTGTGTGTGGGAGTGTATGTGTGTGTATGAGAGAAAGTAGGTGGATGAGTTGCTAGTTTTGGATTCACACCAAATGTTGCATCGAGAAAGCCTTCCTGCCTTGTAACCTTTTTTTAAGAATAACTTTCTTGCTATGAGATCATTTGTGCTTGTCTGATGTGTGTACTGGGTTGCAGAAGAGGTTCATGCAGCATGTGTTTAGTTCCTGTGAACCGGGCAAAAAAATGTGGTAGACACTCGGCAGCAGTCCTATAACAGAGTTGTAAAAGTCTGCACCTGCAACTTTGGCAGCGTGTCTCACTGTACCAGACTGTCCACACTCTAACGTTCATACTACCGTGAACTATATAGCTGATGCAGTATAATATTAACATTATCACGCAGTGTAACTATTCAGCAGATGCTCAAATGTAGCCATTATTTCCATGCATTTGGAAAAAGGAAAAGATTCAGTGTTTAGAGTTGGTGGGGAAATGTGTCTTCAACTAGAAAACCTGAATGTGTGTATGTGTTCGTTTTTGCTCGTCTGATGAATCCATAATTCAACAAGCATGAAAGTGAGCTCAAAGGCCATATGTCTTTATATGTGAAACTACCTTTATGGTACACTGGCAGACAGGTTCAATAGTCGACTTCTTGATGTGTCTTTGTTTCTAATGCTGTCTGTCCATCTGCTTGATAGAGGAAGCATTTATGTTTGATAGTAGGAACATGAATTATACAATATGTTGCACATGAACGACAAAAGATGCTGAAATTGTCATCTTGAAATGATTTGACTGTTTGCTTCTTGTTGTTGTTTTTTTTTTATTTAGCTCTTCGAATAGTTTGCAAAGGTAGCTGGTGTGTTGTTGCTGCCCATCAAAATAATTCCCTTAAACTGTGTCTGTTATGATCTACAATATACTGTACAGTATTTCCAGACCATTCTTTTCACAAGCTAATGTTTCTGTTACTGTCGTGGTTGTTCAAAACTCTTCATAGCGAACGATGCAGCTATTCATAGAAATACAATAAGATTTCAATACTATTAAGGTATAATTTATAATGTATGTATATCATATATACTTTAAAACAGTATATAATTGCTAGTATAGCCAAAAAATAACCATGTAAGCTTTGATATTTAGAAATAATACAACAATTGATTATTACCTCCATACTCTGAGGTTGTAAAAAAATATATTTATTTTTGAATGCAGTAGTCCTGTATTGAGAACATGGTACTTGGGCCTCTCTAAGCACTCCTCTTATAACCTTACACCTCATTTAACAATCTGGTCTTACACAGTTTGTAGGAATTTGTATTACTGAGATTGATTTCATTTTTTTCCATTTGAAATAAGTTTTAAGGAAAGCAATAAGTTTAAAGAAAAGTCACTGTTAATCTCACGCCCATAACCTTAATTGCCGCATTGCATTTGTGAATTTTTGCCACTTTGCAGTCATGCTGAATTTGCAGAGGGTTTAGCAGCACGTTTATAGATTTAGTAATCCCTCTTTATCAAAGGCTGTTGCACTGCAGGATTATTATATTAGGGCACCATGAATGTGAATTTGTGAATGAATTACCAAATTTCGGTAAAAGTGCGTAACTAATCAAAAATTTTGTAACACGTTCAAATGCTAAAAACTGGTACGCTGTTGGACACATATTGTATGCTCTGCTGCATTGCCTGTCCGTTCTTGTAAAGTAATCAGGCGTATGAATAATGAAATTGCAACATATAGTGCTCATGACTTAAACAGATGGATGACAATTTAAAGGAAACAGCAGCAGTGTATTAATAAGCTGTTGAACAGCTTCAGTGCCCAATGGTACAGCTTTCTGGGGCTCTACTGGACTGATGAACACCATTCTTCCAAAAGATATTCTCTCAGCTGGTGCGTTGATTAATGGTGGTGGGGAGCACTGTGTACCACGTCACTCCACGATCACACATACAGTAGCTGTTCAGCTGGATAGAGATCTGGAAGGCCATAGCATATGATTTTACATTATTTTGATCCTCATCAAACCATTTAGTGAGCCTTCGTGCCTTGAGGTATTGTCATCCTAGAAAAGAGCACTCCTATCAGGATAGAACTGTTTCATCTTAGAATAAAGATGATTAGTCAGAATAACATTGAAGCCGTTTGCAGTGACACGTCCCTCTAATGTCAGCACGCCACCAGCCCTTGCATAAGAGCCGCCTTTTTCCTTTAATTTGTCATTCGTCTGAGCCATTACCTTGAAAACGATACTGTTTGATGTAAAACTAGACACTGTGGGTAATATTATTATAAATACATGTATATTTAAGAGTAATGAGAGGTGCGATGGTACATTAGAATGTTCAAAAGCCATAAAACAGGAAGTGATGTAATCCTGCAAAAAAAAAAAAAAAAACCCAACTAGTATTCAATGCAATAAGACTGAAGACTGGTTTACTGTTAACTGTTATGCATTGAGGAGCCTCAATTTGCACTGAGGCACGTTTTCCAACTGGTTGACAGGATTTACTCCTACAACCTATAATGATCCTGTTTCAACAGTACTGTGATCAGAATTTTTTTTTATTATTATTGTTTTTAATTGTTTTTTTCAAGAGTTACTGGTACTACTCAGTAATTTGTCTAAGCTGTGCTTGTCAGGTTTTTATGTTTGTGTGTTTGGCATAGCTGTAAGTATTATTTAAAGTTTCCATAGTTGCGATCAATATTACTCACACTGATACATAAAGTGTTTAGTTCCAGCAGAGGTCACTTTTATGGCATCTTATGTACAATTTAAATACCAATCCAGCTGTTGTGATTTCTGTTCTTGCTGATGTGCATATTATACATAATTGATGTGCTGCTTCATCATTTGAAGGACTGATTATGTTGAGTAGTGTTCTGTTTGTTTCAATTTTCACGGTACTATATTATCACTTGATATTTGTTCAACTTAATATTGTATGCTGTCACTGATGTCATGGTCGTTGTGGCTGGATTTGGATATCTGTAGCACTTGCAGGAGATTTTTCTCTTGGATGTTCATCTAGTGAATTATTGTTCTTTTAAGTGCCCAAGTCTGCAGATCATGTGGATTTCTATGCAAATATCATTGTCACATATATTTGTTTTCCTTTTTGTGTGTGCTTTTGTTCCTTTTTTCCTTTTACCGTCATTTTAATGGAACTGTTTTAATAAAAACATAAGAGAAATAATATTTCCAGTCCTTTCGTAAATGTTTAAGAACGTTAAAGGGGGGGGGGGAAAGATCCTTGGAAATGAACAGGAAAGTTCATGTCACTCAGTTAACGTAGAGTCAGTTTATGTAGATATAACCTTTGCCTTTGTTCATGCAGATTTTGACTGAGAGGAAAAGGTAAAATGAGCGCAGAACATGTGAGAGAATGGAATGAGTGCGGCAGATTGAACGCTTCCTGTAACAGTAGAGAAATGTGTCCCAGAGCTTGGGTGTACATTCTGTAACTCACTCTTTCCATGGTGGAGAATGAAGTGTAGTAAAATATACAGCATAAGTTGCTTCTTTGTGGTATTCTGCTCATGTGCAGATAGGAAACTTGCATAATTATAAGAGTTTGTTGGGTGTTTAGCAGCCAGTGGTATTATTATTCTAAAATATATATATTTCTCAAATATATTCTGCCAGCTCCTCCATTTTGGAATGGATGACTCCCTAATTTAAATCACAACTTGATATGCGGAAAGCATTTTTTTCCTTCTTTAAACCATTGAAGTGCAAGCAGGCATTAATGGAGAAATTGTCTTTAAACGATAAGGTCAGATGAATTCTCATGTGCTCGTGTAAAGCCTCTGCACCATGCATCATGCTGGAAAGTATAGGGGGAGGGGGAGCCTAGCATTTCTGTGGTTTACGCAGATAAGTTATAAAAAGTCTTTGTCACACCTAATGCTTCGAGTGTAGGTAGGCATGACTGCTGATCCATCAGTAATAGGAACTGTTTAGACTAAAGTTGATGTGTTCTTCCGTTTCTCATATATCACCAGTGATTAAAAAAAGCTTGAAATTCAGAAAACAAAGTTATTCATTTAATTTATACAATTGTTTTGATACAAAATTATAAATAATTTTTTTTTTATTAAAGAACCTCCATTTAAATATCCTACTTGTCCTTTGTCATGCCATTTTTCGTGAAGTTTTACTGTGACACATAGCTGGTTTTAGAAATGTTGTAATTGTTTTTACCATATAACAAGACCATATAATAGTTCATTATCAGAGTTTTCAGAAATAACCAGGCTTGTATTAAATGTAGTGTCACTTTCTATTCCAGAACAGCTAAATTATCAAGATTTAAAATGACACAGGAAGGTATTAAGTAAGAGTAGTCTATTCAAGCTGGATTTTCCCTTTATAAATATAGGAATGACAGTATGATAGTAGATAACAGCAAGCATTAATAAATAGTTTTGAGAATATTAAAGAAAAGTTACATTTATATCACTTATGTTTATGATTGCAGACTATTTTTGTATGGAACAGAGGTTACTGGATGGCACATATTCTCCATTTTCCCTGGATATCCAGCAGCTAATGATGTGTTAGATTTTCCCCTGAGCTTGCGTTGTGGTGTAAGTTAAAGGAAGAAGCTCTTGTCTGAGGAAGTTCCAGCCTCCTTTTTCGAATAGTTTCAAATTTCAAATGGTTATCTGTGTATGGTTATTCCCTGTAAAATGGATTCAGTTATAGATCATATCCACTTTGTTTTGTGCTAGTAGATCCTCTTAGTTCTTAGTTAGTCTGCACTCAGTCCTGTAGCCTGAACAATCCAAACGTGGTAGAGTCCAAATGCACCAAACGCCTGTCAGTTACATTAACAAACAGCATCTGATCCTTCTCAAGTCTGAACACCCCTGCCTGTGAGGCAGTGCACATATCGGGTATTGCACTTGTCCGAGGCACGCTGCAAAAGGACACAAGCAATTGACTTGGTTCTGCAGTTACTGTCTTTTGGGTCCATATGGTTTGCTTGAGAATTGATTTTTCATGTGCTTTGGAAAAGGTGACTTGAGATTGGATCAAATAATATCCAGGGTAGTGAATGATCAGAGCTCCTGATGATTTGAGGACGATCTTTTCCCGCACAGAGTGGGTATAGTCCCACAGCAGGGTATTGGACTGGTCCTTCACTGAGGAGGAAGCCATAACAAGGCAGGTTAAAAGAAAAGATCAGCTATTTAAATCACAGAGAGGATCTAAAACGAGTGAGTATCCTTACCTTTAGATTGCGAATTATTAGTTAACACCATCCTTGCTTGAGGTATGGTGGAGGAGCCAGTTTCAATCAACAAAGCCACTATAAGACGGAAACAAGGCAATGGTCAGTTGAGACTCATCTCAAAATGAGACGTTCACATGCTTCTGCATTCTGAAGTGAGACATAAAAATGTACCAACCTCTTCCTTCGGCTTGAGAGACCTATTAAAAAGGATTAGAACATCGTTTATTGGTCTTACTGAGAACTACATGAGCCACATTACCGTGAAACAAAATACTATGAAGGTTTAGATATCTTGCAATGCAATGTCCTAACTGAAGGTCCATGTCAAGAATCTTGCTTACCTTTTTTATGACAGTCTTATAGTTTTCAACGATCTTGCTACAGTACTGTAAGTCTTCAGATTCTAGGTTGTTTTCAGCACACTGCTGTAGTTGCTTTAGTGTGCTTATCTCGTTATCATTGCGTCTGTCCTGCAGCTGCCATTAAAACAGGAAAAGCCTCTTGTGAACATGCTCTTGCATTCAGTATTCACTCAACAAACCACACTGTTCACAAGCTTTTATTGCAAATGAAAACATGCATGATTCAGAGTGTATGAAATTCAGGAGTCATATCTGTATTTTGTATTGAGTGCTTTCTGTTTTATTCACAATGGAGAGTGTGGGGAAAGTTGCTGATTTTCAAACTTTTTAGTCAGTGAACTAAATGGCTGAGCAAAAACTAATTATGCCTAGCATTATTTGTTATAAATTCACGCTTTGTGCACTTGGAGTAAACTCTTGTAATTCTATCTAATTCAGAAATACAATTTACTTTCGAATAATATAGATTTATCTCATTCATTGCCAAATCAGCATACGGGGCATAATATACCAAGTCTTCTCCGAATTCAGATTCTAGAAATTGGTACAGAAAAAAAGCAGAGAAAGATTTTGTTTTCTAGAAATGCAAGATCTCTATAGTTTGAGACAATGAATAACAATGGCTTGATGATTAGATCATTGTTAAGGGTTTTGTTCCTTTGATGTTGAGCACGCTTGTTGCTCATCAAACCACACGACCAAAGAAACCATGAACCAGTTTTTTTTATGACAATTTCTCTTAAAATATGTTGTTTATCAGTGTACTAATAAATATACAAAATGTGACTCCAAATAAAATGTATAATCATGGTTGGCTTTCCTCTATGACACAATGGCAAAAATGCTTATTGAATTTTTTTTTTTACTAGGATATCCTTACAAACCTTGCTCTCTCTATATATACTTCTTCAAGAAGGCAAACATTATGGCAAAGAAATGGGATTTCAATAATTATATTGGAATGTACTGTAATATCCAGTGTTTAAACCAAAGTAACATCAGATACATTTGCAATAATTCCTAAGACTTACTCTATAATGAGCTACAAAGACAGTTTGATCTTGCATGGAATTTCAGAATAGCAGAAATTTTCCTTTGAGATACAAGTTCATAATCATTAAGCATATGAGTGCCTACCGTGTTGATTCTATGGAACAGGTAGAGAAACCCTCCGAATGTCTGTATCATTAGCAGAAGCAGCAGCACCGACAAAAATTTGACTAATGGTGTATTTGATGGTAGCGCTGGCCCTCCTCTGTGGCCTGACCGTGGAGGTACTGGTGGAGGATTGAAGCTGCTGTGAAAGGTGTTTATCGTGGTGGACATATTTGCAGGCAGCAGGATTCTCGACGTGAACACCAGATCCACCCATACAGGTCTGAAGAATGGCCTCCAGCAGCACAGCACTTCATCTGAATGCAACTTCCTGGAAGCTCTGAACTTCTCAGATAGGCAAGCACCATCTCTGCCTGAGCGTGGGTATATTTTCAGACACAGATCCTCTTTTTGTAAATCAAACTTTGGTTTGTGAATGTAGGTTTCTTTATTTGTTTGTTTGTTTTGCTTTGTTTTGGTTTGTTTTTTTTCTGTCCATCAGTTTTCACAATGACGGCTTTTTCTGTGAAGATTTTTAGCAACTTCTTGTATTCCTTAACACTTATTTAAATTCTACTGACACTGTTTCGTCAACCTAAACAACAAAAATATATTGGATGGTATATTTTATATTTAACCTGGAGAATGCTATGGTATACTGATACCTTAGTATTGCTAAAAATGTACTGTAAAGACAGGCCTGTAACAGACAGCAACCCACGTAAACCAGACCACACACAAACACATGAACTTCTGTGGTAATACTTTTAATGTACAAGCTAAAAAGATATTTTTTAAAAAGGCCCATAGCTATATATAATGTCTTATGTGCTTCTTTAAAAATCATCTTTTCTGACACAACAATCACTGAATCAATGGGCCAGAATGTAACTTTGACACAAAATAAATTAATCAGTTTTCAAATTTTATGCATTCAAAATCACTTAATTTCCACCAGCAGGACAACTACTATGTGTTTCTGCAGCTGAATTTGCATTTGTTTCTTTTTGGTCCACATCTCCATGCAGCATATTTCATTAAATTTCAACTAGAGAGACTGAGATGGTCTTTGAAAAACACTTATTTTAGCTTTCGTTCAACACTTCTTCGTTGACTTGTCAACTTGTTGAAAGCTCTATTTATGGCCAAGTCTGAAACTACTGGCAATGGCAACCAGGTTTTGAGATGATGTATCCTTTTACTTATTATCAATCTTCACAACAGCCCCTAAAACATCAAACCATCAGTGGTCCACCTCTATATTTGTAGTAGCTGTCAGTGGTTTTCCTTGTTTCATCTAACCTAAACATGTGTTGCCAAATATAGTTCTAATGATGCTTGAAGTTCTTGAAGTTGAAACCTATGATCTTTGAACTCTTTCTGGGAGGGCTGTGCTCATGGGTTTTTCTCATAGTAATGGAAGAGAAAGGAATTTTATATGTGGGCAACCTCATATTTATACCCCAGGGACGCAGGACATAAATGCAACAATATACTTCAATATAGACTGAGAACAAATGAAAAATAATAGAAGTTTTTTATCAGTTACCTGTTTTGCATTTATTTTAAATATTCCTTATGGGTGTCAAAATGGCACTTTGTTTTTAGACCAAATACTTTATAAGTTTGTATTAATTTTAAGTAGTTTCTAGTGAGATTTGTTTTGTTGCTCTTAAAACAAATCTCTGGTTTTTTACAGTTTGAAAGGAAACACCACCTAGGACTGGACTCAGATCACCCCCCCACACACACACACACACACTCACACACTGAACTGCACTAAAATGTACATTTGACCTAAATTAAAATTGGTCGTCATGCTGCTGTAATTGCACATTTTTGCACATTTTATTCCATTTACTGAATTTTTCTAT
>JAQQZR010000002.1:12619202-12635045 GCA_030068235.1 Notoglanidium macrostoma
GGTCTCAGTTAGTGCCAGAAAGTCAAGAGAGTGATGGGAAGCAAGGGCTGAAATGAAATCAGCTTTCTTTACAGCAGTCTGGCAGTTCCAGAGCCTACCTATCACCCCTGTTGGAGACTGGGAAAACAGAGGAGGGTAGATAAGATTACCGGTAGTACGGCCTCCGGATGGTGGACGAGATCTTCAGGTTGTGAGAGATGTGAGGACAGAGAGGGGTTTGAGGCACATGTCAGCAGTCTAGTCAGGAGTTATTTGTAGAATGTGTTAACTAATGCAGACCGCCGGCGTCTGTAGCGGACACACCTTCAATATATCTTAGTGAGCCTGGCCCCCAATTCACACCTTAAGGTAGATCGAAACCACTGTTGATTAGACACCTGAAAAAACTAATTTAGCATAGACACTTCTAAATCTAAATAACACCACAGAAACAGAAAATACTACTTACAAGAATCTAGGTCCAACAGTAGTGGGTCAGTGACAGGAACTATAGTTACTGTATAATACTATCGGTATATAGTATGTGTGTAATATAGTATGAAGTGTATGCAGGTATTTCGTCTACCTCAACCAGTCACATCAGCCAGTAATATCATCAGTAGCTCTATGGCATGAAAAATAATCTGATTTAGGTTTAGTATCTAAAAAAATGTTTCTGGTGTTTCACTACAAATCTGTTTTGTCTGCTCTGTTATTCAGCCAAATCAAAGCATTATAGCCAAATGATACTTTCATGTATTGTAAAGTAACCATTTTGAATTGCACTATTGAGTATTACACATGTTCACTATTAAACTATGGTATGGTAAGGAGTTGATGTGAACATCAAGGTGTCTGAGATCTCTCCAGTGCTAAAATTTCCCCTTTTTCCCTAATCCGAAGAGTCTCCTTTTGAGCCCACTTGCACACCAAAAGCACTGAGGCATTTCCAGCTAGTTCCCTCTTGGATCCAATTTAAAAGGGCCAACACCATATATCATAATAATTAGCCTATACTTTTACTTTGAAATGTAATTTTTATTTCAGTGAATAATAAACTATTTAACTCTGAAAGACTGTAAGCCAATTAAGATACATTATGTGTAAATATTAAATAATTTACTTTTGAGATCAAAATAAAGCAAGTGAGATGTGCTAGCTAGCCAGTTCTTTTGATGTTTCACAGTATTTAAGCTCTTTTTTAAACTTAAGGTTCCACTCTGATGTTTGGTAGTGATTATCCGTTGTGTTTAATATACTGTATCTAAGTGCTTCTACAGCCCATAGGTAATGCTCAGGATAGCATGCCAAGTACATTTTAGCTAGATAGCTATCTATGCTAGAAACATGTAAGAATTAACATGAGCTAGCTAATGAACCAAGCAAACTACTGAAACCCCAGCAGCATTTGGCTAAGTTAGCTAGCCAGCTAATGGTACCCTTCTTTATACGCTGTTGATAACTTAGATGGTTTTCACTTCAGCATAGCTCACTTGGTTAGTTAACAAATTGTCCAAAAATATATTTCTTATATATGGAACAGTTTCCTGTAAAAAGAAAAAGAAAAAGGAAAAAAAGAGAGAGATCAACATGTAAAAAAATAGAGTAGTCAATTGTAAAATGTAATGACTCAAGTTGTTTTTCACCAGATGACTTAGTCCTCATAGCTGAGTAATTTTCTTAATCACTTCTTTTACTCAGGTGAATTATTACTATAATAGAAGTACTTTTACTCTGTTAATGTGTTTTGTGCACTTTGTATACATTATATACATTATATACATGTAAGATATATTTTATCTTACAAGGATAGAATTAGTGGTCAGTATTCGTGGTACACACTTTTGTGTTTATTTGCATTATTTACAGTGGACCACAAAAAGACATCAGCAAACATTGTACACATTTTAGCATATTAAGCCATATATTTATACTCTATACATTTTTATCCCTAAACCATATATATTCCAGCTACTATTATTTTACAAATTATACAGCAGTTGTGCCAGAACTAAATTCTTAAATGTATAATTTTTACAGTTCATTTTCACCTAGGTTCACAAAGAAGCAAAGAAGTTCAGGCAGCTTGCACAAGTGAAATGAATCTTGTCAGATGAACACCCCAGGCTTTCCCTGTGCACAATGAAGCTTATTTGATTTTCTTTCATCTCTTTCATTTTCACTATGCCCAACTGACTTCTTGTATGTTATTAAAAGAGGACAACTATACATCCAGAATGTAAATAAAAATGTGGATTTTTGTTTGTTTGTTTGTTTGCTTTTGTTTTTTATATCAGACATTAATTTTCCATGTGGTCCTTATTTATTTAGAAAATAATTTTGGTGTCTTTCAATCTAGACATGTTTATTTATTTATTAGCACATAGATGCTTCCCAAGAACAAGTAATTGAAAGGCTAATGAAATAAATATCTAGGTATGACCTGACTTTTGTAAATTGTCTGAAAGTCACTTGAAATGCTCTGTCTACAAGCAGAGGAACCATCAACCCCCTTGAGGGAAGTTCTTTTAAAACTCACTATGCTGGACTACGTGATGAGCTTGTTCTTGAACAGGTTTGTCTGCATGTAATCAGGTGCAGTGGCTTCTGGGTGAAGCATTTCAAGGCTCTGAACTCTTAAAACAAGTAAAACAGAGATAAGACTTCCTTGTTCTTGAGAATCAGGTTTTGGTTTTTTTTTGTCTCCTATGTAAAGATGTCGGAAAACTGCAACAGTGCTTTCCTAATACCAATATAAATCCTTCTTCTCCATCATTGGTACACCTACAAAACAAACAGGACAAATTACAGATGTGAAGCAACCATTTTAATGTTCAATACAAATCCTCTATTCAATATAAAAACTGATGTTCTATTTAAAAATATAGAGTATGGTTTATACTGTATGGTTTAAAGCTATTTTGTTAATAATTATTTTGTTAATTTCTTTGCAACTGTCGCCTCTGTCTTGCTCATAAGGGATTCAATTCTACATCAGGATTTCTGTAAAGCTGCTTTGTGGCAATGCCTATTGTGAACCATGCTGTGCAAATAATTCAATTAAATTAAATTATTGTCATAAATGAGTTTATAGCTCAGCTACATTCAGAATGAAAATAAAATATGAATATAAATAGATTGGCATATTATCATACTGACACTGGAGGTAAAATCTATATTTTTCCTATGTGAAATATAAACATGCATGGTTTGATTAACTTCTAAGGACAGTGGAATTTACTAAAGGCCTACTGAAGCTAGAAACATTATAACTCTGATAAATATAAGTGAAGTCCTAATGTATATTTTACAGTCAATAGTACAAAACCCAAGAACCTATGTATAAATTCCAATACCAGAGTCAAGGCTGTGATCTGGAGTCATCTGCTCTCCAAATCCTGGATGCCGGGCCCAACCTGGCATGAACTCTTGTTTGGAGGAGGCTACCATGACGGAGCCCAGGTCTGGCCGGTCGCTGTGCAGCAGGTTTAATAGGGAATTATACTGATGGTCTGCCACCATCAAACCATCAGCAGACGCAGCAGAGGGATACACCATGGGAGGCAACATCAGACTCGTGCCCTGCCGTGGACCACCGAGCCAAACAGTGGGGCTCTCCACAGGAGTGTTATGTGGCAGACGGGGGTCTTGTCTGCCTGAAGAATCTGTGGCGTTAAAGCACACATTTGATTGCAGGTCCCAGTTGCTTGTACTTGACTGCTCTGAAGCACATCCAAATGGAAATACTTCACTGTATGTTTGTCAATATATGTTCACTATTTTTTATTTATAAAGATATTTAGAGATAAAGGTATGTGTTACCAGATTTGATTGATTTGCGGGGTTTCTTGCTTTTAGTGATGTCTCCCTTTGGTTTGGTGACATTTTCTAAGGCACGTGAAAAATGTGCATCTACCATGCTATTGATATCTCCCTGGAAGTAGGTAAGGAGTAGACTTCCTGATTGCTCCACTGTTTTCTCAGCCACTGGACTCCTAGGTTCATGCTCCATTACTGCAATTATTGAGATTACAGTATGTTAATTTACCCATCTGTCCAAAGTATATGACATTAAAAGTGTAAGCTATAAATAAATACATTTTCTCTAAATTGATGGTCTGGTTGCAACTGCATAAGAGATAAAGTCTAAGCGATTCCAGACCTTATAGATCTGACATTTATTGTTGGAATCCACCCCCTCATCACATCTCCCACTTCTAACTCAGCAAAAAAAAGTGTATAAGAAATGACATTAACTTAGCATTGTTATAGTGTGGAAATATCACCTCAAGAAGGAAATACATGGCATGTCTCAAATATGACACACAGTCATGCCCATAATATGAGCACATATCAAATGTGTAGGAGATTCCAAAAATATCAAGTCATCGATTCTTGATACTAAAACTCCTTCAAGTGGTTAAAAAAAAGTAGGCTGCCCTATATAAGTTCATCTGTTTTTCGACAGAATGCATTTTTCATTAAAGAAAAAATCTGCATAAAATCTGCTTTTAGAAATTTGCCCAGCTAAAACATTAAATAATTTACTACAAAAATATACTTTTAATAATATTTGCAATGAGATGTGTAACAATTGCAGCTCCTACATTTCCTGTGATGCTTTCTTACTTACCTACAATAGATTTCTGGTTTATCCAAAATGAAAAGTAAACTGTGAGCCTGCTCAGAGTCTGCAGCTGGATTTCATCTAGACATCTGGAAATAACTGGAATGAAAAAGAATCCTTTCCTTTGGTGAACAAATTGTATTTTTCTTTAGCTATTAGACATGGGGTTCTACGTAAGTGCTAGTGTCTTTATTTAATGATACTCGGTGCAGGTGTGTTCTTCCTGCAGTTCTCCCAGCATGAGCAGAATGTGCCTGAACTGGTCAAACCACACTGACGTAGAAGGGGAAACCGCGCTTCTTAGAAAAGCACAGTGACTTCTGTATGATTACAACTCACCTTTCTTTCATCATTTCATTTTACCTTTCCAGAATTTTTTTCCACCAGAAAATGGAATCAAGCGTAGATTCTTGTTTGTGGGTTTTTTTTCTCCTATTGAGAGATCTGTCATGAGCTGTGACATTTATAAACAACGTTGATTGGCAGAATTGGTTTTTATCACATTCAGAAATAAATGACAGTGTAAAATCCCCATTTCCGTTGTTTGCTTAAATCTTAATCCAACCTGATGCCAGGATCACCACATACACACACACACACTAATAAAAGCCCAGTAGCCTAAATCAATTGTTCACAAAGTGGGTTAATGTGAATCAAACTCTTTTTTATTTCTAATCAATGGAAATCACAACCCGCCCCTATCAAGGTTATTATATTTATTACTGAGGTCTTATAGTCTTAGGTCTTTTATCTGGCACTTTGAACGGGTTGGAACCCATTGAATGTCAACTTGTACCTAATGTGTTTCTACATGAGTAGAAAGATCAGGAATAAATATATATTATTAACACATATACTCTGTGGCTGTACTAAATAGCCTGAATATTACTTGACACATTAACCTATTTAACCTAATATCTGAATATTTGAATAGGACTAACTCTAGAAAAGAATGTATGTAATGTTAAGATACAGCCTACTAGCAAAAATATTCTGTTTTCTTGAAGAACAGAATTTGAACAGAAACTAATTTAAAATTAGTACCTTCATATTAGAATTCCCTTTGACTTTTACTTTAATTTGAAGCAGCGCTATGTCACCAATAGATGCACTACTTAAATATAGAGTACAAGGAATACACATTTGAAGAAGAATTGCATGCTAATTATGGCCAGTTGAATTTTATGTCTATAAAGGCTTATACAAATTTATAAGTCTTTATGGACAACCACACACTGCTCAAGAAGTTCTCCTGATTATCAATGTCAGGCCAATCTAAACATAAGTTATAAGAATAAATATAACAGGGCATCAAAACATCAATGCTTTTTAGTATTTGTTAGCATGACCCTCTAAAGAGTAAACTATCTCTCACAGAACACCCACAACTTCACCTCATACACATTGAAACAAGAAGATAAGAAAGTTATTCCATCCCTTCACTTCAACATACAGCTCAAAGAGTGACTTCTAAGTATGAAATATTTAAAATCCTCATTGAGCACACGCCAACTTATCAGACTCACAAACTCACTCACTTATCAGACACCAACATCAACATCAACTATACCATCATCAACTCTCTCACTCAAAGATATCCACACAGCATTTGTCTCTCCAACCACCAAATCACTCATCCCCAGCAAACTTTTCAAAATAACCCCACCCACACTGGCTGATGAAACTTCTCTCACACGCAGAACCTGCACCATTCTCACCCAACTGAGATCCGGATATTGCCACCTTCTCAATGATTTCAACCCCTCCTTCCCCAGCACCTGCAAATTCTGCCAGACCTCCATCAAAACAGTCTCCCAACATTTGAAAATTGTTTGAACCTTCATGCTCTCCGCCAGCATCTCTACAACAACACAACAGCACTATGGACTGATGCAATGAATGTAGCGAAGTACCTTGAAGCCCGCAGACCTCTTTAAAGCCATCTCCACTAGACGTTGGGGCAACAACATTAACAGGAAATTTGGTCCATGTACTTTCTTTATTGCCTGCTTGTCTAGCAGCAACTGCACTTCTGCAATCAGTATAGTCTGTAGGCTTGGTCTTATACCTTTGCGAGGTGGACCATGTGTTTGGAATTGAAATCATAAAGATTGTTGCCCAAAGTTTACAGCATATTTCGAGACACATTGTTGAGATGCTTTGGGCATTTTAAGCGACAGGGTCACACCCTTATCCATTTGTGTGACCTGGGCTGGCACAGAGGCACCAACGTGGCTTGCATTGTATCTTACGTTTCCCTCCATCTGTTGTTGCAGTGTCATACCAGAAGAGGGCGCCTAAAGGCAACCAGTTGTATCAAATGTTTGAATCATGTTTCAGTGCTTCCTGATCCTCTGTGCTACAGCTAGTAACAAATGGCACGGAAAGTTTTAACAGGTATGTCTACCAGGGGAACAGGGCTCAACTTTTGCATATTTTGCTGTAGCCAGCATATGTGTCATTTTATCAGATCACAACTTTAGTGCATTTGCAAATGTGCATAACCACTCTCTGATAAATGTTGTACATTGTTGCACAGTCACACTCTCCCTTGGATACAGGACAAAAAGAGTTAGGTGTTCGATCAGTTGTGTACCTGCTGCAATAATGTAGTAAAGATTCTTTCCTATTTTTTGAGGGCTCAAGGACCATGTCTACTGTTTTCTTTGTTCTCTGCTGTCATATTGCAGCATCCAAGAGGTAGGTGAATGGTCAGTCATATTCCCATAGCCTGAAAAGTACATTTAACATATTGCTATAGGTTATTCTGAAGTTAGGGCAAGGCTATGTATGTGCCTGCTGAAGATGCCCCAGGCCTAAACAATTTGTGCATTGATCTGGTCCATCTCCATTGAGGCATAAACCTGCTCTATAAATACAAAAGGTTGAGAAGGTTGCAGAAAAGTTAAACAATTCCAAAAATTATAAAATTGTTAAATTAGATATGCTCAAAGCCCTGTGTGCACAGCACCAAGGGCTCTGTCCTAGGCCTCATGTTTATTTTAACAACACAGTCAAACATGGCAAGAATAGCAATAAATCAAACACTAGAGTTAGTGTAATTGATTGTATGCTTTAACTTAATACCATTCAATTATATAGAGCATGTAAAGATGTGTGTTTGTCTTAACTGCACCACTGCTTATAACATCTGGTGTAGTATATGAAAAGCCATAAATCCAAGTACATTTTATGTACAGCTTATCTACTTAATAAATAATTATTTGATGTACACACTGTTTTACACTTTAGTGAAGTCACCGTAAGCTGTAGAATATAACAAATTATCAACAACATGTAGTTTCGTAACATTAACAAACTTTCTTATAGGACAATCATACATGAAATAATAATTAACAGAGAGTTGTACAGAATTAATCACTGTTGAGCTCATTGTCTTCATTTTAGTTAAACAGACATATTGGGTCAAATTAGCACCATGCAACTTCCATGAGGCTGAGCAGTAAATGCTGCTGTCTATCTTCTTTAGTTTTCGTCTTTCCGGCTGCTCCTGGAACTCTTCCGTTCGCTTGTGGTTTCAGACGGGGTGTGAGCCAGTTTTACGCTCTTAGCCTTACCACCCAGCGTCATTGAACCACTCCAGACTGAGGTTAAAAAGCAAACAATTTTTCATCTCGATTAACAGGCAACATGACGGAAGATGTGAAAAAAAGTACAGATCTATATGTCCTTGAGCTTAAATACCAACCTGAGTAGCCACTGAGTTTAAATCTTCCACAGCAGAGGTGAATTCTCCATTGCTTACGTACATTCTCTTTCATGAGGCAGTGGAACAGAAATACAAAAAAACCTGAAAAAGTTTGAAATTAAGTAAAAATCTATCTCAACACAAAAGTAAGACTGGTGCACATGAAAGGATTTTATTATTGTGTTAATAATAATATTATATTACTGACACAATTATGCCTGCCAAGTTTCATGGTTTTACAAGTTCGCATTTACACAGTTTACTTGGTTAAGAGTTTGGCCATAAAGATGTCAGAAAGCATATGAAGATGAAACCATTGTACACAAATTAAAACCAAATTTTCATCATTTTCAGGATCCTTGACTTGCACATCTCATGAAGTCCTTCTAACTGAAACTTTTTTTTGTGACTTACCTTGAAGAGTATTGAGGAATGAGAAGAGGTAGAGGAATGGGACTCGCACCGGGCCCCAGGTGAAGAAGGCCAGTATCCAGGTGAGACCCAGCAGAAAGGTGAGACTGGCCACTACACGCATTTCATGCAGCATTCTACTGCACTGGCCTGCTGCTTTACTGAGCTGCATGCCTCGTATCTGCACCAGCACCACACCGAACACACTGATATTGCAAATCAGGATCAGCACCACAAATGCCACCACTGTCACATAGAACGCTGTGTCATTCTGTAACCAGCAGCTGCAACACCCAACAGGAGCAAGTACAGAGGATTTATAGAGGCAAGTCTGAGCCAGGATTGCCATGTATATAACTTGAAACACACTTACAAAGATGAGAAATCTTCAGCTGGTGTTAGGGAATAAGTGGAACCATAGCAGTTTATGTCCACAGCAAGCACTACACTGACAATTATCAGAGGCAAACCTGGAAAGAATGTTCCAAATATTAGCAGCACCCAGATACAATAATTTTGTAACCAATCCATTTAGCTTAAGCAACACATTATGCTTCTCAGCTCCAGTGCCAGAGTTAAGCTGCTTTGTGTCTTCCCAACAGCTCTGCCATCACACAGGTTCTAGTGGGCCAAGTGACATGTGGAATAGCATTCTGCAAAGCAATCCTGTTTTCAATATTATATTCATTACTGAGGCTTAATAATAATTTGAATCAGAGATTTCAGAGCACTAACAATGCAAAACATACGTAGGTGTACTTGGGTTTGTTTTCATCAACTGCGGCATATTTTGTGAAATGTCTCAAATCCAAATTCTAACATCCACAAAACTTAGCTGTCATTCAATAAATTTAATACAGAAACAAAATATCTTCAAAAAGTCTCACCCCATCCCAGAGCACAGAATTTAAGGATGTAGGAGGGAAAATAGACATTAAAGACTTTCACAAAAGCCAGGTACATGTTGATCGCCTCTAGTCCCATCCAAGTAAATGTGGCCAGAAAGAAGTAGTGAAGAATGGCGGCCACGACAATACAGAGGCCATAGTTGTTAAATGAAGCAAGCCAAGAATTAATCAGGAAGAGCATGTTGAGACCCAGCAAGGCCCCTGAGAGGTTGATAAGGATCTTAGATGGGTAGTCCCGTCGCAGCTTTCTGTAACAAGACGAAAGAGCAGGTTTAGAATTATGGAGCCAGCAGTGTTTCACGGGATTCTAATAATTCATTACCGTTAACTCACTCAAAGGCCATATAAGTCAGCAAAGTGATGCCTAGAAAGATGGAGGACAAGCCACAGCCCAGGTATGTAATGATAGTGAGAATCATGTCATCTTTGGGGTTTATAGGAGTTTTGGATATATCCTGAAAGATAACAGAATAAGCGGGGTATTGTGAAATTCAAACAGTTATTTAATATATTCAATATATATTAGCATATACATAATATCTACTTACCAGCAGCACTCCAAAATGTGTGAGGTGAAAACAGAGGCATGATGTATGAGTGGCATTGCTATATTTAACCTGGCATCCATTATCATCCCAGCCACCTTTTCCATCTGTCACACAAAAAAACATTTCATGAAATTAACTGCAGGACTCCCTGATAGATAGAGCTCATGGATAGACAAAACATTATAAAATGAAACTTACGGTTCCTCTCAAAGTTCCAATAGACACACTGGACTGTGTCACTGTCCTATAAAAAAGGAAGTGTAAATTTCTGACTAGGATGAATTTAAGGACAACACTGGAGAAAGATCATATATGAAAACTACAGGAAAAGATCACTGCCACAATTATTACACTTGTCATTAGAGGGTCCATGTTGCTACAGACCTCATTGGGCTGAAGATGAAGGAGAGTGA
Organism: Notoglanidium macrostoma; assembly: GCA_030068235.1. Classification (NCBI taxonomy): domain Eukaryota; kingdom Metazoa; phylum Chordata; class Actinopteri; order Siluriformes; family Auchenoglanididae; genus Notoglanidium; species Notoglanidium macrostoma. The sequence continues at coordinate 12,629,798 of JAQQZR010000002.1, forward strand.
TTACGACTGGATCCCTCAGGTTGATCACACTAGCATTAGTTACACTGGCAGAAACCACGTAGGAATTCAGCACCAGGCTACTATAATCGTCCTACAGATGGGATATTCAGGGTTGAATCCATTTATTTCATTCGTTTGAAACAGTTTACTTGTCACAAGGGTACATTGTATGGACATTTAGTGTGTATCTTGTATCTATGGTACACTATATGTGCAAAGGTTTGTGGACACCTGACCATAACACTGATATGTGCTTGTTGAACATTCCAGTTCAGATTTGGTCCCGCTTTGCAGTTATCATAACCTCCGCTCTTCTGGGAAGGCTTTACACTAGATTTTGGAGCGTGGCTGTGGGGATTTGTGTTCGTTCAGCCACATGAGCATTAGTGAGGTAAGGAACTGATGTCAGGCAAGGAGTCCTGAGGTGCAGTAAGCATTCTAGTTCATCCCAAAGGTGTTCAGTGGGGTTGAGGTCAGGGCTCCGTGCAGGCCACACAAGTTGTTCCACATCAACCTTGGCAAACCATGGAGTCTTCATGGAGCTCGCTTTGTGCATGCGGCACTGTCATGCTGAAACGGGTTTGGGCTCCTTATTCCCAATGAAGAGAAACTGTAATGCTACAGCATACAATGGCATGATAAACAATCATGTGCTTTCAACTTCATGGCAACAGTTTGGGGAAGGACCACATACTGGTGTCATGATCAGGTGTCCACAGACTTTTGTCCGTACAGTGTATGTATATTTCACCTGCCTATGTGAATTCATGTTAATGAAATTACCTTGGAAACATTTTAGGTTCATTGTTAGAACTTTAGGACTATAGTTTATACCTTACATGTTTTAAGGGTGTCCCAGTGACAGGCAATGGTATAGTTTAGGTTTTTTTTTAAGAATGTAATATAACACATTTCAAGAACACAAGAGGGAACTTGATCTTGATATGTGCAAATTGTGGAGGTGGCTGTTACCTGGAATAGATTTTCAACGCCATAGAAATGAAATTGAACACGATTTCTACTGCTCTGGGGGAAGAAGGTCGCCAGGGCAACAGGTAAGGATATGGATCCTACAATGTCTCTGTCAGACTGCTCAACAAATTTCTGGTTAAGAAATATCTGCAAGAGAGAGGAGACACTATCTATTTCAGAAACATCTATTCCAGTGCTGTTGTTAAATGCAAGCTCTTATTGTTATTGTATACCATCTCTGCTAATGTTGCCATCTAGTATAAAGTCACTTGTTTTGTTTATATATTTTAGTAATTATTCAAAGGGTTATTTGATGGTTTCACCTCAGGAGGATGGCCATTCTGAAACGAGGACACTCCAAATGTGAGTCCTTGGAAAAGCAATGGATCGAGATTGATGAGCTGCAGTGCCAATGAAGGAACTGTAGTGTTGTGATAGTCTCCAGCGAAATCCATCCTATTTCCTACTCGGTCAGTAATAGAGAGAATTCTGAACCACAGCGAAAAAGAGGGCAGGAAGAACACAGGAAATGTAATTGGACTGATGCTTCATGATGTTAGCATGTCACCAGTAAGACTAGAATGGTGCAGACTCTTCAATTCTTTCAACTAGTTTAAATGCAATTCACCTGCACATGCATCATAATAAGAGATTATATGGAACACTGAGTCGCTTTACTTACTCGTTCGTAGCTTCAGCAAGAAAAGATGTGCTAACAAAGAGATTTGAAAGCACGTTTATAATGTCGTTTGCCAGCTGAGTGGTCATGATACCAACAAGTGTGACATCAGACAGTTTCTGCAAGACAGTGTTCAGCTTAGACGCACTCAAGTCTGTCTGGTTCTGCAGTAAATTCTCAATCATGTTGACAATGTCAGCTGAATTGCCTGGTAGAGAGGAAATACAGAAGCATTTCTAGATCAACTGAGGCAGCTGTACAGACTCAATTTGTCTGTCTTAAAGGTCCAGTATGTCATCCTTCCAACACTTCCTTTTGTATTAATGCTGTCACTTATAAAAAATGTGAAATGAGAAAGGTGCTCTCTAGAAGTCCGTCTGTTCTGTTCTACTGTCATTGCACGACATGGCGGCTCAGTGAAAGTGGACCTGCGCCCTATGTATATATAAAGGGCTCATTCTAAGCTTACAAAAACACAACTATTCATAGTTTCAGAATAATGAAAACATACTTATAAATTCCATAAGCATATTATGGAATATATGTTCCATTTCTGCTAATATATACCTTCAAAATCCTACATAGTGGCGCTTAAATAATTAAGGAAGGATAGAATTATTGGCATAAATGATTGCATACAATAACCATGACACACAATGCTTTAAAATTTCTACTCAAACAGTAGGAAACAAAAATAATTCTCATTACAGCTACTTTTTTAGAAAATAAAAATTTCTCTCAAAATACACATGCTAAAAGTATGGACACCCACAAAGGATCTGCCAAATTGTAGTTGTCAACCATAGCTTTGTAAATTTGTTAATTGTAATGCAATTATATACTACTAGTGTAATAATTATAATACTACATAATTACATAAATATGTAAGACACCAGATTATATATTTTTTATTTATTGAAATATTATACCAGAATGCAACAATCTAGATCTTAAATTAAACAAAAAAAAAATGAGAATAGATATGAAGCACTTACTTGGTGTAACTGTAACACTTTCTAAATCCTCAATGTCTGTCATAACTTTCTCACACATGGACAAATCTGGTGGATCCCAAATTGCTGTATCAGTACTGTCATCTAGTGTACTATATATATATATAATGAGAGAGCAAGAGAGAGAGAGAGAGAGAGAGAGAGAGAGAGAGAGAGAGCATGAATGTATGTATGTATGTATGTTTATATAATAATGCACAATGCATTGACCAATAACAAAAAAGGAAATAATTTACATTAAACTAAACTAAATTTACACATTCATACTCAGGGTCATCAGGAAGGTCAGAGAACTACAAACAGATTTTCTTCTGAATAGTCACAGCAGCCCAAAAGCAAATATACCCAAAGCTAACACTGTCGTCATCATATACTGATCACAGGCTCCATAAAATAAATTAGCTGTACCTTAGTTATTAAATTTTCATTGTTATCTTCAGCTGTCCAAGGATTAATATTTGAGTTGTATTTGAATATACATGCATTATCTTCAAAGCTAATTTTGAAAAAAAAAAAATTGAGGCTTATTGCTTGTCATAAGATTGTTTAAAAAAAACATCAGTCACTCCAACAAGCATAAGGTTGTGTGCTGTATGTAGTGTGTGTGTGCCCTGTGACGCAAAGACTTATGGAAGCAGAATTAATTGAGAGGCTTTTAACACTCTGTGGAAAAACATTATATTCCTGCTAATTTCTAATAATATCTAGTAAAAACATCCTTTATGTAATATCACATAAGATGAAATAACTTAGATTCATTAATTAAGTTTATTTTAGAGTTAATATGTTTTGTGTGTATAATAATATATATTATGTAATAATTATAACATTAAAAAAGAACCAAAAAAAATGATTCATTTTTGCAACCAAACCAAAGTGTTGGAGCAAGTGTTAATGCACTTAACTACAAAGCCAAACAATCAGTCAGTCAAACGATTGAATAGTGGTGTGACACACATATGGGATAGAAATGTAAACTGCTTACCAAAGTCTTACAGCAACATCATTTCCTTTTTCACACCTCATCACATAGTTGTCCTGAGCTGGTGTAGAGGGCCACATATATTGGCCATGAACTGTTAGAGTGGTATCCTCTGGACAAAACCCAGGCTCTGCAAGGAAGGCAGGAAGACGGACAGACAGACAGACAGACAAAAAGGGGAGAGAGAGACAGAGAGAGAAGAGTACATTTTTAAAAAGATGCAGATTATTTACCAAAGTTTTTCAATCATGTTAAAATCTGGGCTACATCACTCAAATGATTCTTCAAAAGTCAAACTCTGCCGTAAATGTGCTATATACTAAGGATATTAATTTTTTTAATTTGATTAACATAGCCTATTATTAACTTTATATTGTATATATTATATAGTATTATATTGTCTAAAACCAATAACATAGTCTATGAAAGCAGAATAGGACACTAGGAAAAGAGTTTGTTCAGATTAATAGTTTCTCTTCAAAATATAATTTAAGTGCTTGTGTAAAGTGCTTAAAGTGCTAATTTAAGTCCAACTGCACACTCATGAATGAGGCACAAAAATATTACCATAGCATTATTAACTTGTGTTTATTTATTTACAGTGCCAGAGACAGACGTTATCAGACCATTATTCTGTACCTGTTTGTGACCCTACGCTAATTTGCTTTACCCTTGCTAGATCGCTTTGGTCATTATTAAAATGAACTGATGCCATAGGCGTTCATTAATTTGCACGTTGTTAGTAGATCACCCACAAAATTGGAAACTCCAAGAGCTACTTTTTTTTTTGCCTAACACTAATTTGCCCTGCTTTGTAAATCTGGCCCTAGAGGTATTGTGTATTCTTATATGCATGTAGTTTTTGTTTGTAGTGTATGTTTGTAGTGTTTGTAGTGTGTCAGTCATACCTATGTGTAAGATGCTGATCTCATCAGTTGAGACATTAATTGTGATAGAACTATTGGCAAATCCTTTTGTTAAGAGGTTAAAAATCATTATTCCATTTTCTGTGACATTCACTGAAGGTGGGGCCTGGATGTGAAAGGTGCAGCTATACCTATATACAACATGCAACGGATAAACATTTCAGTTTATTGACTGTTGAACACCGTGACCTACACAATACTGCAGCTCATTAGCTATAATATCAAAATACGTTACCTGAAGTCTGGCGATGATGTACTCATTCCATTTTTTCTGTCATTGATATTACCAAGGTAGGTAAGAGAAAGGAATGTCACAGAGAGAGAGAGAGAGAGAGAGAGAGAGAGAGAGAGAGAGAGAGAGAGAGAGAGAGAGCGAGGGGTACAACATCACTACAGTACAATATGATAGGTTAAAATTGTTATTTAAAAAATGTTACTTAGGTAGCAAAATATATAAACAAATGCTACCATTTTTACATTACTTACTTAGGAATACTGGTTAGCTGGAAATTTACAACTTTCATTACATAGCTTCCTCCTAATGTTTGCTGAAGCTAAGGACAAAAAAATAATAATTTCATTTATCCATCTTCTTAGTATGAATTGTGTGTGTGTGTGTGTGTGTGTGTGTGTGTGTGTGTGTGTGTGTGTGTGTGTGTGTGTGTGTGTGTGTGTG
>JAQQZR010000002.1:12637451-12700735 GCA_030068235.1 Notoglanidium macrostoma
TAATAATAATAATAATAATAATAATAATAATAATAATAATAATAATAATAATAATAATAATAATAATAATAAATTTACTGTGCAATGCAATTTATAAACTCCATTTAAATGGTTGTAAAATCAACAAAGCACTACAGATATGCATTGATAAATACAGTAAGCATCCCTTCATTGATGTTACTGTGCCTGGTATCTCATATGCTTCATTAAAAAATAAATTCTATTTATCTAGCATACAGTAAACAAGCAGCAGAGTAGCTGTTCCTTGCTGTCCTTGCTGTGCTAGAGCGCCAAAGGACATTTGTAACCTTAGTATAAATAAGGTTCTATCTGTCATTTAATCTTAAGTCAGAGGGACTTTATAATACCAAGATCATGATTGTGTATATTCTGCTCCTGAAGTCTATAATTATGTTAACTTGGTCCTTAAGGGGGATTACAAATCTAACATTTAACAAATCATTCATAATAATTTTGGATACAACAACATTTTTTCAGCACTTTTGCACGATCATTCGATAAAAAGAAAATTGGATGGATATTAAAAAAGGGTTACACTAACCTGTTGCTGTAGAGTTCTTGGAGCCTTCAAATACAGTTGCTGAAACAGGATGAGCAAGAAGTAATATTGATGCTGGAAAACTGTTTTACTGTGTATATGAGAAACAGATTGATACACACTCATATTCACACACACACACAAACACACACACACACACACACACACACACACACACACACACACAGTACCTCGTGGAAGGATGTTTACAGAGGCCAGATCCGTCTGTAGGATGATGTGATCACTGTGGTTATAAGTGGGTGATAACAGTGTCCATAGCAGAGCCTGAGTCTCATCTACAGCAGCTGCAGGACTCACTGTCACATACACCAGGCTGAACCTTAACGATTAAGAGAAGAAAAACATATATGAGGAATGATAAAATAGGTTATTGATTCAGATGTGTGAATGTGTATTAAAAGAGGTATTCACTTTACCATTTTGTTTTAGGTAACAAATTTCTTCTCCCCTGTACAAGCACACAGTGTTTCATTAACACAGTATATGCTTAACATCTCAAATCTTTGTAATAGTATGTCATTATCTGTCCATTAGTTTTACCTTACCTTAATTTCAGTGTTGTTTTGTTTACTGAGTTGACTGTCTTTTTCATGAGTTTGGCTGATTTTAAACATAAAGGATTTCAGAGTCAGGTAGATATAATCCAGAATTGTTAACTAAAGCATGACAAATAAATTCAACTTTGTGCATGTGAATCATAATATTAAGACTCGGAATAAATTACAACAAAGTACTAATAAATCAGCATTAACTTATCAGTAGAAACAGATAAGCTTAAAGTACAACACAGTTCCACATGTATATCCTAAACATAAGCTAGGAAGATATTTTTCGTAAACCTGTAATTACCTGAGATGTGATATGAAGACATAATTCAGAGAAATGTTCTGAGGGAAAATGCTCTTCATCTGAATTGTGGCAGAAAGGAAAAGACAGGTTTCATGATGTCCAATTAATGTAATAGGGTTTAATATGCTGCTGCTATGAAAATGGTGTTGATCTTTTTTTTTCTTACCCACTGCTCAGTGATTTCCTTGATCTCAATGACATTTAGATTATAATTCATTTTTTGTGTAATGGATATCTTCATATTTATCCTATACTCTGGACATTCTGAAATAAAAGAAAGTTTTCTAACTTTATAACTTTACACAGATGCTAACCTTTGAGGAATGTCAAATATTGACATGCTATAAAACAATATCCCAGCAGTATTGCTTTACTATTACTAAATATATATATCCACTATGATATTGCAATATTATGATCTTCTACAGTGTTTTTCTAAATCTGAGGTAACTGCACAGTTCTTTTCTAACAGATTCATAAAGCCCTACTTATGAAGTCCTTGCCATGCATTAAATGAAGTGTAGGAAAATTACAAAGCTGTGTAAAGCAGAACCTCTGGTGTAAATATCTGTAGGTTTGTCTCACCACACTTCAGCCTGTGGTCAATTATGGGTGGACAGCTGTGATATTCCCAGTTATTCATGCTCCAGGTTATAATGTTTCCACTAATACACTTCAAATGAATAAGATGTTGGGGGGTCAGCACCATTCCCCACATTCGGAACAATGTCATTTCCCCAATGAAATTTGTTCCTGTCTCAAAATCCATTACTCCGCCAACAATTCTGTGAGATGCCCCCAGTGTCAGAGTACCATTCGGGGCCAGGCTACTGGGCATTAAGTCATTTACCTTAGAATCTAAGTAAACTGTGCCATTAATAATCATCTGGAATGTTCTATTGTGATTTGACCATGTCAGGCAAACTGTGTGCCAGCTCTGAAGAGGAAGGTAATGTGCAATCATCCATTCCTCGCCAAAAAGCCAGGCCTTCAAATTGCCCCCTGTTCCACCCAAGCCAAGCTCAATTTTGTGTCCTCCTGGCTTATTGTACACAAAAACAGTCCAGGCTGAAGTGGGAATCCGTCGGCTGAGGTCAACACACACACTCAGTTCCTCTAAAGACGGCACAGAAAAAGTTTTTCTCAACTGCCAGTGGCACGAATCCACACCTAGGAAGTCCACCTTCTTTCCCCAGAGGCTGGGATTGGCAGAAACTGAAAGATCAAAATATCTGCAATATATTATTCATCAGGATTTGCTTGGAATTCAAGACATTACTTATGTTATTATACAGTAATTAAAAGTAAAACAGTGCAATTTTAATGTAAATTCAAAAATCATTTGAATATGCTTAGAATCAAACAAAGATTTATTTTTGTATCGAAATTTTAAAAAGCCAGAAAAAATGTAGTGAAATATGAAAAAAGATTTAACAGACATTTAAAGACTGAAACATTGTATGCAGACTGTGCTACAATGAGCAACTTTACCTGAACTTAAGAGAAAGCTTCCAAATGTCCATACACAAACAATAAAAGGCAGGCATTTCTTACTTTTGCCCATGGTTGTAGTCTTATAACACAGGATATTTCTTCCTATGTATGTTGAATAAAGAGATATGCAAAAGAACAAGAATTTTTATTTCACAAACTCTTCTTAATGCAATAATTTATACATAATTATATAATAATATTACTTACTGGCTTATAACATCTCTGCCTGACATGGAAAATGTCAAAATGTAACAATAAACCATCCGATGCAAGATAGAGATCCTTATACCCTTAAGTCAGGCCATGCGGTTTGATTTCTGGCATGAAAGCTATGTAAGTTATAATCCTGAACCTTTACAGCCACTCCTGCCGTCTTCAGCAGTTAATCATTAAACACAGAGAAAGTAATGAACTTAATAATGTGTATCAATAAATTGATATAAGCTACCATAAAAAGCTGTATAAACTGCAGCTACAACTACAATGTCAAGTTACAGTAGTCATGACTTATGCAACCTATGCCATGTGTTTTGTGAAATGATGGAAGATGACTATGAAGCAAAATGCAAATGTTTACACTTTGCAAGTCTTTTATCGGAACATTGAATGATACCTTTGACAAAGCTCATACGTCTAAGACAAGGCACACCTTGCCAAAGGTTATGATGAGAGATAAGCAAGAAGAATCTGGAAAACTAACTGTATCACCCATATATGTATAATGAAGTGGTCCAGAAAAGACTCTCTGTATGGATTAAAATAATATTGTGGCTGACTCTAACAACATTTACTGCTTTATTTAACTGTTTTGGATTGTGCTTTACTTGCTTATGGCACACTAGGTAAAGACAGGTTGTTATCAGCTAGATGGGGATCAAATTAAACGGTTGTAAAATAAGCAAGGCCACAGAATTTGAGTACAACATGGATGTTCCGCAAACAGTTCACAGCCTGTGTCTACTTATTTGGCGAATAGAGTGAGTTTGCTGGGGTTTTTCTCAAACAAATCTAATTAGATTCTTTCCTACAGTCTTGACCCAGCCGAATGTGCATAGATAGACTTTCAAATAAGACAAATGCCAGATTTTTTTTGTTACAGTGGTGTGAAATCATAATCCCCATTATCAAAGTTGTTATATTTATTATCAGGCTCTTATAATTAGTTCCCTCTGAAAGTATTGTAACAGCAAGGCCAATTCATTAGTTTTTGCTAAACACGGAAGCTGTATCCCATCCCTTTTCCCAGCCCCTGGAAGATATGAATTTATTGATGTCTTTAATCATGTTGGGCCACCAAACCTTTGCCCTCAGTAGGTGGTACATATAATGGGTGCCAGGACGGCCTGTCAAGGGAGTGGTGTGTACCCACATGATAAGCCTAGCACATTCTCAGGGACATGGTATGGCAGGGTGTTTGCTATCTGGTCATCAAATTCCCACGTGAGAGCACCGAGGAAGCAGGTGGGAAGTAGGATGGACTCGCGACTTCTGTCGGGTGAAGCCTTGACAGTGAATCAGTCTTCGTGTTCTTGGAACCTGGTCTGTAGCAGAGTGTGAAGTTAAATCTAGTAAAGAACAGTGCCCAATGGGCCTGATGTGGGTTCAGTTGCTTAGCAATCTTTAGGTCCTCAATTTTCTTGTAATCTGTGAAGATGGTGAATGGGTGTGACACTTCCTCTGCCTAGTCATGCCTATCTTATAGAGTTAGCTTGATTGCCAAAAGTTTTCATTTGCAGATACTGTATTTCCTCTTTGTGTGTGGCAGCTTATTAGAAAGCGACAGGATGGAGTTTGGGTTTTTTGCCGAAGCACTGAGACAGGACAGTACCAGCACCAGTCTCAGAACATCCACTACGACAACAAAGGGTTTCGTGGGGTCAAGATGCTTGAGGATGTAAGTGGCCATGAAGGCTTATTTCAGGCAGGACAAAGCTTCTTCCGCAGCATGATTCCATGCTAACTTCTTGGGGCCTTTTTCAACAGGGCTGTGAGTGGGGCAGAAATTGAATTAAATCCACTTATTTAGCATTGGTAGAAGGTAGAAAAATCTTTGGAGCTCCTTGACAGTGGAAGTTGTTGGCCTTCATCGATGGCAACCCCTTCTGGGATAATTATATATCTTAAGGATGAGATCTGGGTTACATGAAATTCACATTTTTCTGCTTTGACATGAAGCTGCTTTTCAAACGAATGAGACAGGACCTTCTTGACATGGTTTGTGTGTTCCCGTGGGCTTGGTGATTATATCAGGATGTCATCAATGTTTGCAATTACGAACATTCCCAGCTCCCCCAACATGTCCTTCATAAGACACTGGAAAACACTTGGAGCTCATGATAATCCATATGGTATGATGCAGTAATTGAAGTGGCCACAGGTGGCAGTAAAGACCTTCCACTCGTCATCCTCCTGAATACGCACCAGGTCATAGGGGCTGCGGAGGTCCAATTTCGTGAGTATGTTGGCTGTGCATAGTTGATCAAGAGCTGATGGTACCAGGGGCAGAGGATATGGGCACTTAACAATGAACGGATTTAAGACATGATAGTCTATGCATGGCCTTCTTCACCACAAAGAAGAAACCAGCCGAGGCACGAATATATCACTGAGGGATTGCCTCCTGTAAATACATAGCATGTGCATGGTAGCTGAAGGGAAGGGAAGCTGTAGGTGGTGGTGGATTCAGACCACTTGCTAATCTCCTTATCATGGCAGGATACCTGCGGGTCACATCGCTGCATCCAAGGAAATCCTAAGATGATAGGTTGACTGGTAGTGTTAGTATTAGGAATAAAATGAGCTCATGGTAGAATGTGCTGACTTGGAGTTGAAGGGGCTTTGTGCAAAGTGTGATGGTGCCCTTGTCAATGGGACCCCCTTCGATAGTCCTGATACATAATGAGTGACAAAAAAGTTAAATGGGTAACTTGAGACGTAGCACACTATGAAGTTCCTGGCTCAAGAGTCAATCAGTGCTGAGAGAACAAAGACATTCTCTAAGTTATTTATCTAGACATTAATGGTAAAGTGCTGGTGAGACATAAGCTTAGAGGGACTCACTGCAGGGGTGCTTGGTGGGCTTGCAGTTCCCTTAGCCTCAGATCATGAACTTAGTAACAGAGTTGTTCCCATTGTCTTCTCTCTTGCTCAGCCGGTTTCAACTTGGTATGGTAGAGCTGCATGTGCTCAGGCTGGTTAGAGAGATCTTGAGCAGGAAGTCTGGGATGTTGTGCGGATCTCTTTCTCAGCAGATCATCAAGGTGTATAGATTGATCAGGGAGTCCAGATAGACTTTATCTTTGCAGCAGGCCATTTTTTTTAGCACCTTGGCATTGAGTCCACAAGAGAAGATGGCTTTCAATGATGATTCGTTCTAGCTGCTACCACTGGCAAGAGTGCAGAATTCCAGAGCATACTCAGCAGCATGGTATTTCCCCTGAGATACTGCCAATAGCTAATCTTCTATCTCCCTCCACTTGGGACAATCCAAAACCCTGAAGAAGCGTCCAATGAATCGGTCAAAAGAGGAAAAAGATTTGTCACCTGATTCTTATACTGCTGTTGTCCATCTTAAAGCTTTATCAGACAGTATGCAACCAGACATTGAACAGGCTGTCCAAGGAAACCAACAGCAGTTGATGACAGAAATATTGTGAGAGCTGTGAAGAAAAATCTAAAAACAACATCATCAACAACTTTCACAAGGCAGCGGTGAAGATATCACAATCCATTGTTTGAAGAAGACTTCAAGAGCAGAAACATAGAGGCCATACCACAAGATCAGCAAAACACTCATCAACACTGGTGTACTGTGGTACAATTCTGGAAAAGCATCACAAAAAAAGAATGCAACAGCTTGGTGATGTCAGTGGGTTGTTGGCTTGGTGGCACCTAAAAATTGCGTGGTTTGCCACCAAGGTACCATGTTTTAAGTTGTTTAACACATCTAGATGTAAATATCAGGAAATGAAAGTTGAAATTATGATCAATCGTCTCATATTCATCTTTTGATCTTAAACCCAAAGGTGATCAGTGTATAGCAAATACAAAAGAATTGGCCTTGTCATTCCAATACTTATGGAGGGGAAGGAATAGCTTTAGTTCAGTTCTCAATAACTCAAAATCAAGCAGGCCAATAATTAATGTCTAATGAATCTAAAGGCAATTTTAATACAAATATGTCCTGTTAGTCGAAAGTTCAGAAAATAAAAAGCCTGACTCCAACTCTAGATGTACACATTGAAATATTGTGCCTAATATTTGGATAGCTGGATTACCTTCATAAATTTGTAATAAATTTGCCCTGAGATAAATTTGTCCTGTGCAATTATTATTCTTTAAAATAAAAAAAAAATTGTTTTTAACAGGTAAACAGAACAGAATAGCTACTATAATTTATAATGAAGTGTGAAATGTTTTTCAACCAGCAGTCTTCCTTTAACACCTTTAAGACCTGTAGAGTTGCTGTCATGCTAATAATGTACTCCTAAATAACCAAACAAATATTATAATATAGCTAACCACCTAGCAGCAAAATCAAGCACCAAACTACAAGCTAGGCAACATTAGAAAATCTTTAAAAATCATCATTCATGGATGTGATTTGTCCTAATTCCTATCTACAGTATGTGTCTATGAGTAAACGATTTCTAAGTGAGCAATACTTCATTTACTTCACAGTAAATCCTTTGCTGCGATTAAAATGTGTCAAAATATTAATCCACTTTTTTGTGGCAAAGTGGGCCATTGCATAGATTTAAAAAATGCCATTGCATGGCATTCCTTGAAAATCATTCGTGCACAAACAGTACTGTAACAAGAGTACTGAGACAACAATTTGTTATTGATCTATCAGTAGAGGCCACCATATTTCTCTAGCAGGTCTTTCAGATCAATACATTCCACACATCCAACCAAGTTGCAATAAAAGTTTCTGAACATGTAAGCCCTCTGTCAGACTGAGGACCACACTGTGATAGAGGAAAACTTAGCTAATGACCAAATTATGTGCCATGTACAGATAGTCTCTGTTTTTATTTGTTTGTTTGCTTGTCTGTTTAATTTTTTTCTTATAATAGAGCTAGGACTTGTCAAACGTTGAAAAGTTGATGCAAAATCAATTCAATTCAATTCAATTTTATTTGTATAGCGCTGTTAACAACAGTCACAAAGCAGCTTCACAGAAGTATATAGATTCTGAATTTAAACTTATGAATCTATAAATTGATCTATATATATATATCCCTAATGAGCAAGCCTGAGGCGACGGTGGCAAGGAAAAACTCCCTCAGGTGACAAAAGGAAGAAACCTTGAGAGGAACCAGACTCAAAAGGGAACCCATCCTCATTTTGGTCACACTGTAAAGTGTAATTACAACTAACACACTTTAGTAATAGGGTCAAGTTTTGATTTGGTCAATATCAATATCAGTGCCCAACCTCACTAATGCTTTTGTAGTTAAATCAGCATAAATCCTCACAGCCACTTTCAAAAATGGAAAGCCTTCCCAGAAGAGTGGAGACTGTAGCAGCAAATTAAGGGATCAAGTCCATATTAATGTCCATGGTTTTGGAAAGGGATGTTCAACAAATACATCTGGTTGTGATGGTCAGGTGTCCACATACTTTTGGCCATATACCATAGTGTATATTGAATAAAAATAAATGTTACAATGTTAATGGAATCATAGTGTGCAGAACAGGGTTTTGAAGAGGAAGAAGCCTTTATTTGTCACATATACTTTACAGCACAGTAAAATTCTTTTCTTTGCAATTCCCAGCTCAGTGGGAAGTTAAGCCCTGAGTACAGGCCAATCATGATACAACACCCCATATAAAAGGGCCCAGCTTGCTAGTGCTGGAGCTTCAGACACAACCGTCCCTGTTAGGCTGGCTACAGTACATCCAAAACCATTTTTTTGTTTTGCTTCTCTACATGTGGCTGGTCTCACCATCACCATTCCATTCAAAATAGCCTAGCAAATGCTTTAGCAGTTATTTATGTGGTGCAATGTCTAGTTGCACACTGTGGACCAGATGTTGCATCACTATTTTCATCTGTGTACTTTCAGCAAGTGTTGATGAATTTAAATATATTTAGTTTGACTTAACTGTGGGTTGTGCAGCTGCATCGTAGCCTGAGCCCAGGTTACTGCATGCCACCTGTTTTCTACATGTCCACATGGGTTTCCTCTTTTCCTAGGGGTATTTATTGCCCCTAGGTGTGAATAAGTGTGTGAATTTGTGTGGATGGTGCCTAGTGATGGACTAGGGGCCCACCCAGTGCTCCTGAGGCACTGGATCCAGTGTGACGCTGACCACAATGAATTGCTTACTGAAGATGAATGAAAAACTACATCAATTAGCATACCAATGAGCACAAGAATAGTTTGTGGTACCACTGCACAATTTGACAGAAGCTCAACTGTAATTACAGGCCATGCTACTCTAATGTAGGATACAGATGCAGCCAATGGTAAAAGGGGAAAAAAACATGGTAACTGGATTCTGCGGGCCTTATGTTGTGTTTAGTGCTATCACTGAAGACCGTTCTTCTATTTCCACCATAGAGGAGGAGATAGGGAAGTGTGTGAAAAGGTCACCAGATGTGATCTTATTAGCCAGTGATCTACAGTGATTAAAAAAAAAGAATTTAAAGGAATATTTTTTCTCACAATCCTTGGTTTAGAATAAACCAATTTTCTCTCCGGAAAAGGACTTACTGTATATCACTTTATTCCTTGCACAGAATCACATACGAGTAGACAAAGTGGATGTCCTTGTGTACTTTCCATGTGGACCTGCCATTTTTAGACTAACATTCACATGCCATATTTATTAAAGAAGTTAATTGCATTCCTGTCTTACACAATGTCCAAGCCTAACAGTGGATGAAACTCCAGACTAATTTTAATAGTCCAGGGCCAGTTGAATTACAACATGACCTTCCATCCACTTCCATTAACACCCACTTCAGTGTAAAGTAACAAGGATGTCACTACATTATTCAGTGTAACTGAGACCAAACTAAAAAAATAATGACCAGACATGCAGGCTAAGGCTCAGGAGATAGCTGAACAGGAGAAGTAGTGTTAAGCGACTGTAAAGATGGGCTAGTGTGCCAAGAGCAAGGAGTGTTTTCTTTAAAGGAGTGGCTCACCACTATGCAGCGTCTCTCAGATTCCAAATCCTGTCACGTGCACGCTTAAGAAAATCTTGTTTTTCTAACCTCTCTCCACTAGTATGCACTCGCTATGAATGGCCGTTTACGACTATTTCATTCTTATAATTCGAGCCAAATAAACCAGCTTTTTTCTCTCTTAATGAATAAACTTTTAATGAGGCAGATGTAGTGTTTTGTTTCAGCTCGACGGTAGATGGCGCTGTAATGCGCTTTTGTGGCCTGTGCGCGTGCCCGGCTAATATCGCGCGCCTCGAGCTGATGAATGTAGCGGAGGGGAAAAAAAGAGAAAGAAAACTTTGGTAAAAATGGCGGAAGGTGCAACGTCTCTGAAAGGACTGCGAGCACAAATGGGTAGGACTTCATCCATTACCTCAGTTTTCGCAGAATTCGCCGGGGGAATTGTAAAACCAGGCTTCTGTAACCAGCTTGAAGTGTTTTGGAGCAGTTTATATGATCTGGGCGGAAAGTCAGTCACTTCCACACAGACAGGCTGCAGTTTAGCGGGCTTTGAGATGTGCAGATAAATCGCGGTTTGCCCCTAGTTCTTAAATTAAATATATAGAGAAAAGTTGAACCGAGCTTAAAATGTCGTGTTTTTCTGCAAGACTGCCCAGTTTTTTGACTAATCATGCACGTAGCTAGCTAACTGTGGAGGTGAGTAGTTTGGTCCGTGTTTGTATACTCGTTTATAGTTGCTGGTTGTATTTACAGGGATTAAAAAAAAGTAACGTTAGCGTTGGAAAAGTGAACTGTGATCGATTGCTATGGTTGCCACAGATCTCTATCTGTCTATCTGGACTAGCTGGCTGTCTGGCGCCTCTCAGGGACACGTAGCTAAGGATGCTCCTGTCATCTTGTGACCGTGTAGCTGACTAGCTAAATTAGCTCCATGGGCTAATAACAACTCTGTAACGGAGTGAATAACGGCAGGTAAATATGTATATATATTATATGCGTTTTCAAGTAGTAAATACAGATAACCTAGTCGATGTAGTTGCTTTTCAAGGACTCGTTGGCTTATAAGTGTTGTGGGTAAGTTAGCTAACTAGCTTAGCTTATGTGTAGAGTTTCTGCATACTACACCGGCGTGCTAATGTTCCATTAGCGACCTTACATTCGCGGTATTAATCTGGCTGTGATTGGTATTGTATTTGCGCGCGACATGTCAACTGTATCTGTCTAATGTGAACTTTTTTTTAGCGCTTAACTGATCCCTGTCGATAGTAGGGGCTCTCACGATACCGACACTTTGTCTTCGATACCATTTCCAGGTGTAGTACCGTGATGCTCGATACCAAAACAATTCGTCTAAAAATAAATTAAATTAGAATGGAAATAAATTCAGATTGGAATTAAGATTGTTAGAGTTAAAGTTAAGATTGTAAGATTAAATAACTAATTCCTACTAATTTTATTAATAGGAAGCTATTCAGCAATAACAGTGGTATAGCTGTCGGGATCAGACTACACACATTCAGCCCTCATTTTTTTGCACAGTTTTGTCATGGCCGACAAATTTCCAGCGACGGGACGACGACTGGACTTGTAGTGTGACAACTGAAGAACAGCCATGTGGCATCTGGGATGCTGCACATCACTGCGACGAAAAGTCAAGCGTGTCAGAATTTTCTCGCCTAGTTTGAAAAGTCCTACGACGTGCTCCTTTGATTTCGTTTCTGTAGCCGTGATTGAACATTTCTTGACCCTCCTCCGTAGATGACGTGCAAGGAGGTGAATGTTGATTGCTCAGGGTCAAACTTGTAGTGTTACCAGTCTCCTGACCAAGACACAGCAAGAATTTATGGCACTAATCTGACAGTGACCATCTTGAAGGATAGAAAATATAGTGTAGTCTGAACCTGGCGTAAGTGTGTGTGTGTGTGTGTTGCCAGGCAGCCCTGTGCTGGACTGCCATACCATCAAAGATGTGTTCCCACCTCGTACCTAATGGTCTTGGCTTTGGACCTGACCATAAAGCAGTTACTGAAAATGAATGAGTGATGACATAAGGGAAACACTCTTGCATTAAGCAGCATAAATTCATAAGGGTGCAGTGATTTGCATGTTTCATATCACTTTCAGTTTTGAACATGAATATATTGTATTGTGCTCCTTCAGAATTAGGACCTGTAAACATGAAACATTTTTCTAAATCCATGAACCTTCTGCTGTAGCCACATTAGCAAATTAGCAGCGCGGAAAGTTATAGAGTCAAATCGTTTACCACAGTGTAGTTTTGAAAAGTCATCTAACATCGCGCAGCTCCAATGAACAGGAAGTGAATGAATTTTACTGGCATTTATAGCAAGAGGCTTGAGGTTGTAAAATTGTCCCTAAGGTCTGTGGTGTACGCTTAATTGTCTCAAACCAACCACTGAATAAAGCGCTTTAAATGTCTGGAGAAATATTCAACCTTAGAGGGGAAATTTAAGAAGGTAAGAAGTCAGTGTAGGGTTTGGGGATTGATGTCACCTTACGCTGCATTATGGGATTGAACCGCCGTTTTGGTACTCTAGCTCTGCCAAGGTGTTCTGAACACTAAAGAGAGCCTCGGTGGAAATCAGATCTCGCAGTCTACAAATAGGACTCTGTGGCCTGATTACTGAATTCTGAGCAATGTGGGAAGAATGATTGGTAGAGGAAGAAATGCCTAGAGTAAACAGTAAGGCCAATTGTGAGCTAGTGTGTCCTGACACAGAGAGCTGGCCCACTCCTCCAGTGACAACCCCAGTTGACAATGAGTCCGTTTGGCTTTGGCAAAGTGGTCCACTAGTGCCTTGGCAAACCGGGCACCACTTCTGGGCGCAGACCCCTGGCTGTGTGCCGTGTGTCTACAGTGCGTCATCCCGGCTGGTCATCCCAGGGAAAGGTTATTTGTAGCTCCTACAGTAGCCAGAAATTGTTGTGAAAACAACAAGGAATAATGGCTACATGACAGATATTTATGTCAAATATGACCTCATTGTGTGACTTTGTTGACACACACACAATCCAGGTGATTCTCACCATCCCAGTGTGTCTATTAGAGTAAAAAAATATTTATGTGAAAGCATTCCAACTTGTTTGATATTATATATTACAGCTTGAGATGAGCTTATATCTTGTATCTTATGCTTTGAGGTTTTACTCTCACCTTGTTTAAAGCAGAATGTGTGAGTGTTCTCATTTAAGCTAGAACTGTTCAGTCTGTAGACATAGCATTTTTAGCATAAAGCAATATAGCAAGCTCTTCTTGTACATTTACTTTTCCATGGTACCTTATTTCCCGTTAGAAACCGTTATTAAAGAGAATAGCCATTAGCGTAGTGGAGACGACACGCATTTACACAGACATACAGGAAGATTTCAGCCCAATGCTGACGTCCTGCTTTTCCTGCCGGGGTTTTATTGGTTTGTAGCAGAGGCATGTGATGCATGGTGTCACATGACACAACAGTTATGTGTAATTGCTGTGTTTTCCTTTCGAAAACGTATAATTTCTTGCAACATTTAGCATATTGACTAGCAATTTAGCCAAGTTAAATGGGGAAAAAAGTCTATGTAAAGTAAGACTGATAACTGTTCTTTCTGCAAAAAGTATTTTAAGATATTAAAGATATTCCCTTGACTGGAAAAGTGGCTGTAAGTGTCTATTGATCTTTCGTGGAATTACAGATCATATTTGAAATACTGCCATTTCTGAAAACTTTGATCAAAAGCTGTTAATAGGAGCAGTTTAACATTGTAGATACTTCACATTTGTTAACTCTGAGCTCCTACATGACATGCTGGGTGATTTGGGGTCGTGTACATCGGGCTGAAAAATGATTACATCAGCGGTTCTCAGAATGGGGTCCGGTGACCCTCGGAGGTCAGTGAAGGTAGTCTGTGAAGACTTATTTAGTTAGTTAGTTAATTAGTTTTTGTTATTGTCTTATTGTTATTAGCTTGTTTGGCTGGTGACTTGATTGAATTTCAGTCCAAACCTGAATAACTCAGGAGCACGTTAGTCTATAAATAATGACACTTGGACCTACTGTGAAAGGTTTAGCAATAATGCCTCCAATAAATATCCACAATACACATTTACATAATGAGCCTAATATCTGTATAGTTATTATGTTTAAAAACCTGTACCACAGGGACTGTGGAGTTTATTATGCAGTTAAAATGATCACTGGCTGCAATAAAGTGTGATAACTGTAATGGCTGTGCAACAGAATGAGACCCAGTGTAATGTTGTGTCAGAGGTCGTCCCCCCTCCCTTTTTTTTTCGTGTTACCTGCGATGAGATCATGTATATGAGTGTATGAAACCGAGAAAGGGCGAGAGGGGGAATCATACTCGTACCCTGTGTGAAGGCCTGCATTATTGGCATCTGCAATAAAGCACTTCCTGTTGTCCTAGCTACTGCAGCAACACACACACACACGCATGCGGACTGACTGCTTGTCGTAACAGGAGCCCACTGACCGGCTATGAGCCGACTCGCACTGCCTGGTGTTCCTCCCAGTGTGGAAGAATACAGAGGGCTGTAGTGTTTTTCCAAGACTGTTCCTAGTGTTTACTCTGACTGAGTGACCTTGGTTTGTTGCTAAATGAAAAAGGTGTATGAATGTGTATATTTCTTGCCAAACATGAAAGATGACTTTAATGCTTAGTAATTTTTCCTTTAGCAATGAATTAAACAATATAAAGTAGAGACCAAAGCATTCACCATAAATTAGTTTTTTCTTTAGATGTTTTCAAGTAAGTCTTTGGAATTCATTTGCAGATTTTTAGATATGTCTGTTGTTCCTAACTGTTTTAATGGCCTCCCACAGATGATAATCATCCTGTCAAGAAGCTGTCTTCAGTTTAGCATCATAACGCAGGTCCTTACTTCGAATCGTCTGCCACACTTTTGTGACAAATAAAACCAACCTTGGCTCCAGATGTGGCCTAGAGCACCCCAGATGTGAAAGTATCTGCTTTCTGAGAAGGACACTCCTGATAACACAGGCCTTATGGAAATTTCTTTTAGATAAAAAAAAAAAAAAAAGAATAAATCTCTAACAAACTCTACCTTCATCATATAAATCTGTATTATTACTAGTTGTTTATGTACTAGTTGTGTAGTCTGTTTTGGGGTAGAGAGAAAGGAGGGGAAGCTGTTTTTTGTCAGACCAAAAGTTTACATACACGTAAGCTGAAGTTGTTGAATCTCAGTTTTTCTCAACTTGACTCGTTTCATGTTAAAATAAATTTAACACTATACACTATGTGGCCAAAACGTTGTGGATATCTGCCTATCACACCAATATGTGGGTCTTCTTTAAATGGTTGCCACAAAGTTGAAAGCACACAACTGTATAGAACATTCTTTGTAGGCTGTAGCCTTCCATTTTCCCTTAACTAAGGAACTAAGGGAACTAAGGGGCCCAAACCTGTTCCAACATGACAGTGCCCCTGTGCCAAAGCGAGGTCCATGAAGACATGATCTGTCAAGGTTGGAGTGGAAGATATTAAGTGACTTGCATGGAGCCCCAATTTCAACCCCACTGATCACATTTGGGATGAACACTACACCCTAAGCCTTCACATTTTACATGAGTGCCCAACCTCATTAATGCTGTTGTGGCTGAATGAGCAAAATGAGGAAAGCCTTCCCAGAAGAGTGAAGGTTAGTATAACATCTAAGGTGTTACTCCATCTGGAATGAGATGTTCAAATAGTGTTTGAGTGTTAAGGTCCGGTGTCCACAAACCTTTGTCTCCAAGTAGTAGTAGTAGGTTGGCAAACTACTTTGTTCCAGTGGGACACTCAAATAGAAACAGATTTATTGCAATGTTAATTCACTATCAGAATTCCAGTGGGTCAAAAATTCAAAAACACCACGGGTAACAGTCTTGAACGTTCCAAAAACTGATGTTATGATTTTCTTTAGAAGCTTCTGATTAGCCAATTGTTACAAATAGAAGTTAATTGGGAGTGCACCTGTGGATGTATTTAAGGGCCTTAAAGCCTGAGATACTATGGGAAAATCCAAAACAACTCCGAAAAAGACCTCAGAAAAAAATTGTGGACCTCCATGAGTTCACCTCTTCAGGAGCAGTTTCCAAACAACTGAAGCTACCCTTAGCCTTCGGTACACACAGCTGTATGCAAATATAAAAATCCTGGAGCCACAGAGATACTACATAATTCAGGAGAAAAGTATGGAAGTTCTCCAGGGATGAACAAACTATGGTCCGAAAGGCTCAGCAGAACCCTGATACACCAACAAAGGAACTGGTGAAGCAGTTGGAGGCATCAGGAACCAATGTACAGGACAGTACAGAAGTCTTTAGGCACCCCTCATTTCTTTATATTTTGCTAGGAAAATGAGACCGTAGGTACAGTGATTGCACATGTTGCAATATATACATGTAAGTACAGTATATACAGAGTTTGTTTAATAAAGTCAATATTTGGTTAGACCACCGTTATTCTTCAACACAGCCTGAACTCTCTTAGGCAAGCTCTTTCTTTCATTTCTTTAAGTAGTCTTCAGGAACAGTCCTCCAGGCTTCTTGAAGGACATTCCAAAGCTCTTCTTTGGATGTTGGCTGCCTTTCATTTTGTTCTCTGACAAGATGAGCTCACACTGCCTCAATTATGTTGAGATCTTCATTAATGTTGAGGACAATCCATGACTGATAGCGCTCCATCGTGTTTTTACTGTTTTTGAGCTGTGCAGGAAGCCTGGAGAACTACTACATTTAAAAAACACAAGAAAGTGGATCTTTGGAAGCAAAATATGAAGAAATTGTGGGTGGCTAAAGACTGTTGCACAATACTGTATGTGCAGCCACCATTGAGAGAACCCTACGTAGCCATGGCCTGAAAGGCTGTCCACAAGGAAGAAGCGCTGTGGCGTAAAAAAGCCAGACTGAAGTTTGCAGGTACACCTAGCGTTTTTGGCGGAATGTTCTCCGCTCAGATGAAACAAAAACTGTTTGATTGTAATCGCCAGCACTAAGCATGGAGGAACATGGGTGAGAGCATCATCACAGCTGTGGAGCATGGGGGCAGGAGCATCATGTTGTGGGCATGTTTTGCTGGAAAAAGGACTGGTGCAATTTAGAAAATAGATGGCATAATGAGAGAGAAAGATTATCTAGAAATAATGAAGCAACGCCTCAAGAAATCTGCTGGGTCTTCCAGCAGGACTAGTAAGCATATCAGTAAAGTTGTAACAAAATTCCATAAAGACAACAAAGTGTTGGAGTGACCATCACAAAGCCCTGACCTGAATCCTGTAGAACATTTGTGGACTGAACTACATTCAGTATGTCTGCACGATGAACAATACATTCATAAGACTTTATAATAAGAGAGTATTCTTCATAAAATATTGCATATGTTATGAGGTGTAATAAACATTTAGACTTGATCAAGCCCACGCTCCCACTAATAACAACTTTACCTCAAATCAGCATGCAGGGGTTTAAAAAAAAAATACAAGCTTCTCCTTAGTATGCTATTTTTGCACGGGCTTATACGCTCTCATATCAGCTTGTGAACACAGCACTGACTTTGGGCAGCTGTAAACAGATTCGCCCAGATTTTATGGCCCAGTTTACACTTGGGCAATTAGGTCACAAGTGGTCACCTGAGACCCGTCGCCGTTTACACCTGTCTATCCTGCGTCTTCAAGGTGTTCAACTGACCACTTTTGTTCAGATTTTGTCATTTACACTTGTATTTAACGCTGTCCAGTTGTGATCAGATCGCTCAAGATGCATTTTAATGCCATGTGTAAACAGTGATGTCTGGAATATGTGAGCGTGTTGGCTTCCCAGCAAGTTATGAAGCTGGTGACCAGTAAGTGGTGAACTGTGTACTGAATCCACTTAATATGTGTTTAATGCATTGGTGCCAATACCACAAACACATCCAATATCACACTGCGTTGGTCTCCAAAAAAAAGAAAAAAAGAAGAAAACGTGAACATGACATGTGCATATGTTTCAGTCTCTCTGTTTATATTCAAGCAGGATTCAAAAACACATCTAGAGCTTCAGAGATCTATGTGACTGAGAGCACAACAAGCTAACTGAATAATGGCAGTGCAAGCTTTTTGTGCCATTGTATTTTTTTTATAGAGCTGCTAAGATCCTGTTTACACTTGGTATTAAAATGCGTCTTGGGCGATATGATCACAACTGGATAGCGCTAAATGCAAGTGTAAATGACCTCCAAGACGCGTTCGCGCGAACCACTCGCCGAAGTGGTCTGGGATGCATTTAACCACATACCATCTGTAGTGTAAACGCTAATGTGTCCCGATGCGTCCTCAACAGACGGAACATTAAAATACGTCATTAATGCTGGACGCGGAGATTGTTTTGGCAACAGCGCGTCAGAAGTAACTGTGTTCATAATGATGCTTGGTCACGGAATACCCTACGTCACTGACGTGCAGATGGGTAGTGTCTGTTTAAATAACACTTGTTTGAAGTTTTTACATTGGCTATACCGTATTTTTCACAGAAGCAGTTTGATGCTTCGTGTTGTCTGCTCAGGGTTTTTTTTTTGCTTTAGTAAGATGGGCTCGTTCTCTTTGCTAGTGTTCATTGTTTAGCAGCTGTGTATTTGCATGCTGCATGTTGTGTTGCCCACGGAGGCAGAAGGTGACTCGGTGTCCTTTTGCATACTGAGCAGTTTGGGCTATTTTGTGGCCCTGAAGTGCTCTTGAAACCGCTCCTTTCTTCTCACACAGGTAGGTATCTTGCAGGCTGCTTTCTAACAAAACCCTTACGTGCATCTTCTAAGACCCATTGCCTAAGTGTCTGGTATAAGTCTGGCTTATGCAAACCTTAAAAAAAAAAAATCACCTGTTAAATAAATGGCAAATTGTTTAGTTGTAATTTCAATTTTAACGATGATTTAAAATTTCACCCACTGGCAGGATGATGTAAGCACAATTGGACAGTTATGGAAGTTTGTAGCAGAAATAGATGCCACTGTCTTATCAGGTTCACAAGAAGGTGTAGTTAAATCTTTACGTAATGCAGAAATTCGTCCCGAGTGCTCACTTGCCAAAATGTTTTCGTATTTTCACATCGTGTTTCTAGTTTAGAAGCAAGTTCCACAGGTTTTGCTTGGGAATCGATTGCTATGGGTGATGTGTTTTCCTATGCTGTGTCCTATCCCTCCAAAATGATTTCAAAGGCTCATTCTTCTGAATATGCTTTTGTTCATGGTTGTTTCCAAGCTGATAACCTCGCTTTGTTTTATTGTTGCTGGACTTCCGGTACAGCCATTTCCCCCTTGAAATCTGGACGTTGGACGTTTATGCTAACTCAGCTTGCTACTCAGCACTAAAAGTGAGAAACATGCCACAAACCAGACATTTTTGAGAGCCTTCTAATTGTTCGTGTGCTTTAAAGTGGTGAAGCTGGTGTTGTGGGATTTTTTTATTTTATTTATTTTTTTATTCTGCCTCAGCGGTGTTTTTTTATTTAGTGGTAAATCATTGGTTCATTACACCAATAATCCTACACACATTCCAGAGGTCCCTTCTTATTTAAGATGCATTGGACAGATGTTTGGATTCTGCGTACAGGTAATTTTTTTTTAAACTCTCTGAAAGCCTCTGAATCGAGCACCAAATCGTCCTATCTACGGCTGTGCAATATGAATGTATGTATATCGTGATAATAGAAAAGTGTCTATCGTTTCATATTATGCTCTATCAATTATTTTGTTGTGTCACAAGTCAAAGTTTTGTCATTCGGATGATTTGCAGCCACCGCTGCTGTTCCGAATGACCGGCTGCTAGGCGCTGCTCCTGGGCCACACCAGTCGTGTCACATGTGCGTGACGTCTCTGTTGCTCTACTGCTGTGGCTCTCGTGCATGTGTTTGTACACATTACCAGCGTTGCTGCTCCTGCAGGTTGTGTGGCTGCTCTAAAAATGGAAAATCTACAGGTTCCTTGACCATCACATTTATATGACACAATTGGTGTGGCCCAGAGGCTGTGTTAGTACAGACCTGGTTATTAGCTGCAGGTTAGAGGTTGACTTTCCTCCTCACATCCCAAATTACAGGTAAACACATTGTATATTATAAAATTAACGTGAAGGCTATACCGAGAGTAATGCAAACGTGAGCGTAACTTTTTGTTGTAACTAGTGGTCGGAAGGTTGTGAGTTCAAATCCAAGCATTGCCAAGCTATCGCTGATGGGCCCTTGAGCAAGGCCCTTAACCCTCAACTGCCCAGTTGTATAAATGAGATATATGGAAGTCGTTCTGGATGAGGGCATCTGCCAAATGACATAAATGTAAATAAATGTAAATTTGGAGAGCCTATAACACACAGCCTGTTGCAATGAAAGTTTCTGTTAGTTCTTTATGATTTAGTCGGAACGCTGCTTTGACACTTTTTGACCCCGCCCCTCCTGAACCCGCAATGTTTTCCTAGTAAGCTTGGACTGTTGCTGCGGATAACCGAGGCTGCTTGACTCGCCGTCGGCTCCCAGCCAGCAAAATCCTTTCACGCTTATTTTAACATGTACAAATGTTAATAGACAGACATTCTACTCTGTGTTAATGAAATGACTGCAATGATGCTGACAACATGTGTAGTTCAACTTTCTCCCCCCGAACATAAAAAATTGATCAGGAATTGATAAAGAATTAGATTGGTAGGCAGAATCGATAATGGCATTGGTGTCAATAAAATCTTATCAGTTTCTGTCCATGCTAGTGACACGTGTAGTAATTAGTGCTTGTTTAGTGAAAGCTTGTCTACAGTAAAAATATCAACCAATGTTTAAAATGGTTTGAACTTCTTTCATCAAAAGGTAATGTATTATAAATCCCTTAAACAATGCCGTTCCATTGCCTGCTGATTGAGCCAGTAATGAGAAACATGTCTTGCTTACTGACTAGAACCGCAGAAGCTTCAACCCCCATCTCAGTGCAAGTGTCTGATATCTGCATTGCTTTTGTCGTCAACCACGACTCCTCCATTGGATTTTCATTACCGTGACATCGATTGATGGTGAAAAATAGTGAGCAAGAAAAGAGCTCTTGCGCTTTTATTTTCAGTAGCAAAGTTGTGCTGTTACCACACGTATCTGAGATCAGTGTTATTAAACAGCATTGTAACGGTGTGAGAACAGACCGACGTGACAGCTAGCTACGGCACCTGCCATCAGATTAGCAGCAACAGATTTTTTTGTTTTCCAGGGCGGACATTTCTTTCAACTATTCAAATGCCTTTTTTCTTTCTCTCTTGCTTAAACCTTCCTCTCTTACCGGCACTCATTCGTGCTCCAGAGTTAAAAAGAACTGGTGATCATGTCTTCTCTGTAGCCTTCCTTTCCTGCTCTACTCACAAAGCTTTACTCTAATGTCCCGTGACAGAGGGTACATATTTAATCATGAAAAAGGCCATTGGTTCTCTATTCATGTTCTATATGTGTATTGTGTACGCACCTACTCTACTGTTCATACTCCTCTTCCCAGTGCCTCACAATTGTCCATCTGACTACACTGACCTGTCACACTATTTGCCCTTGTGGTTAATTCCACAACCACAGAATCCCTCTTGTGTTGCATAAAAGCAGTTATGCTTTAGACAGGCTTGGTTTATTTCTCATGGTTGCTTTTTATCAGGAATCTTTTCTTCATTGTTCTGTATTTTGTGTCGCTTGTATCATATGCAGCTGCAGCCGCGCAGGCACAGGCTGAGGAGCGGAGGAGCCAGGCAGGAAACAGCCCAGCACCGGCTACAGCCAGTGCTGCCAAGAGCCAAGCAAAACCAGGTATCAGCCTAAATAATACTGCTAAAGTGCCCACGCGTTACAGTTTCTCTAACCAGGGCTATTTACATACGGATTAACAGTTATACAGCATGTGCAAAAAATGCAAAGGACAGGTGTGTGTGTGTGTGTGTGTGTGTGTGTGTGTGTTTTCATTTAAAATTTGAGATGAATAGAAGTATTATTATTTTTTTAAGTATTTATAAGAAAGAAAGTAAATGTTCGATATCTTGAACATTTACTATTGAAGATTCTGCACTATTTCTAGGTCATTGTTTAAATGAAAGCAAGTTTCTGATATTGACCATGTTAAGTACTTTGTACAAAAGGGTAGATTTTCCCCATGCCTAATCTCTTCCACTGACGCATGCGTTCAGTCGACACTCTGAGGGATTTGATCCCTTTATTATTATTATTATTATTATTATTATCATCATGTGGTGATAGTCCATATCATCCTGTCTATGAATATTAGCCGTAAGTACCAGTTCCACAAAATAAACGCATCTCTTACAAGTAATGGCATTAGTGCGCTTCTCAGACAGAGCACGTACCCGGTGTGTAAATGCTGCATGAGGTTACCTGAGCTCTTAATTGAATCTAAAATATCAGCCATATGTGCGAGCATGTGATTCGGATTATCGGTCTGACACCAGTGCTATCAGCTGAGTAGCTCCCTTTAAAGAAGATTAATTAGAATGAAGTATATTTGCGTTCCCTGTAGTGATCGACGGAGCAGCACTTAGAATTGATGACAAACTCCGAGTAGCCAAAGAAAGGAGAGAAGAGCAAGAAAAGCAGCAAGGTAAGTCGTTTTTCTCACACATGAAGTCAACAGCATATGTTATAATGTGCAGAAACACAAAGACCGTGTCCGCAAATGCCCATGTTCTGTGTGATCGACGCAGCGGAGCGTGGCTCTCAGATTCTAGAGCGGGAGCGTAAGGCCAAGCTTCAAGTTGAGCGACAGATGGAGGAGAGACAAAGAAAGCTGGAGGAGCAGCGCAGGAAAGAGGAGCAGAGAAGAACTGCTGTGGAGGAGAAGAGGAAACAAAAGCAGGAGGAGGAAAAGGTAAGCTCATTGCTTCTCTTTCTAGCTTTCACACTATTTCCTATTTTGTATTTAATAAAATTGGACTGTGTATGGTGACTAGGGGGACAGAGGCAGGGTGAGTCCTCATGCTGTGAGCAGAGCAATCTGTTTACAACTGTGTATACCTGACCAGGAATTAATAGCATCTGTCGTACGTCATCTTTCTTTTTCTCGGGTAAGCAAGAGAGACCTATAAACCCCACAGAGCTCACCTGTAATCATAAACATGCTTCCTATGTATACACTGTATAACTTTTATGTGGCCTCTAGTGGCAGAGCAGCAGTGGGGAACCAGTTTAAAAACAAATGCTCTTTGTTTACTTCGGAATTCCTTTTCTTGAATAGATATTTAAGAAGGAACTCTTAGCCGGGAGCTGTCCGTGCCACTGCGGAGAACTTCCTGGGCTTTTCTGCTAAATACCATGGCTCGCCACAGCTGGTGAACATTTTTATGCCGGTAGATTTGCAATTGACGACTGTTTGATCACTTGATGGTCTGCACAATTTTTAGCTCTAAACATATTTACTCTCTCAGCTCACGGGGTTCCTGAGTAAGAATGGTGACCAGGTTCAGCCCTGGGAATTAAGTATGGCAAGGCTTGCTTGGTGGTGCAGACATCCCCTGGTCCTTGCTCTAACTGAGATCCTTGGTATTATATGCTTACACAGTGTAATGTTTTGCGATGTAGGAGCACTATGAGGCAGTGATGCGGCGCACTATGGAGCGCAGTCAGAGACTGGAGCAGAGGCAGAAGAGATGGTCCTGGAGTGGTCTACCTGACTCGGACAGCAGAAATGGTACGAGCGCTAAAGTAGAAATTTCTTTAACCTCTTTCATTTCTCTACTTAAGGCATTTTTTATGTGCCACAAAGGATTATAGAAGGCAAATCTAATACAGTAAAATAATATTCTGCAAAGATCTGTTAATTTCCAGACATACGGTTTCTACAGTCTTGCTTTGGAATATTATTCTTCGTTCCCTCTGAAAGATCATATGACAAGCTATGCAAAGTGTCTCACTGCTGGTTCAGGCAATGAAACACTTACAAATCAATATTAGTTTAAATGCTGGATCTCTAATGCTGGAACTGCATGTTTGTGGTTTGGTTTTTGTTTTTTCACAATGGTTTACATTGGCCTGTGTCAGGTTGCTGGAGAAGAGGTAACTCCCTAATGATCTCAGCTATGTTTTCCAACTCTCCCTTCATGCGGAGAGAGTGTATTCATCTCCCTTAGCGATGTGTCTATCCATGCCCTTCCTACAGGTGAGAGTGACAGTGGCCCCACCTCCTCCCCAGTCACTATAGTAATCTCCCCAGCCTCTCCGGTCTCCAAGCCTCCCAGAAGCCACACACCACAAGGTGGTCAATGCTTGCTTGCTTGCCCCTAGTGGCACAGCTTGGCACGAACTGCCTGTGTACCCTCTCTCCTTCTCACTCACGCATTCACCTCTGACTCACTCTTTATGCCTTGTATTCACAACGAGGAAGTTCACGAGTGGCGCTTCCTTTTATTTCACTCACACTTTTTTTTTTTTTTTTTTTTCCTGACTTTATTGTATGCACTGAAATGGGGCATCCACAATGTCACATTTTGTATATGCACATTTAAGAAAAAAAAAAAGGCAGTGTCTTTTCAGGTTTAAGAGTTTGTCTGCTTTCTTAGATAAGGAACAGCTCACTGACCTCTATCTGCCTGCTGGATTGGATTGCTTCGGTTTGGCATGTAACTTTTCCATGCTATTAAAATGATTCATCTTCCTGCAACTTTCTGACACTCTGTATGTGCTGTTCTTTTGGCTTTGAGTGTGTTCATGATATAAGGATATACTCTCGAGTATGTTTATAACAGTCATTGTGAATACAAAAATCTTAATTAGGTTGAGAACTCTAAAATCCTGTCTTTGCTTCCATTAGTATCAGCATGTCAGGTGTTTAAATGGTATTTTTTTAACTTAGATATTTCACACCTGAAAGATCCTGTATTGTATTTCTTCCCCTAATTGTGCCACAATGGTGTGTCTGTCTATATGTTGGCCCCATAGACAAGCGTTCTTCCTCTACTACCAACCTCAAACAGCCTGCCGACTCTGCTGTCAGCAAGCGCCTCTCCTCTTCTTCCACCACCCTCCTCAGCTCTCCTGACAAAAGTAAGTTTTCCTTTGCTTATGTTCCTCACTCACCTCACCAAGCCTCTGTCACCGTCTTTACCCCCTCTCTCCCTTCATGCAGGATGTCTGCAGTTTTCACTGTTATTCAGGGGCTACAAGACATGGCTGGTAACTCTTTGCAAGTGCCATTCTTGCATGTCTCTAAATCAGACCTTGTCCACTGATTGGTCTACCCTGTTAATGTGATCTGACTGGAAAATAATCACTAGGGAAGGGCATTTATGTGTTTTTTGATTCACTTTGACTCTCTTGATGATCTTTCCTTGTAGGGTTGTATTGTGTGAATAAATTTGTCAAGTGATTTGAATAGAATATCAATGCTATTTTTAGGTTCACCACAACAGAAAGGCCGCACTAATGATACCTATGGTAGTGCTGTTTTTCCTCTATAGCTTTGTTTCCTCTAGAGGGATCATTCAGTAGTGACTCAGCTGATTTCACCGCCAGCATTGTTTGTGTTGGATCCATCTTGATTTTCTTCCCTTAAGAACACTAAACACTTTCTACCTTGGGGGGGGGGGGGTTATCCGAAAGTGGTTCCTGAAATCATATCACCTGATTAGTAGTGAAATAATGTACGTCATAAAAAGAATTTGTTTTGCGCCCATTTTTGTTAATGCAATTGCGAGGGAAAATCTTGCAGCTCTGTTCAGAATATACTGCTTTAAATTAATGTCTGTTTTAAATGTTATCAATGATAATGAAGATAAAAGGCTAGGCATTATATCCAAACTCATTCAGCTGTAAATGGCAATATAAATGATATGTTTTGCCAGGCTAATAAAAAAGTGTATAAAGTCTTGCACAAAATAAGGTAGTGAAAATTATATGGAATAAACAGCTCTTGGATAAACCTTCAAAGCTGAGACATTATAAAGCAATCACTCCTTTATTAAATCTCTGTTTTAGATTGTGAGATCTCTTTGTCTTATAGGTGCAAAGCGGAGGAGTTCATCTTTGAACCGGTTGCCTAGCAATGCCCCTCGGGTTTCTAAGGAAGTGCATAAACAGCCTCAGGTGGAAAAGACAGGTGCAGGTTTTTCCCCTCTTCCCTTTCTTTAGGCAGTTTTGCAGAAGCTGAATAAGAGTCAGAAGGATATCTCGAGCATAAACATAAACTGATCTGCCATTCAATAAATGCATACGTACATAAATTAATAAATAACAACCATTAAAGGCATGATCTGGGTAAGGAAAAACCAGACTATTTAGCATGTACAGGCAACAAAACGAACTCTTCTTAATCAGCAACAGGCTGGCATGTGGAAAGGTGAGCAAACTAGTGAGCTACCTCACGGTTAAACATGTCAAGTTAAAATACAGACCCTCATAGTAATATCTTTTACATGCAAATTATATTTTGCATGCAGTGCGAAGCATTATACCACATCTTATAGCCGAAATGTTAGCCAACAACTTTATCATGGTTGCCAACACTGTAATCATGTACTTGTTTGTTTTCCTTAACTAGTTGATCATAAAGATACTCCATTGTTAGTTTAGTGCATCTTTTAACCTAGTCAAA
This sequence comes from Notoglanidium macrostoma, assembly GCA_030068235.1. NCBI lineage: Eukaryota > Metazoa > Chordata > Actinopteri > Siluriformes > Auchenoglanididae > Notoglanidium > Notoglanidium macrostoma. The sequence continues at coordinate 12,664,121 of JAQQZR010000002.1, forward strand.
TATGACAACCAAAACATGGGAGTGCACAGCACACTGGAGCTGGTGTTTGCCAGCTAAAGGTTTTGTCATTTGTCCTCCCATGTGAAAAGCGGGGCTTGTGTGTGTGTGTGTGTTTTTGCTTTTTTTTTTTAAGGGCCTTTTTTGAAAGGGCCATCTCATTGTCTGATGAGGCTTACTCTGCAGCATAACCACAAAGCCTTCTGCATTCATTTTAGTACAAAGATGTTCAAAACAATGCAGCAAGTGACTGAACAGTAATAGAAAGACTTCTGTCATTAAACAGAAAAAAAGTACAGTTGATAAAAGATGACTCATCTCATCATCTCAGTATCTTTCTGTATTGTCTTAGTATTACTCAAACCTACTTTAATAGTAATGACAGTGTTTACAGACCTGGTTCTTTTTTGTTAAGTCCCTAACATCAGTTTAATAGTGCTGAATGCTTTTTTTTTTTATTATTATTTTTTAGATATAAACTAAAAGAAATGCTTGGAAGAACTAGGCTGCATTCCTTACTAGGCTTAACTGTCGGTGATGATTGTCTTTAGACCCTGTCCTGAAGAAACGGAGCTCCTCCCTTTCCCGTGTGGGGTATAGAGCTCCACCCACTGGCAAATCAGAGAAACCCGCACCCTTTGAATCAGGTGCTTTGTCTAATCATGAGCGTTTTACCGCTTCATTGTGCATCTCCTTATTAACAAACTTGCAAATGCTGCATTGAGCTGCCTGCCCTGCTCATGTGATGACCTCTTATTGCAGCACATTGTTATACTAACCATATTATAAACTACTTTTGCAGCACGATGTTATTCTAACCGTTCTTTAATCTATTATTGTAGCATGATGTCATGCTAAGTCCAGCTAATGAGATGGTTATAGTTCTGAATGAGACAAAGTGTTAAAACATTTTCTTGTTTGACGCCTGTGTAAAATACTCACTGTTTTTTCCCCTTCTTGTACCAGCAAATAATGTCTTTTCTCTTTATGCCATTTTTCCACAATGCTGTTTTACCAGGCTAATGGATGCTGCTGTTTTGTGCTTCCCAGTGCTTGCTGTGCATGCTGAGGTCATAACTGCCCTTGACATTTGTCTCCCTGAGCTGTTGACCAAGAATGGCATCTTTGTCTACTAACATCGTATAATGTATGAACACAGTGAGCGAGTGAACGGGGGAGCTATACAGATTCGGAGTTAAAAGCTTTATATCTCAAAATACAAATATCAGGATCGATGCATCTGTTAAATGAATAAATGTAAACGATTGGCTTCTAGAGGCTTACATTTAATAATCCTGCATAGTCAAGAAAACTAACCTATAGATTAACGCATTTCCCTTTTGTCCGGCTCTTCAAGAGCGCTTGCTCAGTTTCATTTTTATCTCTACTCTGAATTCTGGCTCCACATGTACTTTTGCTTTCATCTCCTATCATCCTACATGTCTAATGTTCCACTAATATCCCTACAGCAGCCTGACTCCAGTTAGCACCACCCAGTGACTTATAATCATTGGTGTCGTGTTGATGTCTCCTGATTATTTTTTGAAATGTTTTAGCTATCCCTTTGTCACTCACCCTTTCCACACCACTATATGTTTATCCCTCAACATTTCTATCTCTTGTTTTCTGTTTTTTTATTTTGTTATTTCTTTCGGCGTTGCCATGCTGCGTGCGCGTGTGTAGCCCATCACCCGTTGGCCAGTCCCATGGACAGCAGTGTCCTCAGTCGTCTCCTCACTCCTACCCAGGCCTCTCTAGCTAGGAGCAAGAGTGCAGCAGCCCTTTCAGCCCATGGAGCGGACGAGACAGGTAACCTAGAGAAAATCTAGAGAGTGAAGGGGTCCAATTCATGTAGAAATTGATGGCTGAAGTGTTGGTGGTGATTAATGCTATGGTGTTCTGTGGCGCATGACAACGTGCAGTGATCAAGCATGCTTGAATACTTCCACTTAAGCAATCATGTCGGTGAAAGTCATTCAGGTCAGTGAACCCTCTAATAACAGTAAACCAATGCAACTTGATTTGAGTTGTAAGCCTCACCAATAAGTCTGTTTGCTGAGTCTGAATCAGAGAAAATTGATGCTTTTGGTTTGGTTTCACGGTGCACGAATTAAACAAGCCTAAAACTCCAAAACAAACCTAATACTCGTTCATTCATGGGTCGAAAATATGTCGTCAGATAAAGCTAAATAAACCTTTTGACAAGTCTGTGCGAAAATCGCCTTAGCTAGTGGAGCATGGTGCTGAATAATGTAAATAGCTATTGGAAAAACGTTTTGTGTATCGCATCCAGATCCAGATCGCATCCAGAACACATTGCATTTCTGACGCTCTGTTATTTGGCTTTGTTTGCTCCTCAGGGATCCATTTAGCAGCTTGCATTTACATTTACATTCACTTTCTGCAGTTTTAGGTTGAAACACTTGGTCACTGCAATTGAACTGCATTAGAGTTTGCTTGGAACCGGACCAAGACCACAGGCCAGAGTGAGATTACGTATTTGAAAGCACACTAGTTTTCGCCATTCGGCTGACCATTGAACAGACATTAAGTCTGATTCTCATCTTTATTTTTAGAATCACTTTGGTAGATAGAGACTGAAATGAAGGTAGAGTGCCTGCGTCAGCTCTTCTCCCTGGTAGTTGTATAACAGAAGTAGGATTTGAAGTGTCACTTCAGTGTCACAGTTCCTTGAAATAGACACAATCGTGATATATGAATCAGCAGCAGCTTATGGATCAATTATATTCAAGTGTTTTTCTCTGTTCATCACAGTGTTGATTATTCCAAATGAGGATTAACCTTCTTTCAGTTTCACCCCTGTTGAATCAAATCCAGCTGTCTACTATGGGAGTAGTAAAAGTATAATCCTTCTCAAATTGATGCTGCTGTGTGGTGGCAAGTCAGCAGGCCAATGTCTGACTAAAATGTACATACATACCTATTCATTCATATGTAATTATGTATATATACTTATGTATTTGTGTGTGTACAGTATTTACAGCTCTTGAAAAGATTAAAACACCACTGCAAAATCAGTTCACTGCTAAGCAGTTTCTCTGGTTTTGCTATTTATAGGAATGTGTTTAAGGAACATGAACATTTTTTGTTTTATTCCGTAAACTACTGACATTCCCGAAATTCCACATAAAATATCATCACTTGGAGCATTTAATTGCAGAAAATGTCAACCAGTCAAAATAATAATAATTAAAAAAAAAAAGGTTCGGTGTTTTCAGACCTTGAATAATGTATAGAAATCAAGATCATATTCAATTTTAAACACCCGGACACTAATGTTCGAACTTGGGAAGAGTTCAGAAATAAATATTTGGTGGAATAACCTTGACATTTAATCACAGCTTGCAAACATTCTCCACCAGTCTTTCATGCTGTTTTTGGGTGACTTCATGCCACTCCTGATGCAAAAATTCAGTCAGCTCAGCTTCGTTTGATGGCTTGTGACCATCCATCTTCATCTTGATCACATTCCAGATGTTTCCACTGGGGTTCAGGGCTGGAGATCGAGCTGGCCATGACAGGGTCTTCATCCTGTGGTCCTCCATCCACACCTTGTTTGACCTGTCTGTCTGGCATGGAGCATTGTCCTGCTGGAAAACCCAATCCACAGAGTTAGGGAACATAATCAGAGTAGAAAGAAACAAGTTTTCTTCCAGAATAATGTTGTACATGGCTTGATTCATGCGTCCTTCACAACCAAAAATCTGCCCCATTCCAGCCTTGCAGAAGCATCTCCAGATCATCACCAATCCGCCACCAAATTTCACAGTGGGGGTGAGACACTGTGGCTTGTAGGCCTCTCAGGATCTCCATCTTAACCATTAAATGTCCAGGTGATGGGTGGTAAAGCTCATCAGATAACATGACCTTACTCCAGTCCTCTGCAGTCCAATCCTTATGGTCTTTAGCAAACCTCAGCCTGGCTCTTCTTTGCTTCTCAATGATAAACGGCTTTTTTCTAGCTTTTTTTTTTTTTAAGAGGATAACGATGACCACAGCAGTGGTTTTTATACTTTTCCTCATTAAATAAGATTTGGTTCAGGTGATCACCTCATCAGTACCTCATTAATAAAATGAGGTGTGCTTGTGTGGGAAGTCCACCACAAACACTGGAATCAAATGACTGCCATACATAGAGATGATGATTTAAAGAAAAAATTAAGTGGTCTCTTAATTTTTTCCAGAGCTGTATGTGTACATATATACATACACTCACTGGCCACTTTAATAGCACCTTTACACTTGCTCATTTATGCAGTTATCTGATCAGTCAGTCGTGTAGCAGCAGCACGGTGCATAAAATCACGCAGATACACGTCAAGAGCTTCAGTTAATGTTCACACTAAACATCAGAATGGAGGAAATATTTGATCTCTCTGACTTTAAGCATGGCATGGTTGTTGGTGCCAGATGGGCTGCTTTGAGTATTTCATAAACTGCTGATCTCCTGGGAATTTCACACACAACAGTTGCTAGAGTTTACACAGAATGGTGTAAAAACCATTGAGTGAGCAACAGTTCTGTGGGTGGAAACGACTTCGTGATCAGAGAGGTCAGAGGAAAATGGCCAGATCGGTTCGAGCTGCCAGGAAGGATATACTAACTAAAAATTACTCATTCTTTACAATCGTGGTGAGCAGAAAAACATCTCAGCAGGCACCGAACATCACACCTTGAAGGTGGATAGGCCACAATAGCAGAAGACCACGTTGGTTTCCAATCCTGTCAAACAAGAACAAGAATCTGAGCTTAACATGGGCACAGAATCGCCCGAACAGGACAGGTGAAGATGAGTAAATAAAAATAAAAAAAAAAATCATAACACACAGATATAAAATCACCTAGTCTTTTTTCAGTCATCATCTACATCAATAAGGTGTTTCAGCTTCCAGACTCTGTTAACTCCAGAGACTATTTGTGTGAAATTCCCAGCTGGTCAGCAGTTTCTGAAATACTCAAACCAGCTCATCTGGCAACAGCAAACCATACCACGATTAAAGACACACATCACACTTTTCCCCCATTCTGATGATTGATATGAACATTAACTTATTGGCTGATTAGATAACTGCATGAATGAATGGGTGTACAGGTGTTCCTATTAAAGTGGACAGTAAATGTATGTACGTGTCTATGTATGTTTGTCATACTAAATTGTTGGACCGGTCACTGTTTAGGCCTCGCACACAAATTAACTTGTAATCTTTCATTCTTAGGCCATTGCATAGCATGTAAATGCATCCAGGAGAATAGAACCGTGCTTAATTTAATATGAAGGTACCCTAGCTCTGTGGGCCAAACTTCAGTTGTCAATCTGAGGAAACCTCTAGTTTCACCTACAGTTGCTTTATGTAAAAATAAATAAATTTAGTTCATTTCTGACCCTTGTACAATAATAATTCTGATAATACTGTCCGTCTTCGTGAAAGCCCTATTCATTTTTTCTTGACCAATTGAGTTCTTAATTTTTTGTGTGTGTGTTTGTGGTTCTTGGCTATTTGAGGGCTGTTCACCGTTCTAGGTTTGAGTGTTTGCTTTGTTGCGTCAGGTGTTCAGTGTGTGTTCTGCTTAAGAGCTGCCTACTTGTGATTGGGTCGGGATGCGAGTGCACCTGTCCCCTACCATCTCTCTGTCTTGGTACCTGTGTGTGTGTGTTTGTGAGTATGTGTGTGTATGTGTGTCTCTGTTTCTCAGTCTCTCACAAATCTCCCACCAGCCTCGCCCACCCAAGCCAATCATTGCTTGCCCCGAATCATTGGCGAAATCTCCTCCATCAGTCAATATAGATCTAACACATAGCAAACTGTTTTGTTCTCTTATCATCCCCATCCTCTCCTCTGTTTCTTTTTCACTCCTCCTGCCTGTGCTTCACCCACTGGCCTGCTTCTGGTCCTATTCCCGGCTCCACCCTTCCTGTCCTCGGCCGACCATGTCCTTTATCAGAGTCTCACCTGTGTCCTCGATCAGTGTCGTCCATGCCGCTGCAGCCCTCCACCCGTGGCCCCCTGCGGAGTCGCAGCACCGACCGCCAAAAAACCACCCTGAGCTCTACCTCTGCCTCTTCTGACTCCATTTCCAGTATGGCTCAGGTGAGCTAAATTGAATTAACATTCTTTACTTCCAAGGTCATAGGTCTAATATTACTGTTCTTGCTTCTAATGATGCTTAAAGACATTTACTTGGTGGTTGTATGGTAAGGATTAGGCGTGCGCTAAAGGCTAACGGCTCCTTCGGTTCCACAAGGTTACCACGTATGTCCGACAAGGATAAAATAATGAAGGATTTAAAGAAGTCAGGATTATCACTCCCTCTCACGATCTTTCTCCTCCTGGAATAAAGTACCATGAAATAATACACTTACATCAGTGTACCAGTTGTATAAGCATACATCCGTTTGGATTTGGTTTGCAAAGCAGACTTGTCATTTAGTTCTGATGCTAATCAGGGAACTGTCCTTTCTCTCGAGCGATATCTGATAAAAGCTGAAGCGTGCTCTGACAGGCAGAGGAAACAGAATTCCAGTAGTCACTTTCTGAGCTTCAGTGTTCTTGGTTGTCAAAAATTTTCTGAGATGAAATTAATATTTTTCTATATGCAAATTTGATCAAAAACAAATGATGTGAAGAATAATCGTTTTTTTTTTTTTTTTTACAAATTAAGCAATTTCAATTGCTGCGAATGGCGTTGTGAGATGTTCTGTGGCCTTGCCTGACAAGATCTCAAAATGACACACTGGGCCATTGTCCGAGCTTTAGTCTGAGTGCCGTCAATGCACAAAACAGGAATCGTTAGTTGAATGCAAAGCAGGGCGCGCCACCTCTGGCCCTCTAAGGCTGAAATACATATTTTTCAGCAGGAACCATGGTAATGAAATCATTTCTAACATTTTCTCTCTGAATGCTTAAAATGCTAATGTTCAGAAGATTTTTTTCATCATGTCACTAAAAATTTTAAAGTAGACATTTAAATATTAGCCCTAGTGGATTAACTGTTCATTCTCTCACAAAATATAATAAACCTGAGTCTCGTATTGTACAGAGACCCATCTGACCAAATGTACAAGGCATTAGACACTTTGCAAAGACTATAAAAATGGCTACATATGCAGAACTTCCCTCTTTATAATATGTTCATGGCACATAGCCAGTACTGACCATAGATATGAGTACATAATGCTTATTTTTAATTTATTTGAATGTACATGCATGTTCTTTCTCTTTAGTTTCCACACATACTTCTTAAATGCATAAGTACATTTTAAACCCAATAACAGTACTTGTTTTTTGTGAGAAATCATGACATGGATTTTAGTTATCCAGGCACCCTCTGCCTTTGTCCCACTGCCATTCGAGTGACCTTACTCTGATTCTGGCAACTATGACCAGTGTAATATAAATAGATGGACCTCAGAGGCCTGGTACATTCACCTTGACATTGTCAGCTACTGTTGCAGTAACAAACTCGGCTATTGGATGTGTTACTACCACAAAATAAACCTTCAGTTAAACTGTTACTGTTTTTATCGATCCATAGCATATAAAGGATTAATGAATGAGTTCCTATACTAGACATGAACTAAAAGGGATTCTTTTTTGTAGGCCAGTTAGGAGTTTTGGGTGAAACTACCGCCTGTCTCTTACTGATCTAGCTTTTAGTTTTCATCCTTTTTTGGTGTGTGTTTGTACCTGTGCATGCAGAAAGCTGAAAAGTCTTCACCAGCAGCAAAGCGTCCTCCTTCCCCTTCGTCTGTTCCCAGCCGCCATCGCTCGCCCTCCCCAAGCCCCATCAGTGGCCCCAGGAGAGCACCATCACCTGGAGCAACCAAGTACATCCCATCTCCTCACTCACCTTACACTTCCTTTCGCTTCAGGTTATCCTGACATCATGTTCATGTCGTCTCACCCTGTGTATCTCTTTCAGGCAAAGCCCTCATCGGCCGCCCTCCCCCAGTGGGGGGAAGCAGAGGCCTCCATCCCCTCAGCCCGCTTCCAAAGCTCCACCTATCCAGAAACCTGCCCTCACCCCAACTGGCCCTCCTATCCTGAGGAAGAGAGAGTCCAAACCCAAAGATGCATCTCCAATGACTGCTCTGACATCACAACCTCAAGATGCGAGCACTGCCAGCCCAGCCTCCAGCACCAAACCCAAAGATGGTGAGGACGTCCTGGTCACCTTCATTTCCTGTAATCCGTATAGAATATATTCTGTTCTAACCACACCAAGTCTGAATCCCTGGAATCTGCAGAGATTTTGTGTTTTGTGTCTAACTAGACAAATAGTCCTTAATATGCCGAGTCATGTGAGTGGGAGAGTCATTACTGACATGTGAACAAACTGTAAAGAAATAACCTTGTGTTCGGTATGAAGGTTAGGTTATTATATCTTGTGTAATAACAATGATATAATAAGAGAGAAAGTTAAACATGGTGACCACGAACCAGCTAACAATTGAAGAAAGAAAAAACGGCCTCCGCAGACTGTAGGGTGTGTTTACAGAAGATACACACAAAAGAAAGCAGCAGTGTTTGTTTGTTTGTTTGTTTGTTTCCAGTTAAATAACCTTTCCCAGGGCCAAATCTCAAAGTCGAACATTAGTTTAAATATTGTATCACTCGAGCAGTTGGACAGTCTGTTTTCACAGATGGGATTTTTAATTGGACAGATCTTAATCTGAAGAAACAATGTGCTTTTTTTTAAGTTAAAGAAATAAATTAGCCTCACACTCTTTAAGGGCGCACAAACAATGCCCTGAGCAGGTTCTGTTTGACCATCCTGGAGTATGGAGTATAGACGTACTATTTCCAGATATAAGCAAAACATTCCAGACTTATTATGGCACTGTTTTCAGCATTTCCATTCAATTCTGCCGCATTCTGAGCATTGCAAAAAATTACATTTAAGTGAGAAAGCGAAATACGAACTTCAATCCAGCCATACTGTGCTGTTCTTAGCAAAGACAGGCATAAACGTCAGTTCTCTGTTCTTCTTCTATGTTTACAAGTCAGAAAACTTGTGCAGCCATCATGCGCAGACTCTCAGCAGTGTCTGTCAACATACCTGCAGGTGCTGTGAATGTGTGCAGTCAGTAGGGTACGGTGTCACGTGTACCGGCCCAGAATGTACAGACAAGTTCATAAGAATTCCTTGTACTTTTTATAAAGTTAGTGTAGGGTCAAATTAATGTTTATATGAGTACAGCTCTTTGGATAAACCGTGCTTATCCAAGCCTGATATGTATTTTGGACATGTGCATATTGGGTATGATTCTAATAACTCTGTATACGCTACGGTGCAGTCTCACCCAAGTCTCCTGGTTTACTGCGCCCTCTTCTGGAGCCATTAGTCTGGATGGCTGGAAGCTGATGTTTCACTTTAGGCTGCTTTATTTATCAGGCCCGTTCTATAATGTGTTATAAAGCTGATATTGGCCAAACATCTGCACATTGTATTTGGTTGTTTGTTAAAGGAAATGATTGACTTTATGACTTCTCCAGATCCTAGTCTGAAAACCACGGCTGGCACTAACTCAGCTGCTGAAGCTGCTAAGATCCTGGCAGAGAACAGGCGTCTGGCTCGTGAGCAGAAAGAACGGGAGGAACAGCTCAGGCTGCAGAGAGAGGAAGAGGAGAGGTGAGCTCACACTTCATCACAGTTCACTTGACATGAGGCATATGGCCAGAGAACAACAAATCATTTTTTTACTTTATTATGGTTCCCCATGTTGGTGAATTATATATGTCGGTGTGTTTGGCATAAAAAAAATAATAAAACCCAGACACACTTTGCTCTGCTGCTCTTGAGCAGCTCAGTCATAGTGTAGCGTTGCATAGAATGTGGACATGAATTTTTATAGTCAATTAGTCGTTTACTTCTCGAACTGCAAAAACACTTTAAACCGTAAGATCTTGTACGTCTCTATATTTTTAATAGAATGGAATTCTTACCGAAGTTGTTGTGCTCAGTTGTTACAAATAAAGGCAAATGAATCATCTGAAAACTGTTGAGACTTTTAATGATCACTAGAAATGGATGAGTTTGTTCGCTTGCTACTGATGCAGGCTGCCGGCTCACCAGTTGGGAGCATCCGGACTGAACACTAATTTGAAAGCGCAAGTGACGATAAAAAAATGTTGGTTTTTTTGGGTATTAAAAAAATCTTAAAATGACATTTCCCTTTGCACCAGAAACTTTATTTCTGCATGACAGTAAAAAAAACAAAAAACGTCCCATGGTTCTAGACTCTGAAGCACACAGTCCCTGTGATGAGGACAGCGTGACGGCAGCAAAGAAAGCTAGACCGTTAAACGGTTAAAGCTGCTAATTTATTGCTGTTCCTATAAAATGGATTGAAAAAGATAAATATGCATTTCTTAACGTGTAAACTTTCTTATTTAAAATTGTCATCCTTTTTTTTTTTTTTTTCTTATTCAGTTTTATTATTGTCATTATAACTGAAAATAATCATTACATGACCAAAAAAACTGTGATTATTCTGTCATATAAATTATTTCTTGTAGCCCAGATTATCTAAATGGCTCTCTGTGGAATACAAAGCACAGGACATGATTACACAGCATGTAAAAAAAAAAAAAAACAGCAGAATGGATGAGGTTCTGTTTTTGAATGTGTTGATGTGAATTGACATGTTGGTTAAAGTAGAAGCACATGAGTTATGTGTGATGTGCAACTGCAAACACTTATATGAAATCACCTTAAGATATTATGTGTTGAGAAGAAGCTGCATGGTTTTTAGAACATCCCTTGAGTTTTTGAAGCATCATTCAAGAACGGTAGCTGATGCACTGAAGAGATAAACAATTTTCCGACATTGCAGGCTAAGAAAAGAGGAGGAAAAGCGGCTGGCCGAGGAGGAGAGAGCGAGACGTTTGGAGGAGGAGAAGGTTCGAGCAGAGGAGAGAAAGCAGGAAGAGGAGGAGCAGGCTCGTAAGGCAGAAGAGGATAGAGAGAGACTGGAGCTGGAGGAACAACAGAAACGAGCCGAGTTACAGAAAGAGGCAAGTCATCATACACGTCATTCAGATAGCTGAGACGGATGGGAATAATCCTCGAGTGAGTGATTGATTTTGTGTCCGGTTACAGAGAGAGGAGGCAGAAGCAAAAGCTCAGGAGGAGGCAGAGAAGCAACGGCAAGAGCGAGAGCGCATCATGCAGCAGAACCAGCAAGAGCGCATGGAGAGGAAGAAGGTGAACGCCACTTATTTCAGACACGCTCTCCCTGCCCACATTTCACTGTTTAGGCGATTTATATGATTTTGTAGCTCAAGGTTACTATAATCCATCCATCCATTATCTATACCACTTTACCTGTCTGGGTCGCGGGGAAGCTGGAGCATCTTCAGGCGAGAGGCAGGGTACACCCTGGGCAGGTCGCCAGTCAACCACAGGGCCAACACAGACAAACAACCACAAAATTTAGAGTAGCCAGTTGACCTAATCTGCATGTCTTTGGACTGTGGGAGGAAACCCACGCATGCACGTGGAGAACATGCAAACTCCGCACCCTGGGTGACCCGGGGATCGAACCCAGGACCTTCTTGCTGTGAGGCAACAGTGCTAACCACTGCACCACGTGTCGCCCAGGTTACTATAATACAGAAATCAAATTAGCAGCAGTAGATTTTTACAGTGAATAATTTTACAACCAATCAAAATTTTCCAAATCAGAGTTCGCCTTTGAAATCACAGTTCCTGTCCCAAAACTGGGACTTTAGTGCTTCATCTACGTTTTTATCTAACCAGGTCTTAAAATACAGTGTCATGTAAGGATTGAGAAATGATTGTGAAGTTGTAAACCTTGGTCTTGTAAGGCAATGCAAAGCAAGAACAGAGGACTTTTCCCAAGATCGGAACCTTATTAGTATCGTACCGTTTTTACCATGTAGTCCACAGTTATAGAAGTGAGTTCTGTGTAATCTGGTGTCACCCAGATGTGAATGGGATCCTTTTTGAGTCTGGCTCTTCTCAAGGATTTTTCCTCATATCATCTCAGAGAGTTTTTCCTTGACTCATAAATTACCATGTTTAAAATGCATATCCTGAATTTATATCTTTCTGTAAAGCTGCTTTGTGACCAAGTGCTACACAAATATAAATTGAATTGAATCATCATTTCTGCCACTCTGTCCCAAGAGCTTTGTTCCCACATAGACAGAGGAAAAAGGAGACCCTACAGTTCAGGAAAAGGGTTCTTCACAATCAGTGGTTTCCATCTGAGTCAAGATTTGAGAGGGCTGACCTGGCTCCTAAAGCCTCCTGTTTTGAGTGTTAAGGCTATGAGATGCTGTTCATGCTGTGCGTCCACAGGACTAGCTAACGTCAGCGCATCTGCATAATGTATGTTTTCACGTCCCCATCCTTTTTGAGGTTTGCCTTCCAAGAACAGACATTTCAATTCAACATCCTGCCTTTCATCCTCTCTCGAACCCGTTGGGTGTTCATGAGATATACGGTCTTGTTGGGTCTGAGGCCTAGAGGACTAAAGATACTGGTGTTTTTGTACTGCTGGTGTCGTGGAAACTCTTAAATAAACAGCTCACGTACCCAAGGAGTGCAGAATAATTAGGCTCTTATTGACACAGTAAAAGCCGAGGCGGTCTGCAGAGCGTACCTACAGCACTGCCCCAACTTAACTGTTATATACAGAAAACCATTCACAAATTTAGCAGCAAGTTGACAAATTGATGCCATGTGCACATTTCTTGACCTCGCTGACCCCTATCTGACCCCACCAATATGTTCCTAACACCCTACGTTTGCCTAACTAAACTATCTAGGGTAGCCATCATTAAAACTAGTTATTACCTTCTAATTTATACCATTATTAATTAATTGCCTGACAAAGATAACACATAGAAAAGAGATAAATGAGTAAGAACATATTTTCTAAGTATTTATGATGTCACTAAGTATGTCTTCTGTGGTGTGGGTGTGGGTGTGGGTGTGTGTGTGTGCATGTGCATGTGCGTGTGTGTGTGTGTGTGTTCACCACCTGTTAGTGTTGAAGCCTAGTGTCTGCAGTTTTGTCCCACTTTAGCAACCCAAGGATACATACATGTGTTCCTATATGGTGATGCTTCTTGGGTGCTTTTTTGAGAACCATACCTATGCCCAAAATTTAACTGTCTAAATATGTTATGATACATGTATGGGGATAATTATTTGAAGTATTAGAGCTACCTTTAAAGCCTACACGTTGTTACACGTGACCATATACGTCATTGACTTGTATCTAATAATGCATACGTTGCTAAAGGCTTTTTCCTAAAACTCTACACTGGCTCTTCTGTTCTCCACCAAGGAGCAGATCAACCAGGACAAGTCCAACCTCCACGTACATATTCATGTCTTTTGGTAAACCTGGGGGAAGAATATAGTAAAGCAGGCCATGCAGTTCTTTGGAATGAAGCTAAGTTTCATTGAGGATGTTAGCTGCTCTGTCACATCAGGATGGGGCAGACATCACATTTACCAGTCTGGTAGTCTATAATGTGGTGCCAGCTTTTGCTGAGGATGCCAGAATAGTTAGCTGCAGCTGCAACAGTAGTTCCCTTAGTCCTGTTAGATTTAAGGAACTATCAGATATTGATTACCAGCCTGTGGCTAAACTCCAAATGCAAGCATTGATCCAGAAGGAACTAAGCAAGAAGGTTACAGGGAAATTGTGGCAGGATGAAGACAGTATTTATATCAATTATGTGAACATAAATGAATGTCTAAATTACATATTTTCTTCAGAAATCCTACAGCATTTGAGCTATATATTTTACATTGTTCAAAAAGGATTGCATGTACATTTTTATCATGTAATCACATAAAGAGTTTTGTTTTTTGTTTTTTATATAACACAAAGGGGTTGTTTTGTTTTTTTTTGTTTTTTTTTTTTAATAATTTTCTTTTTCCAGAGAATTGAGGAAATTATGAAGAGAACCAGAAAACTGGACCAAAATGATTTCAAGGCAAGTCTGCTTCTGTTTTTTTTTTTTCTAATTAAACATTAGGTTTTGGGCTGTTGTGGGTTTTGAAGTGACTGTAGCGGGGCTTTCAGTTTGTGGGTCACTCTGTTCTGCAGGATAATGATGAGACAGACATTCCAGATGAGAATGGTGACGAGGTTACTGACCAGCTAAACTGTGAAACCAAGGGTAAGTGTTTATACACTTAATCTGTACATTGGTATGAATTACATGGACTTTGTCTGCTTTTTAGTGTTCACACATTCCTGATCTTCCTGATTACAGAGGACCAATCTGTGCCATCAGAGCAAAACGTAGAGGTTGTCAACCAATCGGGCATCCAGGATCAAGGCATGTCTTCAGAAGAAAGCCAGCTGGAACTAGAAGAGCCACTTGACGGCGAGAACGAACAGACCAAAGTGGATGACAAAGAAAACAACAACGGCCTCAGTGCAGCGCAGCCCACGGGCGTCAGGTACAGAATACATCTTATCTGTCCCTCACCTGAGAGGCATCCAGTGACCTGATCACACAGTTAGCATAGTTTTACAACTGTACGTCTTGGACCTTATTTACTCCTGGTCATTTACACTAGTCATGCATCTCCGGTTAGTTCTGTTAATGCCTGATAGCTGCATCGCCTGTTACGTGGAAGGATGGCTTCCTGTGTTCCATGTTTCTTCCTGTCGTGAGCAAACAATTGTCTGCATAATTATGATTTTATGTGCTGTCTCCGACTTTCTAATGGCAGCAGCACTCAAGGTAGATGTGCCATTTGCATTATGAAATTTTCATTTATAACCTTGGCAGGACCTTTTATCTAAAGCAATAAAGTTAAGACTGCAATTGTAATTTCACTTCAGATTAATATTTGCATGATGATTAATGGGATTACTTTTTCTGTAATTACGTAATCAAGACATATTTAGTTGAGGCCTGTGCTAGTAAAACAGTCGTCATATTCAGGAACGCCAGCATGGTAAATCAGTTGGGGATGGATACTATGGATAACAGGAAGTGTCCTAATCGAGCAACTTTGGTCATTTGGTTTAAAACTAGACCTAGTCTTAGACCGCTGTTGTGACGTTAAGGTTTGAAACCAACCGACTTCAACTTCACCCCAATAAAGGAGGCAGGCTAGGGAGTGCAGTTCAGCACAGCAAGGCCCCACAGATTGACAGATGAGTGTGTATTAAGGTTAACATGAGCTTGAAGAACTGACAGTTTTTGTGGTTTCTCAAATATTTAGTTTCATTTGCTCGCTTGCTCATGCACTTGCATCGCCTATGCTACTTTAGAACATAGGATGCTTTTGTATAGGCCAGGAATGATCCAGAACACTGTTCCCCACTCCCTGATGCATGTTAAATCCAGCTTTATTCAGTTGTATTATACCAGCAGTGTTCATTATAATCACTCAAAATATGACCGCACCAGAATGCTTCAGAGATATGTAGACGAACTGTCTCTCTCCTGAGTTATCCAATGCAGCTTGGATGCCTTAACATATAGTAATCTTTCGTCAGATCTAATCCTGATACTCACGACATGTGAACGAAGTCTTAGAAAACGTCTCATGATGATGTAAACATGCAGAGTGCCTCTTTGTATGTCTTGCTGTGGCAATCTACTGTAGGTCACCGAGAACTCATTTCAGCATACTTAAAAGCGTTTTTGTTGTTGTTGTTGTTGTTTAAAGAATTGTTATTAACCCAGTCACATGTTTCATCAGTTAAAGCGTTAATTCTGTTTCCTCTAGTAATTCTTATCCAAAGGCACATCTAGTAGAGGGCTCGGAGTTTGTGAATGAGGACAGTAAGGTTGGGCTGAATGGGAAAGCAGGGTCCTGGAGCTTTGAAGAGTTCATTGATCTGGGAGTTCACACTAAAGGCCGACCGCTCATGGAGCCCGATGCCTGTAATCAGGGTCTAATAGACTGTGTCGTGGGACCTGAAGGACCCCGAGTGGCCTTTGATGACAAGTCGGCCCCTGTGAACTCCCTCCACCCAGCTCAGCCCATTGAAGCCCTGTCCGGTGAGCAGTTTTAATGTTTATTATAATTCCTTGTATCGTTAAAGACCTTTCAATGCCATTTACAAGAAAACAGCTTCCTATTTAACATGTGTTCATTGTTCTGATTTACCCTGTCTTTTCCTCCCTGCCCTGTGTTTCCCAACACAATCCTCCTCAGAGATTTGATTTGACATCTTCACCCAGGGACGGTTGCTAATTGCACTCCATGATGTTTGTCTGGTAGACTTCCAAAGTTTCTCATCTGGCCAGCCAGAGAAACCCAGAATCACAGAGGAAGGTCTCGCCGTCTGCACCTCCAAAAATAAAGTTGAATAAACCTTTTTTTTTTTTTTCTTTTTTTTTTTCTTTTTTTTTTTTTATATATATAAAAGTTACAGCTGAAAATAAGAGAAATGCTTCAGGGAAACATAGTCTTCCATTATGCTTAATTTTCTTTTTTTTGTTTTCCTGCCTCTCTTTTCATTGTTGGCATCTTGTCAGGTTTTTTTTTCTCTCGTCATTATTAATGTTATTTTGATCTTTTTTATGTCGAGTCTTTTTGTAATTTATTCTTCTGCCTTTGCGTTTTATGACATGTCCCATCTTTCTGTATTAATTTTGTTGAGTTTTCTGATTTGTATTCCATTGTATTTTGATTAGGTATTGCAAGTGAACCCAGTAAGCAGAAGTGAGCAATTAATGTGAAGTAATGCTCTTTAGGTCAGAGGAGGAACACCTCCAGCTGTCTCACACACTGGTTTAAAAATGTTTATGAACTGAGTGGTGCTCAATTATGTGACGACTATCCAAGAAAAAAGGCCTTTTCTTCTCATGAATATATATATAGAGCGCCTTGGCAGTGGTTCCTTCAAGTTTCACTGATGCGTGTTGCGCCTTACCTGCATTTTCCAGCTTGTGCCCAAACTAATGTGATGACGCAGGCCAATAGGCTTCTAATTGTCCTCTCTCCTGCTGAGAAACATTGCCTAAACCCCAACCCTGGCAACTCTTGGTCAAGGTATTTCATAAAAAAGGTGACAAAATAGGAGCTGGTTGAAGTGCTGAATTTCAAGCTCGGCTGAAACCTTTTCAAATTGCTTTAGTCTTTAAAGGGTGAAGATGCTTGAAACAAACAAAAAAAAAATCTTGTAAACATTTGTAACTTGTTGAATGAAGTTTTACCATTGTACGTTTCAGGTTTGTGGCTGTTGCCCAAAGGGGACAAGTGTAAACATGGTTAGGTATTCACATAAAGACTAATTTAAGAGTTTCCAGAACCTAAAGTACATCTTTGAATGTCGGCGTGAATCTGCTCCTTTACTCCAACATGTAATTATAGCACACAGGAATTACTGTAAGCTCTTAATAACTGTACATTTAGATGTGCTGTTTAGGTGCATGTTGTTCCCCTGTTAGGATGTTCGGCAGAGGGGATTCTCTGTTCTCTTTTCAAAGCTTGAATAATTACTAGTGTTCTGTAAAAACCCCACGTTCCCTCAGGGTCGTAGTTCTGTCAGGTCCTAAAGGGTTTTGGAGACTACCGTTTTATTTCTGATTCCTCTCACTTTTTTTTAAATCCTTAATCAGTGGCTCAGCCAGTTTTATGTCTTGTAAAATTGATCTCGTATATTAAGGTAATATTTAAAACTATATTTCTATTTGTGTAAGTATTATGAACATGATCAGTATTCAGCTGTTATTCTATGGCTTGGGGAATAAGGAGTAAGTGAAAAGTGTATTTTTTGGTTGGTTCCTCTAGTGCATGTCCGTACTGCTGCTACTCAACAGCATCTGATCTAGAACATTAAAGAGACTTGGTTTTTGTCGGGGGAATGAACAGAGGAGGAATATGAATGTTGCAAGAGGTTATGTGCAAGTTCTGTTGGGTAAATTATGATTTATCATTGATGTCAGGTTGATTTGAACATGATTGTCTTGGTGTGACGGCATAAAAATGAAGTATGTGGACCTTGTTTATAAGGTAAGAATTGTGGGATTGTGCTCAGGACTCATAACTAAAAGAATTAATGCTGTTTGAGTTCTTGTCCACTTCGTAGTGCTGTTCGTTGCAAGGAAAAGCTTGAACCTCAAATGCTTGAAGTGTTGCATAGAGACGGTTATGGGTCCATTGTCTATTTTGGGCATGTGAGTGCTTTTGAATACACTAGTTTTCTCAGAAATGGCCGAGGCCACTGGACACAGGGCATTTCACTATTTAAGATCGTGGTCATTTACTAATGAATTAATTAGTATCATTCCTCTCTTAACATCACTCTTTCCCATGTAGGCATTGATCGCTTACTTGAAAGCCATGTTTTTGTTGCTCACTGATTTAGTTAATTGGCATTTTTCTCCAGGACAAGAGACACGCTACAGTTTAAACTTTCAGGTTGAGACCCAAACACTGTCCAGAATTCTAACGGTGATGCTCAGCAAACACTCAGGCAAGAAAAAAAAGCATGTGCTTGGTGTGTAAGGGAGAGACAGGCTGCACAACCCTTCTTTATTTTAGCCTGTCAGCAGCCTCTCCCTACCACGTGGTTTACAAAAATCTTAGACACCCCAAAGTGCTTAGAGTCTTGCAGTGGCTGCTGCAGATGCAGTCAGTCGTGTGTGTGTGTGCGTGTTTTTGATGTGTGCTGCTTTTGCAGGAAGTCAGCATGGTCACCTGTTAAACAGGGTTAGACAGCGTCAGCCCAGTAGAATTGCTGCTTCTTTTTTTCCCAGGACCCTGTAAATCCCTGAGTGTTTTGGGTTTCAGAGCTGTTCTCTAGCTTCCAGTCCTCACCATGGTGTTAGAATAGAACGGTGCCTTAGGAATCGAGTGAGGTACATATTTATTTTCATATATTAAAAGTAAAATGTTACATGATGTGCTTTCACTGGCCATGACAATCATCGTACTTGACCAGGGATCTAAATAGGATGCAATCTTATTTATGCATCTTAAAATAGTCCTGACTACAAATTATAGTTGTAAATTTACCCTAACTATACCGGAAATGATATAAACTGTTCAAATAAAGTTATGCTAGATAAAAGAAGTAAATGTTTTTGATGTAAAGTTGTTCATGTCAACTGTATTATACTTGTTCTTTCATAATTCATAAATGAAGGCTTTAGTTGAAGCTTGAAATTTATTGTTCAGATTCATTGTTACTTCACCCAGAATGCCATGAATAAAGTATATACTAATATTGTTGCATGCCAGAGGATTCATGTTAAATGTGTCACGCATCATAATTCCAAAAACATCATACTTGGGTGTGTTAATTATGTTAAACAGACAAAAATACATTTCCACAAAGCAAAATGAAAGTGTGCCTTAAATATTTATGACAAGAAATCTTCCAGTATAGCCTGCCTTAGCATGGATTCATGTAGTTAAGGTGAATCTAAAATATTATTTCAGCATTGCTGCTCACCAGAGACACCCGAGTATTGCTGTGAAGTTATGTGACTATAAATGTGTATTGATTATAGTAATTACACACCACTCACTATTTTCTATTTTGAAAAATACTGCCTGTTTCAACCTGTGATGCACCTGATCACTAAAACCATCCTGTTAGCCAGTCAAAGATTACTTTTTTTTTTGCATTCACTTTTCCTTATGAGTTTGTTAGCTTAATGAATCTTTGTTTAAATGAACAGACCAAAATGGCTAATAATGAATTACAGTTGCCACCAGTATAGGGTGGAAACCTTTCCTTAAAATGAAATCTGGAAAGCGTGTCTGCAGTCTCACAGCTTTTTGGCACAGTCAGGGCAGTAGATGTTCTCTTCATGCATGACGAAGCGCTTGTGGGCCAGGGACAGCGAGCACTTCTTACAGTTAAAGCAGTACTCGTGCCAGGTGTGGTTCTCATAGTTCACCACATTAGTCCCTCTGCCAAAACCTGCAAGAAGCATATTTATGTGGGAGTCAGAAGAGGAATTTTTTTTTTTTTTTTTGTTTTTAACACTTGTTAGCGGTTTCTCAATATTAAAATTCACTAAAGCATGAAGTCACATTTTCAACATATTAAATCTGTGTTGCTGTTGGGAAGACACTGCTATGGACCATCAATATGTACAGCATGTCTGTGTGGGATTCTTGCAAAGAATCACTGTTACGACTACAACTCCACATCATTCATATTTACCAGTGATGGGATTTTGACATCCAGAGCACTTCTTGGCCACAGAGGTCTTGTAGCAGTCCACACAGTAGAAGTCATCCTCATGAGCGGTGAAGCGAGCGCCAGCCAGCGGCTTCTTGCAGGTGTTGCACACAAAGCATTCAGAGTGCCAGGGTTTATCCTGATAGCTGAGCCCACCGGAGGTGATGGGCTGGAAGATGGTTGAGACAAGTTTTAAAGAGAATGTCACTCAAATTTTCAGCACTGAATTCAGTTCATCACAGAAATCGGCAGTGACGTATTGTAATCAAAAATATGGCCTACATAACCTGTCTATTACTTCACTCTGATTTTTTTCTGTATATCATGTACTCTAGTGGATCCCAATATGCACTGAACTGGAACAGGCAACAATTTTTAAGAGACTGGTGTGTGGATGGCAGGGAAGCGGATTCTGTGACACAGGGAGGGCTTTCTCAGATTATTTTTTAAAGTAATAAGCAAAGAGATTTCATGAAGTGGAAAATCTTAATTATCTCTAAGACTTGCAGGATACATTTGGATGGTGGAATCTGACTTTGCGGTCACTGAACTAATAACTGAACTGTATTTAGTATAAAATTAGCAGCCTGTTCATTGCAAGAACAATGAAAGGAAACAAGTGGTTCCATGGATTTGTGTCATCCATGTGATTATATATGGCATTACAACGCAGCCATAGTGTGTGAAAGCATATATTCAAGCATAACAAGGTGTGTGAGGGTCAGATGTCCAGAAAGCTTGTTCTTCAATAGTGTGTTACTCATTTGTTAAACAGCATTCTTCTCCCCTGTGTGAAGCCTAATGCTCTCAATGACCCACTGGCTGGGAATCCCTGCTCTTTTCTATGTTTGCTGCGGTCACCTCCTTGCAGCGGGCACAGTTCTTGGCAAACTTCTTCTCATGGCAAGTGCCGCAGTAGAATTCATCCCCTTTGGTCAGGAAACTCTGAGAACGGATCGGCTGCTTGCACTCAAAGCAGATGAAGCACTCCTCATGCCACACTTTATGCTTGTACTCCACATTTTGAGACCCTGAAGAGAAACGCAGCGGCCAAGAGCTGTTAGAAGGAATACTCTGAAAAGTAGGTTAAATTTGCTAATGATGAGATGGTGATAACAGACACCAATGTGAATGAGTTAAATCACATACCAGGCATGATGACTTTGTAGCAGCCCTGGCAGCGGGGTGAGTCCTCACGGGCACCACACTTCCCGCACATGATCTTGCCATCATCTTTAGCTGCAAAAGGCTCATTGGCCAGTGGCTTATAGCACTTGGCACAGCGGAAGCAGTCCTCGTGCCAGTGGCGGTTCTTATGGGTCAGCTCCTTAAAATGGAAAGGATAAATAGAATGAGAATTTATTTAGGCATCAGCTGTATATGCGAAACAAATATGACGTATGCATGTATAGTGCACTATATTTTCCTGACGGAAGCCTGACAGTACCGTATACACTGAGTTTGTGGTGAACATGGATTACAGATTGTCAGAGTATTTCTCTGGTAAATGAACAGAAAGTCCACCTTGGCATCAACTCCAATAGGTCGACGGCATTCTGCGCACGTGTTGGCACACAGCTTGTCAAAGCAGCGCACACACACGTGCTTCTCATCCTTCTGGATGTACTTCTTGCCATGCAGGTCATCTCTGCAGTAGAAGCAGTTGAAGCGCTCTGTCATGATGGAGCTCAGATAGCTACGTGGCCCTGTAGTGACATCAGACAAGTCGAAGAAGGTACAATTTGAGTAGTTAGACATGTATTTATAAGCCTGATTCTAAATGTTAACATTTGAATCATTTATATTCTATTATGCTGGTAACATTTTTAATACAATGTTATTGTAACCATGTTATTGTTGCCTTAAGAGGTCAGTACAGTACGGATTAAGAACGTCTAAAATTGTATGCTTAAAACCAGGGCTAGATAACGGTATTAAAAAAAAAAAAAACCAACTATTTATCTTGGAACATTCATAAAAGTTTAACAATGCAGCATTAAATCTTTCAAGATGTGTCAGTTTGTTTGAAATAGCAGCACCAAATGTCAGCTTTATTTAACCTATGAAAGAAAATACAATGACATTGCAGCTGTATATCTGTGGTGGTGACTCAGATGTTCCATTAAAGCTATGCCTGAAAGATGAGAATGGGATGATGAATGGTCTCAGTCTAATCCGTTCTCCCTGCATGTTGGCTGTAATCATGCATACCCTGGCAACCTCATACCAAACATCTAAGGATATGTATGAAAGGAGAGCTATCCAACTGGCCACAACTATGAGTTCCAAATAGCTTTTACACCTCCACCTAATGCTGACAGAGCTGCATGTTCTGGTCATTGACAAGAGTTTGTACTTTTTGAAGGACAGACTAATTCGATCCAGTGGAATTTTCCTGTCAACAGTCTATGGGTGTTGTCATTCTCATAGTTCCACAGGTTAGCATGCTACTGATGGTAGTATAGAATATAAACAGACATAGTGCCCATAGGTCAGAGGAGCAGATCAGGCCAAACCAACATAAGCAGGATATAATTCAGTGGAAATACAATCATCATAATTTATCTTAATAACACCAGGGAAGATACAAAGACATTCTGAATGGGAATAGAAAGCTGGTTCTGGTCAAGGTGTGGCTAACGCACATAGGAAAACAGTAAACAGATGTTAGATCCAAGCTTTCCTCGAAATCTCAACTTTTGATTACAAACTATGTGCAACATGTTTCAAATGCCTAATTTATGATTTTGCAATATTATTGATAATACTCAATATGTTTATTAATGTCTTGTAGCACCCTCCATAGAGATGAGGTAAGATAATTCAAGAGCTTTGCACCCAAAATTAACCATTCGAAATGTAGATCTTGTGGCTTAAACCACAAACGCTAAAACACTTTACCCAGGGCTTTGACATTCCAACTGTTAATGTTCTCTACTATAATATATTTTCATTTGAGGCTTCAAAACATTGTTGTCCATTCACAGAACAGATCTGTGCCCATCCCTGCTGCTCCAGATTTAATGTAGTGCAGGGTTTAGTTCCAGCCTTCAACTTGAATATCACTACTAAACATGTTGGAACTAAGCATTGAAGATTTCAGGGGATGGATTTGGTCTCACCTAACCTATCAGGTAATAAGTAATTGTGCTGTGAAGTCTGAATCTCTTCTTCATCCATGTGATCTGAGCACTATGAGGGCATTTGGCTTCACCACACAAGTTGTCCTGTGATCCTTTTGATGTGCCCTGCCAGAGGGTTTAATAGAATACCAATTTTGTCCCAGTGGGAAGAACATGGCCCATCCAAAAAGGTCTACATTGGATTCAACTGAGTCACTGAGAAACAGCCAGCAATAATCCAAATCCAAAAAAGAAACTGCTGTATCTAAAGCAGGGACCAGAAATATACTCATAAATTTTATGACACATAATAATCCATAGCACATACGCATAATTAGTGATTTTTTGTTTGTTTGTTTCCTTTCATAAAGAGCAATCCTGTCATATAATCGAAACCACAGTTATCCAAACCCAACAGTAAGCCAAAGGTCACACAAAAAGCCTTTGCCAACAATAACCACCACACCTGAACAAACATCTAATTAGTGTTAAATGGGCTTTTGATTTAAACTCTACAGATTTCAGATTTTACACAAAGAAATCAGGGGAAGTAAATTCCTAAACCTACAGCACAGCCAGATTAATGAATACTGATAATGTCAGCATCCAGCAGATTGCAGCCCATAGAGCAATCAATTACAGAATTTGTGAAAAGCCAAGCCACCAGCATCCCTGCGTGATGCTGTACAAGTCAAACTATATCCTGCATTTTACCTGAGTGCCTGTAGAACGTCATGGTTGGTTTCTGGCAGAAGAAAGAGGTTCTTGGAAAAAGGAATTCAATGTAGCATGTAAATAAAAAGTATCCACACTGTTATATATACCCAGTCAAAACCACGCCTGCCCCCAGTTACCACCAATACCCCACTCTCAGTTTGCCTAACCCCAACTTCAAACCACTCCCAAACACTCTGTACTGCCCCAGGCTTTATCATACTTAAACCACCACATGCTCTAACCATGTTAGGGTATGCCCTAAAGGAGAGGGGTAGAGGAGAGTATAGAAACGGGGTTAGAGATTGAATTCCTTTGTTGAGACGTGAGCACAGAGAGAGATTTCAGCAGCAGGGATTTAGATACAGGGAAGCATCTCTTGACATTTGCAGCTTTAACATTTGTGTACTATACTGAAATAGATCAGCAGATCACCTGTTTACAAAGGCTTAAGATCTAAAAGGAATAGTATATATACAGTGTACTTACTGTGTTTACATAATGTGTCTGTGTTTATTATTTATCAAACATAATCTTTCAGTTATTTGTGTCCGTGTCTGTGTCTGGATCAGTGGACTTGTTGTACCTTTAAGCCATTAGCCTTTTATGATTTATGCCTTCACCAGCGCATCAGATTGTCAGGGTATGTCTCATCCTTTCATGAATAGTATTGGACTTACCTTTACTTGGCTGTTTATTTATAGTACCTTGACTTACAACTTGAAACTAACATATACTTTTCTAAACTAGGTACTGTAAATCATTTTCTTATTCGTCAATTTATATAAAAACAAATACTAACTCTTATAATGGAACTTTCAGCTGTCCCTTTTAATACACATTGGTGCATTAATCTATAATCAAAGTAAGCCACACCTCAAGTTTAATCAAGTTTAAACATTTTTGCACTTTCTCAAAAATACATTTGTGATTGAACAGAAGAGTGAGTTGATGGATCTGATATGTTGGAGTGTAAACACTTATGTAGTGTTCCTGCAGAAATGGTGCTCCTATTGGTGACGTGGAGCTCTTCATTTCTGAACGAGCCACTCACAGAAAACATTTCATTAAATTGTCATTCGATTCACGTTAACGTTCATTATAGGACTAAATGATTTTGAGTTACTGAGATTTGGATTAAATCCATTCAAGTGAGAGGTCAAATAGGCTAATATAAAATTATAAGAACATAAATATAATAATTCACAATTGGGTATTGGGAATTTTCCACAATTGTAATAAAATTTTAAATCACTCAGACTATGTGTTATGAACCCTGCAGTCCACAGACCCCACTTTGTGAACCAGTAACTGCCCATATAGTAGTTGCTGACATTTGTGTGATGATGTATGCGTTTTAAAATAGTTTCCATATATAACATTTCTGAAAAGTTGGAATGTTGACATTGGCCTGAATGAGTCATTTGGTGAATATGCAGCTGTGACTATAGTATACAATAGAGATGGAAAGCTTTCTCTGCCATCCCACCTGTCCTCAGCTGAGACCATCCCTTCTGGAGGCCTGAAATAGCCCTGCTCACTCCCACTGGTACAACCCATAAACATCGCCTCACGCTTCTGTTATCTTACCCCCGCCACACAGAGAGATACTGCTCTCGGTCAGGACCATCTGCACCCGATTATGAAGGTCAAGATATGTGAAACAAGAATCGGATAGGATCATGGAGGAGGGATTAGTCTTGATGTGTGAGATGTTAAGAAACTGAGCAATCCCAAGTGGACATGGAGTAAAAGGAGTAGTGTTTCAGAAACCTGTCTGCCCATGTACACAAAAATATAACCAACAAACAAACTCAAATTCAAGACAACCCAACACAACACAGACCCTTTCTGAAGGGAAGCCTTACCCAAAAAGAAAATAATCCATTAGGGGGAATTCTTTAGCTTTAAGCTCTCCAAACTCACTGAGAGATAAAAGAGAGAAAATCTTTAAAAAAAAAAATCTAAACTCTATGACAATACTGAACTATAAAGCTGGAAACTGGAAGAAAAAAGCAAGTGGTTAAATTAAAGGGAGAAATTAAGCCGTAACTCTAGGCCAGTTGTAACAGTAAATCCACTGTAGATTCGCTCTGAATCCTCACAAAAGAGCAGGTACAGTGTCACAATGTCACAACGGCTCAATTCAGTAACTGATGCAAAGGTTTTTTTTTATATTTTGCACAGGAATGACATAGATCCAGTTCAGAAATAGATAAAACCACTTATGAGCTGAACAGTAACACCCATGATCTCAGTGATAGTGCATGCGCTTTATAACCACCTCCCCAGCCCCAAACTACTTTAAACCATCTCATGACATGTTTGTTGATGAATATCTTTTTTTTAATTGATAGCTTGTTAGAAAACTGTGTTCTTGTAAGAAAAAAAACCTAGACACAGGTTGCTGGTACTTCCAGACCCTTGGCTAACACACTCCAAATTGAGCTCAGATGCATCCTGTTTGCTTTACTTATCCTGAGAAGTCTCTAGAACTTGAATGGAGTCCTCCTATGGCAAATTCGACAGATTGGAAATGATTTATAAAGGCATATACCTGTGTGTATAAAGTCCTAAAACTCACGGTGCATGTCAGCCGAAATACCAAGCCATGAAGTCTAAGAAACTCTCTGTAGACCTCTGCAATCAAATCAAGATATAGATATGGGCAAGAGTATAAAAGCTTTTTTAAAGCTTTGACTGGTCATCCAGCTTAAACATGATTGTTGTAAGGGTATCCATCCAGCCATACATCCAATTTTTATCAATATCGCTTATTCATTAGGTTCGCTTTGGGCAAGAGGTGGGGTACACCCTGGGCAGGTCACCAATCGATCACAAAGCTAATACAGAGATGAACAACCATTCACACTCACAATCACACTTATTGGCAACTTGGAGGAGTCAGTTGACCTAATCTGCATGTCTTTGGGCTGTGGGAGAAAACCAGTGTACCCGGAAGAAACCCATGCTGGCACAAAAAGGTCCCACTCAGCCAGCAGGTTTGAACCCAGAACCTTCTTGCTGTGAGGCAACAGTGCTAACCACGATATCACACTGCAAGTGTACGTTAATAAAAATTGATATTCAATTAGTTCATACGCAAATTATTATAGGTAAGGGACATTTTCACTGAGTAGACACAGTGACCAAGGAAACAGTGACAAGGAAACTGTTTCATCTTTGACAAAGAATTCAAGCTTGGTCTGCCATAAAGGTCTGATTCAGGACTAAGGCCCAGCCAGAGTACTAAGCTGGAAGTGATTTCTCTTAAAAATGTGAAGTAAGAAATAGGAAACCTGGTGCAGCCTGGGTAAGCAGCATTCTCGACATGCCGGCACTAAGCCTAGGCTCTCACTAGGGAGCTCTATCTGCCAAGTTTACCACTACCATTCCTAACTGCACAGTGATATGACAAAAGAATCTGTATATATAATCACTAACGTGTGCATATGCAGCATATACATTGTGTTGGAACGGTCAGCTCTCAGTAACATTACGTATGTTCTCTCACAAATACAATACTGAAAGATATTGTCATGCAAGAATTCACTGAATTGTTTACAGTGAGGACTCTTAACACCTTATCCTGATGAACTTGTCTTAGCTCAATCACACCAGACAGAAAACACAAGTGTGGATAAATGTTAAGAAAGCAAGCGCAGCATTGGCTTTAGTCTACTCAATCCTGTGGCCGATTATTTAATACCACACATTTTCTGAGAAATAAATCAAAACCAGCTGTAGATATCAGTGGGATTTTTTTTAAATCAGAACCACAGTTAGTAAACTCAACAAATTATCACATGCTAGTAGTATGATAGGCTTTTCATTTTACTGAAAATGTGTAAAATTCTAAAAAGCTATTCAGATCTCCTGCTCAACAGTCCACATTTGTAACATAAAACCCATTTAAAAATATAAAGGTATATTCTTCTCTGTAATTATTTGTATAAGAATATTTATTCATTGATTTTTTTCATTTTACATTTAATATTTATCTTACAGATGAGTCTTTGTGCTTAGATTTGGACATCAAAGGTCGCAGTCTTTGTCTTTTCCACTTAGCATAGGTCCTTATAATTTGGCTAATCCACCCTCATTCCTTTGTGGTGAGTTGAAATTGCACAATACAGTTATGTAATTTTAGACGGAACTGTTTAGCATTATCGCTATTGGACAGTCGTAAGGCTTACATCCAGCCAGCTGGAGATAAAGGGGAATAATGGACAAGAGGCTGAGAGGCAGGGACCCAAATCTGCCTCCAGTGGACAGAATGCCCCAGTTCCTGTCTCCACATCACCACATTACCTAATTAGGACCTCCAGCGCTGAGGGCTGAGGGTGGATGCTTGCGTTGTATTCTCAGAGGTTCCCCCTAGTGGAGTGCAGAGGAGCATGATAGGAGAATGAGACAATCCAGCTGCTTAAAGCTCTTTTGGTGACTAATTACACAAATTGTGTTCCAAAAAGTTCTCGATCACTTAAGCCAAGAGTACAAACAGTGCTCTCGGCACAAACCTTATATGGATGAACCACTTAACCACATACAAATATTTTTTTGCAAGGATGATGTTGCCATGATGTTATGTGCTCTACAGGCACAAATCAACAAGATCAGAGAATCTGAGGAGGTATAAAATAACAGAAGAGACTGACATGAAAAAGCTTCCCACAGGGAGGAAAAGGGTAAAAGGAGCTAATGGTTATGCCAAGCGACATGATGTCATTGTATTGGCCAAACATCCAGGTGTGTAAAAGTTGCTAGGGAGGAATAAGCTCGTGGTTTTGGCTGAGCTGATGTAAAGCTGTATGAGTCTTAAAGAGGTCTAAATGATACAAAATTCCTTAATCTCAAAGCAAAGAGCTCTCAATATAAGTTATATCAAGTGTGAAATAAGTTAATAGGTACAACAGTATTAAGAAGCAGATGAGGGCTTTTACAGGCCTGCTAATTATGCTTTAAGACTATGTATGTTGTTTGTTATTTTATAAAGTTCATTTAATCCTCAGGTTTCTCTTGCACTAAATCAGGTATGTGAAGAAAACTGTAATGTCTCCATGCATTTGCTGTGCATTTTTTTGCGTCTGAGTATGTACTAGTATGTAATGACCGGTGTAATGCACTGTTTTTAGCAGTTTTATTTATGGTATTCTTGGAATAGTCACAAAGTGATGCTGTGATAGATATCAACCGCCACTGAACAGAGCTCGAAATTTTCAAATCCATTGAGCAGAAGCGAGTTTTATTTTATTCTGAAAAAACACGTCTCCGGTCAGAGGCAAAAGGAAAGTGTATATTTTTAAAAACCTAGCTATGATTTAGGGGACATAGTTTGGGGTAATCATGGAGATCTATGGTCGAGCCAGAGAACGGTGACCAGAGCCAGTTCCTGCGTCAGGCCACATGCTCGTAGAAATTCACATTTTTCATCAATTTAGACCCAAATATTTCAGCTGAGAAATCACCAACGGTAATAATCTGTTTCATCAAAATGGTAAAACTTAATGCATTCATCTGTTGTTAATTAAGTTTATTATCAATCCAGCTTATTGTTTTAAATGCATTTTAAAATTAAGAGAACAATAACTGAGTTTTCCTGAAGTCTTAAAATGTCTTGCACTGATATTCAACTTTGGGAACATCAATAAATAATATTCAATAAAAAAACCCACAAACAAGCAGCCAATGACCATTTTAATTATATAATCTTTGAGAGGACACTACTTTATTCCTGAAAATTTCACGAGAATATTATGGAAGTTGTGAGCATTTGTATGCAGTTTTCCTTAAGCAGATCACACTTTTTGTTTAATTTACCTTATGAACAATAGATATTAATGAGCCAGTTTTTTCAGGACCAAAATTGCTCCAACTTCCTTATTCATAAAGGTATCAACACAAATTTGGTGGCACTTTAAAGGTGATTTCAGGCTTTATTTTAAAATATATATATATATATTTGGTGACTTAGATTTTTTTGTCACGTGCCTAGGCTGTGGACATTTACTCTGCAGTTTATTTACTTTTTTATTTAAACCAAACTGTTAAGATAAACAATAGATTAGTGCTGGTTCATTTTTGATACCATATCAGATTATATAATATAAAAAACGTCTTTTGATAAGTCTTTCATCAAAGTCCTGAAACCTGTGGCTTGTGAGGAGCTCGCGCTAAAGCCCAGTGTGTGACATTAGCATTACTGCTAGTGTCACTGAGGAAGTCCAATTGTCAGCAGGACACACACACACACACACACACACACACACACACACACACACACACACAATAATTCAAGAGAAGTAGGCATTTACAGGGGTTTATGTGAAGAAGCCGTAAATAAAGAAAGCAATTTTAATATAAAACTTACCTCAATATAAGGCTATGTAAATGAGCAGCTGTTCTCTCGCGGTAGCCGCTGACGTCCAGCCCGCGCGCGCAGTATAACGGTTTGTGTCTCGCGCAGCGCTTAAAAAGCTCGTGTGCGGGAAGAGAGAAAGAAAAAAAAAGACCGGGATGAGATCCAAGCGCTGTATACACACTAACAATGACTTCAGCGAGGAATTTACAACCTCTGCCTCAGCAGGAGAGAAAAGACACATAGCTTTACTAATTTAAAGCAGAAAAACAAAGTATCAACTGAGGTAATCTAGTACTTAGAGAAGATTGTAGTCTGCAAGAAATGTTCTACTTGCTTATCTACTAAGCGAATGATTTTTCAACAAGGTTAAATAGACATGAACTATCAGGATCAGTAACATGCTCTCATATTTGCAATGTAAAATAATTTGCACAACTCAGTATGAAATGTTTGGAAGGGGTTACTATCACTAACTTCATCTGAAAGAAATAAAAGAGCAATTTATTCCATGGTTAAGTGTTACTGATGCTGAGGTTTGATGAAACACTTCAGAAAAGTGGAAGAAATCTTTACAGGGTGCAAAGCAAAATAATAAGTAAAAGTTTCCTAGGCATGACACAATCAATCATATCTTTGCCTAGTCTAATGTGAAGAAAAAATATATAGTTAATTAGACATTTAGATCAGGTTACTGTCAGTGTGGAGTTGTAAATGTTCCACATGGGTTTCTTCCACGTTCTCTATTTCACTACCATCTTCCAGAAACATGACAGTAGGTGGATTGATTACAATAAATTGTCTCGAACTGTGATTGTACAGATGTTTGTGTGTGTGTGTTGGACTGGCATCCCATCCAGGGTGTATTCCTACCTTGCAATCAGTGTTCCAGGGATAAGCTCTGGATCCACTGCAGCACTGACCAGAATGAAGCTCTTGTCAGAGGTTGACATATGATAATATTACTTTTGGTGAAATGATGGCCCTGTGAGTTTTCCACAGTAATTCATAAATTACAATTAAATTACAGATGTCCAGTGACTTCATAAAGGCCCATTTTAATAGTAACATTGATTAGGAAGGATTGTGTCAGAGCTAGATTTATCTCATTTGAATGAAAAGAATGTGAGGTAATAGTTCCATATGTCCTAGAAAGAAAGAACAAAATCCAAACTTGACCCACGTTATTTCAATTTATTTCATTTCAATTTAGTTTCTATAAAATGGACACTTCACAGCTGTTCACTGTATGTGCTCTAATGGAAAAATACAGTATATTACAAATATTAAGGTGAACTAAAAGTATTTGGAGAATACACTATGACTCACTTAAATACTTTTGTACTGTGATAAACATTACTGTATTTGACCAGGAGTTACTGTGAGTTATCACTTTGGGCAGCTCTGAGTCTGAATCATATCTGAGATTATGTTGGCTCTTATTCCCATTTTGGAGATTATATTGTCTGCCTGTCATTTCAATGCTTACCAGATAGGAACACATACCAAGAGTGAAAACACTGTGAGTGAAACTGTATTTTTGGTTAAATTTCAAGAAATGGGTTCTAGTTTAATGCTGAAGTATTTTTAAATAAGAATTTTCATGAGAAGTAAAAGATAGAAAACTGCTGCAAACACTGCTTTACCAGACCAGTGTACTTACTTTTAGGAAAATGTAATTGTATAACAAATTTAGAGTCCCTTTTCAATCTGAGAGTGGATAATGAAAAAGTCCTTGAATATTTTATGTCATTTTGACATAACACTCTGTATCCTTATTTAATTGCCAATACTGGGGAAACTCCGCATGTTCAAAAACATGTGACTGGCAGCGCAAGTTCAACAAAATCCAGCAAAACAAAATAGGGAAAACTATAATACGATTCTGTGGACAGTGTATATCCCAGGGAGGACACATTCTTGTGGATCTTTCAAACCATATAAGGAGCACAATACCTGATCTCTTGCTGTGGACTAGCTTAGCCAGCTGGGTTGAGCCAGCTTCTCTGTGTTGGAGAGCAATATTCTCCAGCTGTGGACTGAATCTCCTCCACAGACATAAAGGAGCCTACACATCAGTGAACATGAGTGCATGCTGTTCATTACAAAAAGTTTCCAATACCTCTGCTTCAGGAAATGTGCCAAACCACACTGAAAAATACGAGTCTCTCATGACTGTGACCGTGATCTTGTGGCTTGTGATTTTGTCCTGAATGATTTAAAAAGGGGGAGGTTTGGTAAGGGATACTGCTTTCAGTTTATGCTGGGGCTCATTCAATGTCAGATTAGCTAAAAAGGAGTCTGTTGATGTCATTTATAAATTATCCAGATAGCACTTTCTGCTATAGTCACAATAAACCATCAGACCAAAGTCAATAATAAGGACGCCGATTTAATTGAAAGCACAGGCTTCTGTTTATTGATCATTGCACGCATATGAACAGATGATCATATTTATACATATGTAAACAGTCAGTACCTGTAACATGTAACAACAGAGGCTGCACATGATGTGACTAGTGCTCGGCTACATATCAGTAAAAACACAACACAGGCAAATCTGCGTGTTGATCTGCTTCTTTCTGTTACAAGTCAAATGCGTAGGACAAGCTATCACCCATATAAAAGTGTTTTAGTGGCCATGGACACTGAAGCTGATTATAAGTTATCCTGGACAAGCAGAAGAACAACAGCAGAGCTGGACACGAACTTACACTCTTTAATTAGCAGAACCTGAACCGAGAACCTGAAGAAACTCAAGCTCAAAACCGTGGAGCAGACATGAGGGGAAAAATGCTTTTCTTAGGGAAACATCATGCCATTTCCATGAACGGAAAGGACAACAGTACCTAAGTCTATCTATGTTCAGGGTTTTTTTGCGTACCCAGTCTTTAAGCAATTTGCAGCACAATTCAAAAACAAAACACACAAAAAAAGAATTTTGCGCATCTTAAGTCCATCATTTTCAGCTCAAAGTTTTTTTTCCTCAAAGATGCGTGGCCAGTCAGAAGAGTGCAAGTAAAGACACGGTTTGCAATTTTGCAAATATTCTTGTTCATATATATGTGTGGCTGGTGGTATTGACATTGCTAGATTACTGCTTTTCAAGATATCTCACTGAGAAAAGCTTGCCTACTAAATTCCTCCTTCACATGACAAACAAGCAAAGATGATCTCAATCTAACAGCAGGTATATTCGTCTATTCGTCACTTTAACCTGAAAATCATCTACCTTTAGACAATTAAATAAATAGAATAGACAGTTCAAGACATAACCAAAAAGTCAACAAGGCAAGAAAGCAAAGTGCAAAAACCGCAGTCATATTGAATTCCTTCATCCTGTGACAATCCAAATATAAACACCCTGCTTCTGTGGGCCGTGTTATCTAGAGGCAGGCCTACAGGAATGCTACATTGCCCTCTGGGAAAATGTCCTGCACAGCAGGAGATAACGCTATGCTGAAAGCCTTGCTCACTCTTCTTTTACATGGCCGTCACTTGTTCTGTTTCTGCATCTCCTTCTCTCCTTCTTGCCTTGTCCATCAGGGGCCTAGATCCACAGCAACAGTACAACACAGACAGTGTCTTATTTTGCTGTTTCGTTCAGGAGACCCAGGGTGCCAGCACCTTCCATTCAATGCAATAGCCACCCATCTACGAAGTCAGCTTGAAGTCACACACACACTTCTGATATTTAAGAGACAAAATTACAACACAAAAAAAATCTCAATGGGTTGTTTGCACCTTTTTAACTGATTTTATATCCTTTTTAACAGACAGTGTATTAAAAATCAGTCACTATTTAATTTCTCTCATAAGTCACTGTATATTCATATACATAATTACATACAACCGTAACAAATGTACAGTTGCGCTCGCACCCATTAGTGCCGTTGTTCATCCCGACACTGCACCACACCCTAACATTACACTCAAACAGGAAATGGTCAATTTCCCCTAGACAATTTTTTCCACCAAAAGTACAAATATTAAAACAGTTAATACCTGTTCATTCAGCCCTTTAATAGCATGCTTAAAATCATCATTCAACCATCCTCCCTCTATACTCAGAAAAAAAAAACAACTTAAATATAATTTGTGCTGCAGTAACATTACACACCAACCTGGACGATGGTTTTTTGATTTGCTTAAAAAAAAACAACAACAAAATACCGAAAAAAAGGAGAACACATAGCAATGCATCTCCACACAGCACGCGTCATGCAAAAGTTAGTACATTAAAAGGCCTACAAAAAAACCCACATTGCTGTGAACTACTGTTCTTTGTATCCTTGCAAGTCTGCACTAGCACAGGTATGAATCCTCTTTTAGCTTGGTATACATTAGTAATACAGACAATGAATCGTTTAGTTATTCACTGTTAAACATGACTGTCATTTCAGTGATTTACAGCTGCATGGTAAAATTAATAAAACACAAACAAGTCAGAAAAAACGGCCTCAGATTTTGTACCATGGCTCTCACTAAAAGACCATCTTACTGCAACTAACACGAACATGTGTACCAAGGTGCAAGTCCACCAGAGTCACAGTCAAAGGTCAGTATGCGAGTTCTGGGCCCTCTGATTGCACAGACATCCCTGCGTAGCCAATCAAAACTACACCAAGTCCCTCTTGTTGTCAAGTTGAAGCCTAGATCACACACAAGAGTTTAGTATTAAGATACAAGGCCTCCCTCTAGTGGATGGCAGTGTTGTTTTGCTCCAAGGATAAGTAAAAATTACATTCAAGAGGCACTTGATTGCAACCACATAAACACTGAGCCATCAGGCTACCACACCTCCGTTCTGATCCTCAGATAAAGAAGGTGGTTTGAAAGTCTAAGACTCTAAGCAGTTTCACCACTGCCCAAGCTTGAATCCCCTTTCAACCAGGCCTCACACACCAACAGAAAGCACAGAATTAGCATGCACAGCTACTTTACACCTTACTATGCAGACATGAAAGCACTGCTCTATCACTTCTCACGCGAACCTCTGAGACAGACAATGCCACAATGCTTGAAGATGCCATACTCCAACACCCAAGCTGTGGGAAAAAAAAGATGCAGAATATGGATGGTAAGAACTGACAAGCTTTCACAAGTCATGTTTGGAGGAGCAGAAAGAAAATGACAAATGAGGTAGAGACATCAAACCAGCCACTTCAGAGAGAGGACATTGGTTGTGGGAGATACAGAGAAAGAGAGAGAGAGAGAGAGAGAGAGAGAGAGAGAGATAGAAATCACTCTAGACTGTGGTGGTGATGGAGAGAGGGTAAGGAAAGCCTTTGACTTCCGGGATTTCAGGATTAAATTTTTTTCCATGCAGCTCAAATCTCCCGATGGCGAAGAGGTGGCTCTGAATCGTCCATAGGCAGCACAAGACGTGTGCCCCGGATGACCAGCTCATGGTCGCCAAAGGTCAACTCTCGGTCCAGAGCATCATCACCGTGGATGCCTGCTGCACCAGTACTGATCGTGCGTGTGCCCATCGCATCTGTGCTAACTGTGATGTCACCATAGGTCAAGCTGATGTCACGGTCATTCAGGATAAGGTCTGAGTCATCGTCCTTCAGCTGGCCCTCGTTCTGCATGGAGAAGATGAAGCAATCAGTGAAGTATGTAAGAGCACAGATTTTGGAACTGACAAGCGTTTTCTTAACGGAGTACTTAACTCTAATCAAAACATGAAGTGCGGTCATTTAAACTAGACTATTTTGGACCGAGCGACAAAAGTACTGTGCAAGAAATTGTTCCTTTAAAGGTAATGTTCATCAATCAATCAATCAATCAGTTTTCATATTTATAAAGATGGCTCAGGGAGTCCGTGTAGATGGGAAGCCAGTCCACCATGCATATGCATAGTCATACCAAGGGCCAATTCACCTACTGGAATGTTTTTGGAAGCTGGAAGAAAACCAGACACAGGAAAAACATGCATAGAAACTCTACACAGACAGCCACAGAGAACGGAGTTGAACCCGGGACCCTGGAGCTATGAGGCAGCCATACTACCTGCTGCAACACCGAGCCACACTGAAGATGTAAGCTGTGTATCTAAATTTACTAATTTGGTTATATTTTGGCAGCACGGTGGTGCAGTGGTTAGCACTGTCA
Source organism: Notoglanidium macrostoma (assembly GCA_030068235.1). NCBI lineage: Eukaryota > Metazoa > Chordata > Actinopteri > Siluriformes > Auchenoglanididae > Notoglanidium > Notoglanidium macrostoma. Next base: position 12,700,599 of record JAQQZR010000002.1, read on the forward strand.
CCTCACAACAAGAAGATCCTGGGTTCGAGCCCTGGGTCACACAGTATGCCTTTCTGTGCTGAGTTTGCATGTTCTCCCCGTGCATGCGTGGGTTTCCTCCCACAGTCCAAAGACATGCAGATTAGGTCAACTGGCTA
>JAQQZR010000002.1:12700835-12712416 GCA_030068235.1 Notoglanidium macrostoma
GGCTGTTTGTCTGTGTTGGCCCTGTGGTGGACTGGCGACCTGCCCAGGGTGTACCCCGCCTCTCGCCCGAAGATGCTCCAGCGACCCAGATGGATAAAGCGGTATAGATAATGGTTGGTTATATTTTTCCTCCATTGATACTGTTGCCCGCATAAAGAATTTCTGTTCTCTCTTCATTAACTTGAAGGATTTTTTCCCCCCCATTCCAGTGATAATACTTAATGCCACCTAATGCCATGCAGCCTGTCATACTGTGCTGTCTGGGGAAACTTATGTAAAGCTGAGTAGCTGTGTATCATCTGCATAATTAAACTATTCTTCTCAGCATTGAGTCTGACAAGCCTCTGATTGAGCCTTATCTACTCTCAGCAGCACTGTTTCTGTTTTCTGACAAGATTTGAATCCTGAAAAATGTTGTTACCAAGAAGGAACTCATTTAGATGCTTGGGCATCACCACCTCTATAATTCTGCATAGAAAATGTAGCTTAGAAATTGGTCTACAGTTAATTAATAGATCAAAGCTATTATTTAGCAGGAGCTTCGACAGAATCTATGGAACATTTACTATTTCCAAAATACTGTTGCTGAGAGTATCACAGACAGACAAAAAAAGAAAACTGGGATTGGGTTTAAAGAGCAAGTTGTGGATTTTAGATTTGTCTGTTCTACTTGCATTAGACGTTTGTTGTTGAAACTCTGGAGGCAAAAATAATGAACATAGCTGCCACAAAAACGTTGATGAAAATGTAAAAAAATGCTAAAGCTTTCTTCTCAGAGGGAGGTCAACGAGTATATTCTGTTGTGCATGAGGCTGACCTCGCACGCCTGTGGGCTGGTGAGGCATCGGGCCAGTGGGCCGCAGCAGGCGGGCAGAGTGGCCGTGAGCGGCGGCCCGCTGTGAGTCAGAATGGGTTTAAGGTAGCTGCAGGAGAGCAAGATCAAGGATCATTGTGTAAAACAAATTGCAGATTAATGACACTAAAGGATATAAGGGTTTAGGAAATTATAATATCTTAATTAAACAAATAGCCATTAGTCTTATATTAAACTCAATAATAAGACAATGTATTGACTACAAATCTAACCTACAGTACAAGGTGTACCATGATGAATATACTGTCAAAGTTTAAACTTTTTATTTTTCTTTCTAACTCAGTACTGTCTTTCACGTTATAAAGGATACTTGTGATCAAAGTTGTACCAAATCCTAAATAACCAGGCACTCTCCTGTTTGGTGCTCCTCCTCTCTAATCCGTCAGGGCCAATCTGGAGAAATGCAGCCACAGAGAGCAACAGGGTTCATATGAACATCATAGTGCATTTAAAGCTATATCTGTCTTTAGCTCTTATAAATACTGCACTTACTGAATTGTCCTGATCTGCATCCACGCCAACACTGTTACAATAAAAATCAAGAACAGCAAACAAACTGAATGAAATATCAACATACAAAACAAACATATACTTCATATTATTTTAAATAGCAGGACCCTGTTTCAGTCAATGACACAAATATCCTGATGTCCTGATGTGCCACCATAAACTTTCTAAATACAGTGTTTAGAAGCTGCAGTGGTTAGATGGGTTTGGCTCTGAAAAGAGGAGTATAAATACGCACTGTAATACCTCTACCCCAACACTAGCCCTAGAACTAGTGGATAAAGCAGAGCCACAAAAACCTAATTAAAACTAACTCTAAATATGTTAATTAGACACAGGTTTAAAGGTCGAAGTGTACATTTGCAAGACTGACCGGATATGTTGGAAAGACAACATTTGAGTGGTGCCTCCTCCACATATCCACACGGTGAAGAAGACCACCAACAGGGTGGTGGAGAACATCATCTGTCGTGCATATGTGGCTGTATCTCTGATAGAGAGGGCAAAAGTCATGGCCCCTCGAAGACCTGGGAAAGAGTGAAAAAATATTTGTTATAATATATTGAGAGGATGATATTTCTTGCTCAGGTTTGAGAAAGTTCATTTGAGGAAAGGTCTGTGATTTTTTTTTACCCTCATATCAAACCAAACAATTTGTATCACTTTCATGCTTGTGAACACTTCCAAGCACAAACGCCCTCCTAGTTACTCACCGAATGTGTACTTTTTAGAATCAGTGAATGGAAGGCATCTTACTTTTCACTACCTTAATCCAACCTGATGCATCTTTTCCACTGTAATCGTCATTGTCATTTTACACTTTTCCAAGTCAATGGCGTAGGTAGTTAGTTAGTTGTGATTTAATGCCATATCAGCACATGTGGCTATTTCAGGGCAAGAAAAGTGTATAGTAGAATTTATATACATAAAAGCTTAAATAAAAATTACATAGACAAGATGCTTCAGATACAGATGTGATAAAAATTCTACTTTTGGTGGTGGCACCTTATTAAATATATCATCCAAGGTACTCCGAGAATAAAAATTGTTCCCTTGTGGCTTTTAAAACAGGACAAAGAAGTAAAATATTCTTTACTGATAGGGATGCTCTGCAGAAATGGCATGATGGTTGTTCTTACCTCATAAATAAAAAGCCATGGGTGAGCCATGATTGACCAAAGTAGCACCTGGTATAAATCACTTGATCATGTCTGGTTTGGAAGGAAAATGAGAGTCTTTTATTGATGGTTTATTTCGTACAATTTGTTGTTGAGGCATTCATCCCATTCGGTCTACTACTTCCTTGAAGTATAAGTGGCCAGTACAGGTCTGAGGTTGAGATTAGACACTTCTTCAGTAAGAGCTCTGCAGGCAGGACTGTATGCCTGCTGATTACCAGGGAGGCCTGAATGGCATTGGACCCAGCAGAAGACTACAGTGGAGATCAAAATTAGTCAATTCATAAAAACTTTTTTTTTGGCAACTTTCCTTGCTCAAATTTGAAGGAATATCAGCTGTGGGTACATTACTGTTCTTTTAGAATGTTTTTAAAGATAATCTAGGCAGTTCAACAAAAACCTTTATATTGTGAAATTTCAGGGATGAAAAATAGAGAACAGTAACCACTGTAGCAGAAAAGAAGCTACAAATGGAATTTTGATGGTTACAGCTTTCGAAAATTTGTAGAAAGTGTCCAGGCCCTTGATTTGAATGACTTCAGCACATTTGCACCTGCAAGACATCAATTTCTTACAGTACTCTGGTTTGATCTTGTTCCACTCTGATATGTCTTAGCCATAACATTGTCTCCAAAGTTAGAGTCTTAGACTCCAATGGTCTCTCAGGGATTCTTGATCGGGTTCAGATCAGGACTCTGGGATGGACACTGAAATAATGAAATGTTCTTATCTTCAAGGGAGTCCTTTACCCCTTCTGCAGTGAGACAAGGAGTATTGCCTTGCATAAAAATTGCAGGCTAATCGGGAGATGTGTGGAGGGAAGGAACCATCTGTTGCCGAAGGAGGTTCATTAAGCATTCATCAACATTAGCATTCTCCTGCTGAACGTAATGACGATTTGAACCAACTGATGCTAAGCATAATGTTTCCCCATCTGACCCAACTAATTTAAACTTCCCCTCATCACTAAAATGAACTTTGCTGAGGAGCATGTTGTGTGGACGGAGGAGAACTGGTTCAAAGGTTAGTCTAGCCTTTTTGATTCTTTCTGATGACATGACCAATGTGAAGTAGGCTTTCAGTCCAAATTCTCCCACACAGTGAGACGCAGACAAGATAGAACCTTACGCCATTTAGCACTGAACTAGCAAGCAATTCCATATGCAGTGTTGAATTAATTCCCCATCGAGTTTTTTGAGGACATGAAAGAGGGTCATTGTAAAGTTTAAATATTCTAGAAATCATGCTCTTGGATTTTATCTTGGAACTGATAAATAGTTGATGTAGGTGCAATCTTACTAGCAGCAGTATCCTTGCCTGTGAAGCCCTTTATGTGCAAAGCAATGATGACTGCACTTGTTTCCTTGCAGGTAACCATGGTTAACAGAGGAAGGACAATGATTTCAAGCACCACCCTCCTTTTAAAGCATCCAGTCTGCTATTTTATCTCAGTCAGCATGGCAGAGTGATCTCCGGCTTTGCCCTCGTCAACACTCTCACCCGTGTTACCGAAAGAATCAAATGATGTCAGCAGGTCCTTTTGTGGCTGAAATGCAGTGGAAATGATGAAGTTCATTTTCATGGCAAAGAGGGACATTGCAATTAATTGCAATTCATCTGATCACTCTTCATAACATTCTAGAGTATATGCAAATTGTCATTACAAAAACTGAGGCAGCAGACTTTGTGAAAATTAATATTTGTGTCATTCTCAAAACTTCTGGCCATGGCTATACATCCTCGGATTCAAATTTTTGTTGATCCATTTTCTTGACATGTTTTTGAGTGGGCTATGGCGCTGGATGTTTTTTTCCTTTCTTTTGATGACCGGTTGGGTTCTACTGGCATACCAGAGTTTTGGCTGACTAAGGTCTGACTTGCCGTAGTTTGGTTTTGCCTACTCGCAGCCTTGTTTTTGATTGAAATTCCTGTCGCTACTAATTAGTTGTGGTTTATCCTTGCTCACCAAGTTCAAGTCGTGTTGGTTTACAACTCAAGCAAATGTTCATCGAAATTTATATGTCAGAAGATTCTCCTCCAGTTCCTCCAACATGTTTGACTTTACGGTCTCTGCTGTTCCTGCAATTCCTTTCTGTATGGCAAAAGGAGACAGCTTAGAAAGAGGCATGTCTGATGACACAGACACTAAGATAATGAACCTTTGCCATTTATGCGATATTTAGGGGAGACATACAGCAAGTTTCAGAGTCAACATCCAACTCATTCCAACATCTGTTTTTTTGGGGGGGGTTTATTTATTAGCCATAATTGTAGAATTTTGGTTCATTATCCCTGCTCCTCCCCCATATCAGAGCCCAACAAGGGGATTCACAGAGCCACGGTTATTCTCTGGATGTGCTCCAAGGATATGGGGATGGTATACTCAAACAAATAAACAGAAGTGTTTCTTACTCGACTGACGCTCACCCAAAGTCTTCTGGGAAGAGCTAAAAGTACAGTTAGTATTTCTACCAGGTAACATCAGACAGTAGACTTTGACAAGCCGATTGATTGGATCGGGCCCTTCCAACCTCCCATCCCAGTGAAGTAGGAGCCAAAACGACTATGGTAGCGGCAGGTAGACACATTCCTCTAACACCAAGACCGCTTCTTCCACTGACACAGGTCGCAAACAAATTGTCCCATTTGTCTTACAATCAGCAAGAGTGTGCCAGAGACCTATTCTACACCGGGTCCCCGCAGGTATCCAAGGCATTGGAAAAGTGTAAAATTATTTATTTTCTGAAAGGCTTGAAAGCTTATGTGAAACCATTAATTCAAAACAAACTGTTTTACTTTAAAAAAAAAATCAAATACAATTTCAGTCGGATTCAATCAACAAACCTGCAAACATCATCATGTGCTGAAAGTTGGAGCTTATCTTGTTCCTGCGGCCCAAGTTAAGCAGGAAGGAGAGTGGGTAAATGTTAGCTGCACGGCCCAGGAAAATGGCCAACTGGGATAGAGGTTGTTAAGGAACCAAAAAAACCCCTAAGCACAGGCTATTTGCCCTTCCTGTTTCAATATGGGAAGTCACATGTTTGCGTACACACGCACACACACACGCACGCACACATGCACATACGCACACACTGAACTATGCCATCAATGACAATTCACTCACTGGATAGTCATTAGCCACTTCCTCATTAGAATAAGCCAAAATGAAGTCAAACTCACTTTTAGACTAGAGCACTACTAATTGCATTCATCTAAAGCTTGTTTTGTATGATTTCAGGAAACTTGACTTGACACTAAGGCCCACGCGTCATTGTTATGCTTGCACAAACATACACTACTAACACCCTGTTATGTATTCAATGAACTGATGACAAGGAACACCATTTCAGGATACAAATGCTCCCACGATGAAGAGGGGGTTGAAGACGTGGTTCTGGAAGGTGAACAGGGTCAGGCCCATGTAGGAAAAGATGAAGTTCTCAGCCAGGAAATTCAGCAGCTCAAATAACTAAAAATGAGCACAATTAAGCACAAAATGCATATCTTTGCTTTCATTAAATGATGAATATAAACCACAATGAGAAATAGTTCAGTAAAGTAATGGTGATACAGTAATAATGGACTGTCATTACTCTTTACATAGCTGAGCAGTTCTTGATATAATATGGATTACTACAGTTGTCGATTAGGGCTATTTACTGTATATATATTTACCAACACTACCTGGACACAAGTGATGGTCTCAAATGCATTAAGGCAAGAAATTCCACTAATTAACTTTTGACAAGGCTGTTAACTGAAAAGCGTTGCAGGTGACTAATGTGAACTGTCGTAACGTGGGAAACGTATTGATTTACTATTATTTTTCATAGGGTGAATTAGCCTAAAATATCCCACACTAGGCTAATTCATACTACTTCATGAAGCTGCTTAAGATAATGCCAATAGTGTGCACAGTGGTCATCAAGGTAAACACTGGCTACTTTGAAGGATCTTTTTAACACTTTTTGGTTTACCCCATAATTCCATATATGCTCCATATGTTATTTCACAGTTTTGATGTCTTCAGTATTATTCTAAAATGTAGAAAATAGTCAAAATAAATTACTATGTATCAATAGGTGTGTCCAAACTTTTGACTGCTACTGTATATGAACACCATTTAACTGCGACTGGGAATAAAATTTGCATGACTTCAAAACTAGACATTTAATTGAGCAACAGGTCTTACTTGCTTGGTCCGGTCCTGTGACTCGGGTGAGAGATTGTTATAGGTGTAATGAGCCTGTGTAATTCCACAGAAAAGTACTGCTACTACACCTAAAGAGAACACAAACAATATATAATCACACTACAATCCAACCAATGATATAGACTGAAACAAGGTGAATTACTGTCAGAATTAGAGCAGGTCACCTGTAAAGCCACAAGCCTCAGCCAACAGAAATGTACTCCAGGACATGAGGAAGAAGAGGGCTGTTTCTAGCAGCTGAAAATCACGCAACTTGGTAAATTTGGTGACGTGATAAAGAGTCAAGGAGGCTTACCTGGTATTTTACATTATGCATCCAATTTAGACATTGTGTGCTGAATTGCATTCATGGAAATTGCCTGACCATTAGCTGACAATGTTATCACAATAATATGATAATCACCCGTATCTATTCTTGCTGTACACCGTTTTTAAAACAAAGGAGCAAGCAGGGTAACATATCCAGCTACTTTGAAAGTGCTATTTGATGCCTGCCAGGTCATGTTACACTGGCGGTCTAAATTTAACCATGGACAGCAAACCAAAAACTGACTACTAAATTGTCGGCAATAGCAAGATCATGCATGTTCTTATAACTATTGATGAGCAGACTCATAGACCTTTACAATCTATCTTTTAAGAATCTTCTAAAAGCTGAAAAGGATATCAAGGCAGTCATTACACCGGTAGACACTCCAAGAGCAAAGGAACCACTGAAGACTCCCAGAAAGATACCGAATGACTTTAGCATGGCCATGGCTTCAAATGTATGACTGTTGTCTCCCTCGGGCTGATATGCAACAATGGACCTAAACAGAGAAGCAAAGAGAAGGATACAAACCCCGACACCCGCAATGTTCATTGAAGCCAAAAAAGGAAAAAAACGGAATATTAAAAGTACACAATAATGTTGGTAAATAAACTGAATTCAACACAAACAATGGTAATGTTGTGTTGCCTCTATGAAAAGCACAAAGATCAGAGAAAAAGAAGAGGAGGCACAGCACACCATGCCCTACCTACCTAGCACTCTGAACCACATTATCATCATAAACCAGGACATTTGTTTTTGGTGATGCAAAACTACTAGCTCAACACCTACCAGCCAAATCAATGTTCTGTTGAACTTCTGTTGCAAGCAAAAAAAAAAAGTACAACGAGTATTCTAGTAAATGCTGTAAATACAGCCTGAGGGTGACACCATACTTTGTAAACTACTACACTGACTCTTTTATGTGTAGTTGGCTATTCAATACTTTACTTCATTTTATTTAAAAAGCTAAATTAGACAAAAACAAAATATATAATCCATTTAAGCAATTTAGCAGACCTGCTTTTTTTCCCTTCTTATTTAGGTGGAAATCTGGTATAGATGTTTCCCCTTTATTCAGGGGCATAAAGCTCTAAGCAACAAAAATAAAGGTGCGAGCTGGGCAGATAGAGGGGTAGCTAGATTAAGTAACTGTTCTACATTACAGCAGCTTGGGGTCAAACCCTAAAACAACATACCTTTCATCCAGCCAGCAAATCCCCACAGTCCGGCCTCAATGCCCCACTAATTACAGGTAACAGGATGTCAGACTGAATGTAAAAGCCTCTACTCTGAACCTGGTCACAGATTCATGCTAAAATCAATGCATAATATTGATGCATAATACTGTATTCCTTTTTTACCAACATGATTTCTCTGCTCTAGGTGTCAAATCACAGCAAGATAATAATAATAAAAATGGAACTAGTTCGATTAATTGTTTTATTAAAAATGTTGATGATTATTACAAATATTTAATAAGTGTATAGAAAGGAAAATGAAGTGATAAAACACATGTATAACTTTCATTTTGGTACAAATATAGGATCTAGTCTGAGGTTTGACTGTGGGTCATTCGCTCTGCATACTCTGGATTACACCAGGCAATGCACACGCAAGAAAACAAACTAACTGCAGAGTGAAAGCTACTTGTGCAGCACACCCATTGAGAGGCGTGCTTTGCTTGTTGTTACCGCCCTCTATGCACTGAGCCACACCTCCAGGGCAGTGCCAGCCTACCCCGCTGTGTCTCCGGTAATAAAGGAAAATTCTGAGTCGAGAACATGAGTCCAGCAGGGGAAAAAAAACACAAGTGTTAGGGACATTCCACACCGAGTATTGCTTCTGATTAGTAATAGACCAAGGCACAATCAGGAAAATGAAACATGCTCAGCATTTGAGAATTGCAAGCACAAGTCAGTGCTGAGAATTATTTATTTAGCCAGTCTACTGGGGAATCTTTTTTTTTTTTAATTTGTGGATATAAAAGCCTGAGTGGGAATTGCACAGATTTAAAGGTCCACTATGTAGGATTTAACCAGGATTCTGAAAGAATCTGAACCATCCCTTTCCAAGCGCACATTAGAACGTGCAGGTGCCCGTAATGTACTTCCAAGTGCTTACATTCACATTCCCTTGCCTTTTCCATGCTAAATAATAAGTATCATCCTCCAGTGGGTTCTCAAACTTGTTAGCAAGCACCAGCAAACACTGATTCCTCTTATTTCTTCTTCCTGGTGCTTCCTTTCGGATTCCCTTGTAAAAGCATGGTAGGCGCTCTCCACAGGTCTGTCCGTTCTGTGCTACTGTAACGACGCAACATGGCAGCTCCATAGAGATGGACCCGCTCCCTGTGTAGATATACAGGGCTCGTTCTAAACTTACGAAAACATAACGATTCGTAATTACAGGTGATTATGCATTAATGAAAACATACTTATGAATTATGGAATACATACATAGAAAAGATTCCTTCAAAATCCTACATAGTGGACCTTTAATTCGAACACATTCGGCTAATATGAAACAAAGAATGCATGTTTAAGGGTTGCCAGGTTTGAACTAGAATTCCAAATCAACTCTAACTCAAAAACCACACAAAAGACCTGACGCTAGCCCACAAGTCATCCGGGCGATGGAAAAGTAAGACCCGTTTATACATGCTGTATGTACTCGGACATGGTCCGCTGAAATTTCTTACATTTAATTGTGATTATTTGCTATAAAACAAGAGCTTGGTGACCGTGGCATGTTTTCAACTATCCCCATCTGGCAACCCCAGTAACTGCTCTGTGCAATAATAACTATGATTGCTAAGCAGGGCACTGCGCTCACTGCCTCATGATTTCGCAACCACAGTAGAAGAGTAACAAGTTTGTGTTCCAGTCTTTCAGAGCCCCTTGAGTTTGTCTGGCAGTCTTTCAGTTACATCACTTTGCTGTGATCTCTTGTAAATATTAAATGCTTTGCTTGAGCTGGTTCCGTCTCATCATGAGGTTAAAGCCTACGTCTATAAATCTCAACCTTTTCACATGAGACGCTCCAGACTGTTGCACACTTAAACAAGGTGGAAAATCAATAGGTTGCTGCTTTTCCCTTCGATGCTTAAACAGTCCATAACAAAACTAATCTTATTAGGCCTGACTGCTATAATTAAGCTTGTTTATTGCTGTAATTTATAGTTTAGATTTATTGCCAATTGTCTAGCTTTTTATTAATTTGCCTCACAGTGCATTTAAAAAAACAATACAGCAGTATGTGCTAGTATTATATTAACTCTGAGACCTTTTTTTGCTGTATTTGAACTATTTCATGCTGCTTTCTTAGACATTGTTTCTGCTGACTGTTTATTGTGTAATGCAAATAAGGTCTAATCTTTTGTTAAGCCCGGACTGAGTTTATATTGCTAGTGGTTTTTGGCAAACATGGATCGTTTTCAGTCCACACTGGTCGTCTGTTAAATCCTTTTAATTTAGTTTTAGTTCTGTTACTTGTTTGGATACTTATTATTTACATTATAAACAATATTATTAACCAAGGTTTCTTTGCTTTATTAAAGCGGAACAGCTACAAGCTATGTTGTTACAAACCTGACATCACAATAGATCTGGCATAAAGAGGAATCATTCCAACCCACAGGTAGCCATTTCTTTCCCAGTTGTTTCCCCTTAAAATGTGCAAAACATTTCAATTGAAGCCTGACCAAAACTATGTGTGTATAAAGAAGAGAGACGAGACTAGAGACAAATTTAAGGAAATTTTAGACTACAAGAAAAGTTTCCGTTTGCCTTTTCATATATTATACAAGTCACAGGAACTGTACTGTAGGGATGAAAACTATACACTTGCCTACCAAAAGACATCCTGCAATTGGTGTTTTGAATATTGTAATTTGATTTACATCACTGTCATACTCAGGAAACTATTCACTGAGCCCTTGAGCCCTGTGAATGGGGGCGGCATCATCATCATCATCATCATCATCATCGTTGTTGAAGAGACCATGCGCATTAAGATGGAACTTCTTCATCATAGGATAAAGGTGATGTCAGTAAAGTCCAAGCGGACAAGTAGACCCAAACCATGCCAGCAAAATCCCTCCCACAGCATAACACCACTGGGTTTTTTTTTCCTTTAGTTTGTCAACTGTACACATGAATTCTTGTAGGAAAGAGGACTTACGAGGAAAGCACCACAGCAACAGCATCATTTAACACGCTCTCTCCAAACAGTAAAGCATAGAGGTCAACATCCACCTGTAACTCGTTGAAGATGGCCAGGACGGTCACTAGAATGCAAGGGTTACAGTATACAAAACACAAGCGTTAACCTTTATTTTGAGATTTATAGCCATTTCACTTCCTTGTATGTTTTAAGGGTGGAACCTGGATGAACAAATCACAATATGATAAACGCATGACCACATACAGTGGGGCAAAAAAGTATTTAGTCAGCCACCAATTGTGCAAGTTCTCCCACTTAAAAAGATGAGAGAGGCC
>JAQQZR010000002.1:12728122-12771535 GCA_030068235.1 Notoglanidium macrostoma
AGTGAAATGTTTCCTCTGCATTTAACCCATCCAAGCAGTGAACACATACCCAGAGCAGTGGGCAGCTCTACAGCACCCAGGGAGCATTTTTTGGGGTTAGGTGCCTTGCTCAAGGGCACTTCAGCCATGGATGTTCATTTACATTTTTTCCTGCTGGTCCAGGGAATCGAACCAGCAACCTTTCGGTCCCAAACCCACTTCTCTAGGTTGTATATTGGCTGACCCAATATATCCCTAATACCTAATATCCCCCTAATACAGTTTTAGCTCAGTGGTATTCTTAGGCCCTGATGTAATAAACTAGCATGAGAATATGTTTCTGATGGACAATAAAAAGCACTTCTGTAAGTTGCTCTGGATAAGGATGCCTTCCAAATGATGTAAATTGAAATGTCTGCAGTGTTGGATGCTATAATTTCTCTTGATCTGACCTTCATTCCCTATTACACAGTTTTCCAACCTGGGTCCTGGAGTGGCCCCCTGTCCTACACATTTGATCATTTTCCCTGCTCACAAAACACTTTATTCAACTAATCAGCAAATTAACAGTCATTCCTGAGTCAAAGTGGCAGATACTCCAGGTCCACGGCTGGGGACCTGTGCCTCACACCGAAACATGTAAAGCAGAACCATTCAGGACAATTGCTGAATTTCCTGACCTCGACATGGACTTCTATTCCATGAAAGTGCAACTGATTTGTGACGTGCATTTGTTTATTAAATATATTAAACCTGACAAAAATACAGACATATCAAACACCACAGCTAAATAACAGTCCACTTTAGTAATCAAAATTAAAATTTTTGCTTCAGCAAAAAAAAAAAAAGTTTCTTTTGCTTGTGTGTTTGACTAACAAAATATCATAGTCCTGTTTTAGGTACCCTTCAAAGCAATGTTTAAATACCGTATATGCTTAATTATGGCCATGGCCATATATGATTAGTGAAATGTGTGTGTACAGGGTACATCAAACTGTGTGTGCAAATTGTGTGCGTGCATATAATACCAACAGAAACTCACCTGGCTGCTTCTTTGATGGCGTGATGGATAAAGTACCTCTGCACTGATACTGGTCCTTTTACCTCCTCTAGTAGCCTGAATATTGCCTCATAATCTACCAAAGGCAGAGATTAAGAGATATTTAAACAAGAGAATTACTAAAACTCTGTATAATATTTCTTCGTGAAAAGCATTCATATATAAAAGTATGTAGACACTTACTGCGGCCAGGTTTCCGGACCTCTTTAATGACTCGAGTGCGTAGTTCTGCATTGCTTCCCTCCAGAGGAACCATAATAATGGTGGGCTGTGAAGAAGTGTCTCCTCCAGCTCCCTCCATGTCTCTGTCCTGATCTGGAGGACTTGGATTCTCGCAGTTCTGTGGCCTTTCAGACGGTCTTTCCTCCGTACACGCTTCTCCTAGCCTGTTCTCCAGCAATGCCCTTTCTTCTCCTCCATCAGCAACCTTCATTCCTCCTTTCTCCTCCAGAGAGAGCGCTACAGTTTCTCCCCCGACCCCTTCCACACCTCCAGACCAGCTGTCTCCAGACTCTCCACTCATCACTCTCTCACCATTGCTCTCTGCACCCACCATGCTGTTCCCCTCCACTCCTATAGGGGGAGACATCCAAAACAGGCATGTTGTAATTACCAACAAATGCTCTGGCAACTATATGTAGAGACTCATGGTGACAACATAATCCCAGCGGTAGAGAAGGCTACTGTGACAATAACACATGACAAAGCAGTAAACTAACATTCTCAAACAATTAGTTACACAAATAAGACATGGTAAAGTAACAATCCAAATGTCTGTCTGAATGGCTGAACATTTAAAATGTAATATTAACAAAAGTATTCATAAACGAATCATTTTTAAATCAGCATCATACCGAGTTCCAGTCATTTTGACAATTACAATATCTGAACTTTAAAAGCCAGGCATTGTTCATACATATGTAGCAACAAGAAATTCTAGGATGCCCATGAGAGACAAAGCTGGGTCATGAAAAAGTATGTAATAAAGGTATATATAATAATAATAACTAAATAAAATGTTGTTATATTGTAAAGATTGTGTTCGGGTCTTTTTACCTTAGAGTAACAATTTTAAATAAATGGTTTTAAAATGACTGGCTATAGTAAACATGAAAAACACATTACGACTATTTAACAATTCTGTCTTATTTTCACTGACGTCTGTTCACACTCCTGCCATCAGGTGGAGCCCCAAGCATGTGGCAATGTTTCATGTGTCTGTTTACATAAATACTGTTTGTTTGCTAAGCATTCAGTGGAAATTAAATCAGCTTTACAATTGTATGGTTATTGAAACAAAGACAGTGTGAGTTCATTGGAAGTCTATTGCTAAGTATTGAATACAATATCTTCAACCAGACCTCTGAGCTATATAATGCTCACCTTTGTGCAGTGGGATGGGTTTAATGAGACCATGTTGGCCTGGGACCACCGTGGTCCCTTTGCCCAGCACATGGTTGCTGATGATGGGCGGGGTTTGGGGCCGGCGTAGTAGAGGTGACATGCTCCGTCGCCTCTTTGGAGCTGCACCCGAGTTGGGCTCTGTTGGATTTACCCTTTTCTTGTTCTGGGGGCCTGTGACAAACTCATCTGCTTCGTCTATCATCATTCCCTGTGATCATACAGAGGAAAAGATTTCTTACCTGAAAACTGTTCTATTTGAATGTCTGCATAGTTTAAATGTAACAGCAAAACAAAAGAACATACTGATTAAGATATCCAGTGCTTGTGTTTATTCCAAAGGTGAAATGGTGATTATGTGGATAAACAAAAATCAAGACTGTTCTATTTCCTATAAAGTTTTTTTGCCTAAAATAAAGCCATAGCACTCATTAACCTATTGAGTATTTGAGTATGGTAGAAAGTGTAGCTGATACTTGAGGACAGGGTGTGGATGGAAGCACCTTTTTATCTTGTTTAAACGGGTTGCCGAATGTGTGCAGGCGTTTGGGCTGATCAGGGTCGATTTCACGAAGGGGCGATGGCATCAACTTCAGGTATTCTTGATAGTTTCCCATCTGACCCACTGGAATACTATGCAAATAGTCTACCGAATACAAAAATGTATGTCATTAAAAACATTTACAGAATTTCAGCCTAATTGTTCTTTATTAAAACTGTGAATGAAGGGTTTTTTTTTTTTGTGCTGACAATCATCATATCTTTGGCTGCTTTTTGTATTTAATAAAGAAACACCCTAGCTCAATAAAAAAAATCCTGAATGAATTTTAAACCTGAAAACAGTCCAAACAATTGGTATGTCTTTTGAGCACACCTTCATCTTGGCTCCTGATAAGCTTCTGAGTAGTCCTTAAAAGGTTGGAGCGCATTCGTGTGACCTGATCCAGAAGATTCCGCCGTGGAATATCGTATGCATTACGATAGGGCTGGGGCTTCACATCCTGTACAGGAAATGCAGGACGAAATTGTAATACAAAGAAATGACTGCTGTATCGTTCATGAAACCAAGATATACTGTATATGTCAATCACACGTAAAAAGAAAACTGAAATAAAATGATGTTTTTATGTAACAGTGTCATTCCATATGTTTCGTCAGGCCAGCTATTCTCTGACCCAATAACATGATCTGTGACATAAATGATTTAGAAGTGAGGCCCTGGGCTGGCTCAGCCCCGCAGCTACAGGCTGTACCTTGTTGAGCAGAGCGATTTGAAATCCAGCGAACTCTTTGAGGTTGATGTCGTTAAGGCGGAGGGGCACCTCGCCTGTGATGCCCTGCAGTAGCTGTTTGAAGTCACGCCGGTGGGCAAGGGACAGCGTACTCGAGTGATTCCTCACCTTGATGCCAGTCTCCTGAGGGGCCTTTTTACCCACAGATACAATCATTCGGTCCGACTCAATCTTTGCCTACAAAAGCAAATGTGATTACTTTATTTAAATATGGAACTAAACACAGAAAATTAACCAAAACATTGCTCTCTAGACATTGACTTTGGTGGGTTATTGTTAGACCCCATCCTAAGGTTCACTGTCTTGAGACAAGTTTCTAATTTTTTACACTCTCTTTGTGTACCCCATACGCATTAAGGCACTAAGTGCTTTTCCTTGGCTGGAAAACATTCCCTGGATATCTCACCATCACATCCATAAGTGGTTCTTCTCCAAACTGTTGCTACAAAGTTGGAAATGCACAATTGTAAAGGATGTCTTTGTGCGCTGTAGGATTACAGTTTCCCTTCACTGGAACTAAGGGGCCAAAACCTGTTCCAGCATGTCAATGCCCCTGTGCACAAAGCGAGCTCTATGAAGACATGGTTTGAAAAGATTGGAGTGGAAGATCCTGACTGGCCTACACAGAGCCTTAACCTCAACCCCACTTCTGAGATGAACTGGAACACTGACTGCACCCCAGGTCTTCTCGCCTAATGCTCTTGTAGCTGAATGTGCAAATCCCCACAGCCACGCTCCAAAATCTACAGGAAAGCATTCACAGAGGTGTTCAAAAAGCACATATGAATGTGCTGGTCAGGTGTCCACAAACATTTGGCCATATAGAGTGCATATGTCTATACACTTTGATATTACACAGCCGATAAAGGACGTTTGATAGAAGAAGGGCCTGTATATACAGTTTATATAGCCATTCATATTTATTCAACATTTGGTTCATTTTTATCAAAGCTGGTGCTAAATTCCATGAGTGATTTCAAAGGCAAATTACAGGGAAAGCTTACCTGCTGGCTGAGTTTTTTTAGGTAGGAAATGACGCTGTAGCTGAGGCCACAGTCCATGTTGTCAGAGATGAGATTTGGTGCTCCCATCATCCTAAGTGCCTTCTTTAAGGGCTGTAGACAGACAGAGAGAGAAAGATGAGTAAAAAAGAGACAAAATGAGGTCATTCTCATCAAAGCACGGATCTCAACCTCATTACAGATTTTACAACACAGGCTTACAGCACACGGATGAATAGTGTTAACTGCGGTCAGATTATAGAGACAGATAAAAATGTCTTAATAGCTCCATGACTACTCTGGCATTAGGATATTTGGTACATTATAAACCCTCTTGTCATTATTTAGTTTATTATATAAATAGTTTAAAAAACTTTTAATTATTTACATATTTTTATGTAAGGATTCACAAGAGTTGTCACTGTTTGGCAGGGGTTCTAGATTACATGGAATTTTCCAGTCGATAACAATAAGAAATCTACTAAATCTAGCATAAACCACTCCCAAACTCAGAAGTCATTACAGAGATGACATGATACGTCCTTTTCTTTTCCATTAACAACAGCGATATTGAAACTTTAAGTATCAGCTGACCCCGATACCTATCCAATATTATTTTCTTTAAAACCTAATAAGCTTTATATTTTTTAACTGAAGCATTTCATGGTTAAACTGTTTCACCTAAAAATCACACTGTAAATATATATAACTGTTATATATAACAATATAACTGTAAATATAATAAATATATTAAAGCATAAAGTATAAGTATAATAAAATCTAAACAAAAGAAAGACCTCTCTTTAAACATTTCCAGTTCCAAAAGTAAATATACTTAAAAAAATATTAATAATATTAATACAATTTTACACATGGAACACCTAAACATCTCTGGGTGGCACTGCAGTTCTTACCAGCAGAAAGTAAGGAGGCATAGATTTCAAGTACCCCTCGAAGGCCTGTCTCCACTTGAGGTTTGGCTTGAGTTTGTGCACTTTAAACAAGTCGTCTGTTAAGTCAGGAAAGTAAGAGGATATTAAATTAACCCTATAACGCTTCTCATTATGTCAAGATTAAGACAGCATATGGCACAGTATAAACATACTAATACAGAATATTCATTTTTATCATATATTAACGTTTGACTTCTCCATTATTCCATTACTTTTTGTTGTGTTAATAACATTAATGTTTTTCTGTATTATTCCGTAACTACACTGAAACTAATACGGATGGTACTGTCCTGTCTGAAAGTATTGGAACAAGGCCAATTATATTTTTATTGCTATACACTAAAGACATTTGTATTATAGATCAAAAGATGAATGGGAAAAGATGGATCTGAATTTCAGCTTTCATTCCCTTATACTTTGCAGCTGAGAAAAGAGGGAAAATCGATCAGAGCCATTTCTCAAGCATTGGACATAGCCAATACAACAATTTGGAATGTCCTGAAAAAGAAAGAAACCACTGGTGTGCTAACAACCAGACATGGAACAGGTCAGCCAAATAAAATAACAGCAGTTGACGACCTGAACATTGTTAGAACTGCGAAGAAAAACCCAAAAACAACAGTCAGTGACATCAGCAACATCTTCCACAGGGCAGGGGTGAAGGTATCACAATACACTGTTTGAAGAAGATTTCGAGAGCAGAAATATAGAGGCCATACTGGAAGATCAGCAAACCACTCATCAGAAGTAAGAATCAGAAGTCCAGATTGAAATTTGCCAAGAAAAATACAGAGGTGAGCCACAAAAGTTCTGGAACCAAGAATCATCTTTACCAAAGTGACGGAAAGGCCAAAGTGTGGAGAAATTTATTCATGATCCAAAACATAAGAACTCAGTGGTCAAGCAGGTTGGAGGTAGTGTCATGGCTTGGGCTTGCATGGCTGCTTCTGAAACAGGCTCAGTAATCTTTATTGATGATATTGATGATATATTCAGGATGAATTCAGAAGTCTATAGAAACATTCTGTCTGACAATTTACTGAGAAATGCATCCAATTTAATTGGGAGGAAATTTGTCATGTAGCACGACAATGACACAAAACACACTGCTAACACAACAAAGGATTTCATCAGGGGAAAAAAGTATAATATTTTAAACTGGCCAAGTTAATCACTGGACTTTAACCCAGTTGAGCATGAATTTTACATCCTGAAAAGGATACTTAAGGGAACCCCCCCCCCCCCAAAAAAAAAAAACAAACAACAACTGCAGTACAAGTCTGGAAAAGTATCGTGTGTGTAAAGTTTGGTGATGTCAGTGGATCATCAGCTTGATGCAGTTAGTGGAAGCAAGGGATATGCAGCCAAATGTTATTTATATCAAGGCTATGTGTTCCAATACATTTGCTCACCTAAAGATTTTGTAGTCTACCAAAGGTGCCATATTTATATAGTTGTTTAACACATCTAGATGCAATAACTGGAAAGGAAAGCTGAAATACTGATCTATGGTCTCATATATTCATCTTTTGATCTCAAACCCAAATGTCTTCAGTGTATAACATAACCAAAAGAATCGGCGGTGTTGTTCCAATACTTTTGCAGGGGGCTGTGTATAGTTATGAGAGTGAAGAATGTAAGCTTAGCCCCACTGGTGAATGCTGGGACATTAAGGCGTTAAAGAAAATTCGTACTAGCTTTGGAAACTAAAACGCACACTTACCGAGGAGTGGCAACAGTACAGGGTAGTTGTAAGGCATGACGAAAAGATTCACGCAGGTGAGAGCGGTGCTGGCTTTCAGGTAGCCGAAGGGCTGCACTACGTCACTGTGCTTCCCACTGCAGCTCACAAACACCTGGTTGGCAGGGGAGAAGTGTTAGCAGAGCTCGGCCTCTCCTGAGCACAGTTCCCGCAGCTCTCACACAGTCCTCTGTGACAAAATGCCTCATCATGTGGAATGCTACACAGAGGCAAGCTAAAAATGGCATCAAAGGCACCACCTTATATGTATCTCCCTCTCTTTATTTTTTGAGTGAAAGTTTTGGGGTTTTTTTTTTTTTTTAGATGAATGGCTCCCTTGACAATCTACATACCACATGTCTACAAATTCTAAACAATATCACTTTAGATGTTAAGCATTCCTTTTAGGAATCATTACAGTCCTAATAATAGCATTCCAGTGCCTAAAATCAATTTCTACCAATGTCCATTTACACACACTGCATTTCAGGTTATAACCAGCTGGTTGCACTTATTCACTTGGCCTTTGATTAAAAAAATATGCTTATTGTCTAATCTACTTCTGATTGTGATTAACAGTACAGTCTACACCATTTCAGAAAAGTGTACAGTAACATAATTTATGATGATATTGATATTGTCATAGTGCCCAGCCTTGAAAATCAGCTTAATGTTAATGCACTTAATCCTGTTGTACCTTGTGTTCTGTCCAGACCACAAGTACCCATTTTATTTATTTATAATTTCTTTTAAAATGGTGATTTTATGTTCTTGTATGAATTTCTCTATTGTGATGAAAAATCACTTTAAATGCCCTGTTTTGATTTGAGAGTAATTTTACTGGATCAACAGCACATGCATTGATGTTATTTATTATTATGTTATGTTATTATTATTATTAAAAAATAATAATCAGAAAGGTAAGTCCTACCTGCCAGCACATGTGAGGGGACTTCCTCTCCAGAATGTACTGGGTGAGAGGTGATGGCTCCAGCTCGTACTTATCGAAGGGCAGCTTGTCAATCACCATAGGCTCACAGTCGACGCAAGAGAAACGCACAACTGGATGGGCAGATCGAGGAGGCTAAGAGAGTGAGTCAAAAACAGAGTTGAAGTGTATGTGAGGACTTGGAGGACAGACGATTTTTTTACAGCACTAGATGGCATCAACACGTGTTACAAGCACATAACAGCACAAACTGTTCAATCAGGTAATGGCAATGTTGCACTGTAGTAAGCTGCACTGCTTTACAAGTACTGCTAAAAATAGAAAGTATTGCTACAAAGACATTTTATCTTCAGTCAACTAGAAAACAGCAGATTTTTAACGCTGCTTTAATCAAATGCAAATGTCCAGTTTTGTTATCCACAAGCAGCACTGCACACAGCACTCTATAATAAGGGAAGAAAGAGCAGAGAGGTGGAAATGACCTCATGTCAAGAGACGAGCATTAAAGGACTACTGCAACTGAGTGAGAAGGCGAGGTCGAGTACTGCTGCTGCCTCAATCAGGCGGCAGTCACACTCTCAGAACCCACACAGTGAGGAAACACAGGACACCAATCATAGCACAATAAGAGGCAGCTTTCACCTTCAGACAATTATGGCTAGTTAAACTACTCTCCTGCTCTCTTAGCCAGTGTTCTATAACATTAGGTCCAGTACTACTGACCTGGGTTCAGCTTTCCAAGTCTGTCTTTTGTAACATTACGCCCAATACTACTGATTTGGCTTTAGTTATTTTTAGCGTTCTATATCCTTACATGTAATACTGCAGATCTAGGATGGGCTCCACAACATGAGCCGACCTTCTGGGTTTACAGAGAGTAGGCTTGTTTGATTAACCCCTTTTCTGTGTTTTGAAAATTGATCCTCTGATGTTTTCAACTACAGCGAGCAAATATTTAGTTTCACTCAAACTACATGATGCCTTCAAATTAGAATGTGCACAGGTTAAATGTCTGACAACAAAAATCTGGTTGACTACAGACGGAAGCTGCTTTCTCCAAGCCGAGAATGATGTGCCCAGGAAATACTCAGTTCTTGTGTACTAACTGGAATAGAGGTTAATTGATTGCTGCTGTCATGGTGTTTGGCTGACAATAAATAGCAAAAACTTGCATTTTTTGTCAAGTCCAAAAGCAAAAGTGTCAGCTGGAGTGAATAGTATGTGGGCAATGAAAAATGACTTGTATGAAGTTATGGTTGGCTCATATGTTGTAACTCACCAGGGTGGGGGAGTTCTGGTCGGGCCAAAAGGACTCTGGGATCGGCCAGTGGCCCACAGGGACACCAGTTTTGGGGTTTGGCCGAACATATATGAGCTTGTGGCAGCTGTGCCAGGGTTGGGAGCTGAAGGATGACAGAGGTCGTGCTGGATCCACCAGACCATCTACACAGCAAAAAAAGAACAACTGAAGTGAAAGTGATCACATCAAACGACATTTTTAAATACATTCTTCAAAATTGCATCAAATGTTCTTACAACGCTACAAGAAGATGTTTCAACAGGGTTGCATTAGATTTGAATTTCATCATAACACTGGATTTCAGACATAATTCCTTTTTCTTTCCTGTGCATCAAACAGGTACAGTGAATGAGCCATACTGGAAAAAAATCCTATAGTCCACATTCACATTAGCACATTGTAAGAACAGTGTCCTGTTGCAATCCCTAGATACATACCTTCACCTACAGGAGGTGGATCTGGGCCTGTCTTCTCAAAATTAATAACAACTCCACTCAGAACCTTCTGTACCAGAGACTCCAGACATTGGTTCAACATCCTCTGTGTCCTAACACAATATGACCGACCTTAAAAACACCAACAGAAAATACATAGTTTATATTCGGCAGACTATAAAAATCTCAGCATTCTTATATCTACACTGAGCACCAAACATACTCTGAAAAGAAACAAGGAAAAAACAATTATACTGTTTTCAGAGCTGTACTCTGTAAGTCCCACATTAACTCCTCCCAAACAGGCTTCCCAGCTTAATGGTGTTCTTTGACCCTGGCCAATATGCACTTGTATGAAGATGTGTTTTTCAATGAGCCACTTCTGTAAGTCGCTCTGGATGAATGGCATTTGTTAAATGCTGTAAATGTAAACGTACTGACTAGAAAAATAAGCAATTGTCTTCACTCAGTTAGAAGAAGAACATATTACCTTCTGTACTGTCAGTATAATTCACTCATGTCATATCTAATTAGAATAATGACAGATAGCAGACAGGTCTTAATGGTCCCGGATCAGAGCCTAGTCTCTGCTAAGATGTCTCTTGCAGTTCCTGATCTGAATTGTAACAGGCTGAATCCCAAATGGCTCTCTATTTATGTGACTATACTAGGCATGACATCAATATAATGACTTTTACTGCCTACACTGGGTATAAAAAAAAGTGTAAAAAAAAAAAAACTCAAACCAAGGTAAATCATATCAGACCCTTTTCCACCTTAAATGTAATATTGCGACCGAAAACAAGTGAAATACAAATAGGGAAAATTTTAAAACACCTGAAACACCTTTTGCCTGTAATACAGCACTCAGTCTTTTTGGGTGAGAGTCTAATAGTCTAATAGAGAGTCTAAGAGTCTAACATAATACATCTTAATTTGGCAATTTTATTCCACTATTCCTTGTAAAAGTGCTCCAAATCTGTCAAATTTTGAGTGGGATCTCCTGTGCACAGTCCTCTTTAAATCATTCCACAGGTTTTCAATAGGATTTTGATCTGGACCTTGATTGGGCCATTCTAAAAGTTGATCTTCTTCTTCTTAAGCCATTCCTTTATCAACATTATCATTATCATGCTGGAAGATGAAATGTTTGTTTATGTTAAACTGTTTAACAGAGGCCTGCAGGCTTTGTGCTGAAACAGATTGGCATTTGGGGTTCTATCTTGACTACAACCCCAGTCCCAGGTGAACAGAAGCAACCCCAAAGCATGATCCTGCCACCACCATGCTTCACCGTCAGCATGCTGTTCTTTAGGTGATAACCTGTCTTGGCTTTCCTGCAAACATATCTTTTAGAATTATGCCCAAAAAGTTCTAATCATGTAATTAGTTCCCAAAATGGCCTCATGCGTCTATATCATATTTTGCCACATGGTTTGAGATTATTTAGATGTTTCCATTTAGCCATCCTACTCCATAGTACAGACATGTGAAGAATACAAGTGATTATCACATGCAGGGAATGACCGGCACTTGCAAGATTTTAGTCTTCTTCTTCCGGCTGCTCCTGTTAGCAGTCGCCACAGCGGATCATCCATTGTCCACATGTTTGATCTGGCACAGGTTTTTTCATCGGATACCCTTCCTA
This sequence comes from Notoglanidium macrostoma, assembly GCA_030068235.1. Classification (NCBI taxonomy): domain Eukaryota; kingdom Metazoa; phylum Chordata; class Actinopteri; order Siluriformes; family Auchenoglanididae; genus Notoglanidium; species Notoglanidium macrostoma. The sequence continues at coordinate 12,739,881 of JAQQZR010000002.1, forward strand.
ATGCAACCCTCCAGGCTTGGGACTGGCACACCTCAGCCACGTAACCATTCACAAATATGGCCTTTGGACCATTACTGAAAACAAAGTCCAGACAGAACCAGTGCCATGGGGATCAATCCCAGGACCTTCTAGCTGTGAGATGACAGTGCACACCACTGTGCCACCCATTTGCAAGATATTAACGCAGTTCCTTTAATGTTGCTGTAGGTCTCTTGGCAGCCTTCTTGATAAGTTTTGTTCTTTCTTTTTTCATCAATTTTGGAGGTACATTCTGTTCTTGGTAATGTCATTGTGGTGCCCCATTTTCTTCATTTGTTAATGATGACCTTCACAGTGTTCCATGGTCATATGAGTTAAATATACTATCTAATGAGTTGGAAATTCTTTTGTACCCTTCTCCTGATAAAGACCTTTTGACAGTGAAATCCTGCACATGCTTTGTAAGTTCTTTGCAGACCGTGGCTTCAGCAGACGGATGAAGCTAAGAAAATGTTAAGAGAATTGTAGAGATAGAGCTGATATTTATTTGGGGTTAATCAGAATCACTTCACTAATGACAGGTGTATGATAGTTACATTTCAATGTAATCGGCTAATTCTGAGGACATTAACATTCCCTTATTAAAAACAGTGTGCACACTTGCACATGGTTATTGTAAGTCTTTTATCTTTTATGTTGGTTGCTGTATCACATTAAATGTAGAAAAATATCTGGGATGATTTATTTTGGTTTCATTTTGTAACATCACAAAAACCTGTAGTTTTAACAGGAGTGTGTAGACTATCTATATCCACTGTATATACAGTGTTAGATGCCCAATAGGAAGAATTATTCAGATATTTTTAGCATTTGAGATCATTTGCTGTGTACATATAAACCCGCTATATTAGCATATAAACTAATGAAATTACATCCTATAAGGTGGCTTGTATTTATCCATCAAATGACTTAACAGATTGAACTAAACTTTAGTAGGAATTGTACAACTCGAGCCTAAATCCAAACCAGTTATATTGTAACTGTAATATTCATTACTGAATTTAGCATGAGCAGGCTGACTTGCCCATGGCATTTTCCCCTGTGCGAATCTTAAGAGGTGTTCCATTATTTTAATAGGACAAGTTTGTTAGTTGACATGACATGTCACCTTGTCTGTAAATTTTAAGAGCATGTCAGCCAGAAGCCTTACAGGCTGACCATATTTTCTTTTCAAAACCATGATAAAAGGTGAATAAAGATATTTGTAAGTGTAAGAAAGAATAAAACAGGTTTTCAGATTTTAAACGATTTAAGGTTTTAAATGTATCACATCCTGTAACTTGGTCTGTTAAGTAGCACAACCATTTGACTCTGTGTATAATTAAGAGGAAATGAAATTGCTATTGAAGTGTCAAATGGGTACAATATTTTTACTGCCAGTGATAAGTGTGTTTCTGTAGGAAATTGTGATCATTCATACAGTGGTGCTGAACCCTTTAGAATTTTCTATATTTCAGCATAAAAATATGACCTAGAACATCATCAGATTTTCACAAATGTGCTAAAAGTAGAAAAAAAAGAACACACTTAAACAAATGAGACAAAAATATTATACTTGGTCATTTATTTATTGAAGGAAATGATCCAGTATTACATGCCTGTGAGTGGAAAAAGTATGGGAACCTCTATGATTAGCAGTTAATTTGAATGTCAAATTAGAGTCAGGTGTTTATTTAAATAACAGGGATCTAGCAAAGTCTTCACAACATATGTTTGGGTCATATGGCAAGACAATGACCCTAAGGATACAAGTTGTTCTACCAAAGAATGGTTATTAAAGAAGAATAAAATTAATGTTTTCAAATGACCAAGTCAAAGCCCTGACCTTAATCCAATAGAAATGCTGTGCAAGCAGTTAATGTGAGGAAACCCACTAACATCCAGGAGTTGAAGCTGTTCTGTACAGAGGAATGAGCTAAAATTCCCCCAAGCCAATGTGCAGGACTGACCATCAGTTACAGGAAACATTTAGTTGCAGTAATTGCTGCACAAGAGTCTCTGAAAGCAATGATTCACATACATTTGCCGCTCACAGATATGTAATTTTGGATTATTTTCCTCAATAAATAAAAAATAAAAACCTAAAGAAAAGTATAAGTTTTTGTCTCACTTGTTTAATTGTGTCTTTTTATCTACTTTTAGGACTTGTGTGAAAATCGGATGACGTTTTAGGTCATATTTATGCAGAAATATTGAAAATTCTTAGGAGTTCACAAACTTTCAAGCACCACCATTGGTAAAAAGCTAAGTAGCTTGTGAAGGACATTGAGGGTGTTGCAGGGGCATAACTCTCCTCTGCTACTTTCAAATCAAGTGATGTAGAGAAAAGTGCTTTCAAGTGGCTTTAAACAAGTTGTGCTAGTACCTCCAGTAACCTCGCACATCTGGGTGATGGCTGATTCATCACTGGGCACACTGCCAAGCTGCTCGGTGTCGGGGACGGCTGCACCGGGCATGCGCAGCACCAGGGCAAAGAGCCGCTGGTCCCAACGGAACGGCTCCTTGGTTAGCTCACTCCCGGGTAGTGGGGAGTTCAGAGGCAGGTGAAGCTGAGGAGACATGGGAACAAGGGCACACAAGATTTGATGAGATATGCTATAAACAGAAAAAAAAATCTTTAAGGTTACATGACCATCCTGTCCCCTTGATGTACTACTACTATATATTTTAAATGACCTAGATGAGCAAAAACCTCCATAATGATGAGCATAATGCAAAAGCATAATTATGATTTAGATACGGAATCCAGAGAGTCCAAATGGTAGGTCACCGGTCCTCACCTCATCTGGCACTCCAGAGCTGTGTGTCAGCTTGTTCCCGTCCGTTATGGTAATGATGACTGACGGTTCCAGGAAAAAGGGATTCCGACCCTGAAGAGAAAGAAAAACACTCTTAGCGCACTTGGCAGCACCGGAAAAATATGTGTGTAAGTGTATAAGGTTATATATACACAGATTTCTAAACATGATACCGACCAAAAAGCAAGGGTGGAAAACATGGCGAGATCACAGCCAATTAGATCCGTTTTAAAGGGAAAAAAATTCTTAAAACAAGACATTGAAACAGGAATTGAAAACCATCAACGTACCAGAAGAATTTTTACTAAACATTAAATGCTTCACAAAGTCTAGTCTTAAGTCTGTGTAGGCATCTGCATCAAAAATGGTTCTATCATTTGCAGCCAAAATGTAACATATATGTACATTCCAAGAGTTTTAAGGCTGTGACTAGTGATTGAACTACTTCCTGATCTTCAAAAGCACATAATTCTCTGAGCCCGTCTAAAAATGTAAAGAATGTGTTGCAATATGAAGGCACAAGTACTGCAGAGTTAGTTAAAATGCTTACAGTACATCAAAGTTTGTTAAAGTGGAACATTAGTGGAACTTTATGTTGGTATTTTAATTTTCCTTGATGTAGACTTGATGTTGGCGATGTAGACTATTCCATATTGTATTATGATTGAACAGATCACATATCGAGAAGCAACACATTTACACCGCAGCCTAGAATTTACGACCTGCTATCATCTACCCACTAGCTTGTGGGGTTATAAAAATAAGATTGTTCCTTAGTGGGAAGCACTCGCAAATGCAGCAGCCCTGAAGCTACAAAATTATTGACTTTTCTGTTCATATATTTAATGCAGTCTGAGTGAGTGCAGGGGATTATAGCAGCATTAAATGCCATCCAAGATGGCTATAGCAGGACAACACTGAGAATAGACAGTGTGTTGTGATTTAATTTTCTATCTATATCCTGCACTGTACTTTAGGGGTTAAGAGTTCGTATACACTCACTCAGACACACAGCGTAATCAGTGGCTGAATGCCAAATTGCTTACTACTTCATATGTACGCACTTCATACGAAATACATGATATGAGCTATAAAAATGGGCTGCATCATTCATTTTATTTTAATCATGATCCTAATTTTGGCTTCTAAAATTAATTGTCTGTGACAGTGGTGAGTTTAGATAAAGTTAGCTGAAAGACTAACATTAGTGCATTAAATCCCAACTCGAGAGCTTGAACCCCTTTCAAAAGCCAAAAACTATTTAAAGAACTTTTGTAGGTTTCTATTTATTTGGTTGTGCACTGTGATGGTGTATTTATTTTATTTTCAGTCTAATTTTGCTTCTATTTAGCACTTCAAATTTGAAATCCTAAATATGAACAAGACTGGCATTAATTAATACTTGATTAATGAGCAGTCGATCAGATTTAGAAATTGTATTTTAAAGGACAATTGAAGTAAAAATATTTTGCTTGATAAATAATAATGATTTCGATATTTCTCAAAATAAAAATAATGATTATTTTCACATTCATCACAGAGCCCTAGTATAAAATCCTGGCACACCTTACTTTTAATGGTTTCTGATTTTTAGGAAGCTCAGACCAGGCATCATTTTGGCTCCACCACTTATTTTCCACTTCAGAAGATGAATGAGAGTGTTATTAATACCTGGCCATAGTTGTCGATGCCAGACACCAGTCTGTTGAGATTGAGCAGGTCAAAGGCAGTTCGGAGCGCATTACCAAGAGTGGTCAGTCCACATGCCTGCAGATTCTTTAGTTCACTCATAAAGGTGGCATGGTTCTCTTTCCAGCCCGCCTATGATGCACACAAACACACACAGAAAATAGGTTTCACACAAGACTCAAACACTGGAAGACCAAGACACAGAGCGCATTAGGTCACACCGCAGCGCTGTGAAGACACAAACACATGCAACCTCACACACGGTATCAGATGGCATGTACTACAAAACGCGATCACAGCCTACACAGGACAGCGCAGGCTAATGAATCCGGCTGTCTGTGGACTGTCTCGTTGTTTCCTCCAGCGAGGTCAAGTGCCTTACTGTTACAGCATTATGCTTAATCTACGGATGACCTGCAGGCTTACTGAGCACAAACAGGAATGAGGAAGTGACAGAGAGAAAATGGACAGGACCCAATGAGAGACAGGATCAGCTGTGTGTGTGAGGATATGATTTTATATCTTGGTGGGGACGAACTGTCCCAAAAAGCATAACATTATCTGACAGTTTTGTCCTTGTGGGGACAAAAAAACCCCGAAAACTTAAAAGAGCCAAACAATTTCATTTTGCTTGCAGAGGTTAAGGTTAGGGTGAGGTTTACATGTAGCATAGAATTATTTAACTGTGATTATAATCATGTCAATGAACGGTCCTCACAATGACAGTAAGACAAATGTGTGTGTGTGTGTGTGTGTGTGTGTGTGTGTGTGTGTGTGTTTATATATACTTGTACTTGCTATATATTGAGAATCCTAACACATATTTAACCAACAGAGTGAGGACATTTTTGGGAAGAGAGGACATTTTGGCTATTCCTCACTTCTTCAAAGGGCTGTTTGAGGGTTAAGACTTGGTTTTAGGGTTCAGGTTAGAATTAGGTTTAGGTAAGGAATTATGGTAAGGGTTGGGGTTAAGCTTTTAGTTGTGATGGTTAAGGTTAGGGTAAGGGGCTAGGGAATGCATTATATCAATGAGTGTCCTCACAAAGATAGAAGTACAAGTATACATGTGTCCGTATGTGTGTGTAGTCAGCCAAAAATTCAGTGATACAGTCCAGATATACAGCCCATGATCTGATTTGCTTTCGTCTCTTGAAAAATCATTTTACCGTCGCTGTGCAAATGTTTCTGTCCTCATAATAACACAGTGCACAGTGCCGTGCAAAGCAGTTTCATTTTGTATTCACATGACATCAGAAATTCACTTCCCAGGAAACAAATGTGCTTAATGGCCCATAACATCAGTATAATAATTTCATCCAAAATTAAATTATTCATTCCGAGGAAACCAGTACATTAGAGGGAAATGTGCATGTATGTTGAATACCCACAAGAGTGACAGGTCAGATTCTCCAGTGCTTCACCCTGAAACAGCTCAGCCCTCAACATAATGCTGTGTACGATGATGGTTCCCACAAGAACCAAGCACACACATATTTGACATGTCAGGGTTTGAGGTTATTTCGGGACTTGTGTATGTTTAGAAAACCAACACACACAAACGAGTGTAGGTGATGTCAGTAGCACTCAACAATTCATCAACAGGTGTGACTGTATCAGAGTCCTTTTCTTGCCATGTCATTGACACAAAGGCCAAACAGTAAGAGAGAGCTGAAAGACAATCCAACTGAATAAAACAAGGACTACATACTTCTACTGCATGTCCCTATATCACTGACAGAGACAAATATCCATGTCCTGCACCATGTTTGTTGATTAGGTTATAGAGTTATAGTGCCAAATACACTATACTTCAGTCTGTGGGTGTACTTTGTATCAAAGCAATGGAGTAGATCTCAAATCCACCGAGATCAACAAGGGAAAAAAAATCACCTACAGTTAGTTCACATGATAATCCTGATAGTTTTCTTTCAGAGAGAAACACAAGTAGAATAGAGCTGAGGCACAGTGCCATTAAAAAACAACCCAAACATGACTCAGTATTCCTTATCCAAACGCAGGACAGGTGGCTAGTACAAATGAGCTGCACAGCATAAACTGACAGATAAGGACTTGTTCCCTGTTAAGCCGCAGTTATGAGAAAACCAGCACCGTATGAATACAGCGCCTGTGATGGAACAGCGGGAATCGTCTTGGCAGAACCAGACGTGTGACAGCCTGGGGTGGACTCACACAGCACGCAATATTATACTTTCATATCATTAAACCGCCTAAACTTTCATCACACTTTATAATGGAAGAATATGGTATTAAAATAGTGTGTGTTGATCCGTGTCTGTCTCTTAAATTTGCATTTTTGTCAACGTTTCTAATTCCCAACAGACTCTTACAAGTTTATTGTCGTTGCCAAGAAGACCTCATGCAATATTGCCTCCAAATGTAGCCAAAATAAGGAACCTTAGAAGATTTAGCCTTTATCTTGTGATCTCAGCCTAGCTAGAGAGACTCACCTGATAAATGAAACACGGTAGTGATTGTAATTCACGTGAACATGACAACAAACCAGATAACACTTTAGGCTAGCTAAATATTTTTATTAGATTATGGTTCTAGGAAGTTGTGGAGTGTTCCGAACCATTTTATAAACAGTTTATAAAGATTCTTACAATCTTGCTGCAATGTTTCGTAACAGAATCATTAATAGTAACATGTCCATAACATATGTTTTTGTCTTCCTGGGAACATTTAAGGAACGTTCAAGCAAACCACTACTACAGCAAGTGTTCCACACACTGAGGAACATTATTTTTGAAACGTTACAGTCTAACTTTCTTAGAACCTATTGAATACTTACTAAAAGTTCTAATACTGTGTGCGATCGGATGTTCTCTGTTAGCTGGGAACTTAGTGTGCGTTAGATAGCGGAGCATATAGTACAAGTAAGTGCTTCTGAGAGAGACTCTCCCTGTGGGTCTGCTTTGTTCTAAGATCAGGTTGCCTTTTTAGTCAACGTATAAGCAGAGTTCATCCTCTTGATCTGTAACAAAAAATGTTAATGGCTTGCAGGTGCTTGTCATGTGTGAAGAAATGATGGTGATGATATTTCGGCTGAAGCTGTCATAGTGATGTAATAACGGCTGGTTAAACCACAGAAAAAGTCACGCTTGTGAAAAAGTTCCTCTGCATCTGGGGCAACAGAACAAGGTCCTGACCCAAAAACATTACAGGCCCTTTCCCAGCATTCCTTGCCCCTCTTCATGCTTGGATTGAAAGTGCTTAAGAAAGAGGTGTGCTGACAATTTAACCAAACCACATAAAACCTCATTGGAAGGGACCCCAGAATGAGGAAAAAGTGAAGAGTATAAGTGGTAGAAATTATGTCGGGATTATTTCAAGCATGCAAAAAAATCCTGCTCTAGTAGCCTGATTCAGAACAAGATAAGACTGAAAAGCGGCATACTTTTAGAATTATCCCATAAGTAAAGTCATCGTTTGAAACATTTCCATTTCCATTCATATTTTAAAGCCTCCGAGGAGCCCAATCATCATCTGCAAAACTGATTCCGCGTGCAAGCATTTGTCCATCTCATTGCACAAATCAGTAGTTACATTTGCATAACACTGTAGATTTCTTTTCCATGTAATAATACAGAAATAAAGCCCAAACCATGTCATTTGTAAGTGCCAGTAACATGAGCACCAACATACAGCTGAGGGAAGGAGTTGAAAAAATGTATGAGAAAACAACTTCAGAAAATGGGCAGGACCAAGAATAATGATCTGCTTGTCCAAGAATGAGACAAGTGAAGCACACTGCCCAGAAAAGAGAGCTTTGTCAGAGCCGGAAGCTCACTGCAACTCTTCACTGACTAGCTGCTGAAAATCTCATGAATAATTGACAGGAAATTAAAAAGCCACTCTCAGACACTGTATCCAGATTCTATCTTGCTCTGTTGGCTCTGACACAGCGTATTGTTGTTGAGAACGAGGTTAGCATGGTGACTAATTCAGAGATGGTAAAGCTTGGTTGAGAAGAGTGTTTTTAAACAGGTGGGCGGGACAAGCTGGCCATGAATAGCAAACACTCACTCACACACACACACACACACACAGAGCTCACAGCTTAGTGAGCTGTTACGCCTTATAATACTTAATAACAATCTGAAACAGATGCCTTGGAGGCCTACAAACAATGAACGGGGAAAAAACAAATGTCCATTTCTGTTGTCCAACTCACAATGAACAATACAGGACGTGTATATAACATGTATGGAAATAAGTCTGCTTTAATAGAGGCCTTTTCTCACTGACCGTGCCGTAGTTTATGAGGTCGTGAGGCACTGAAAAAAGTAGTTTCAGACTTTCTAGGATAAGCCTGGAAAGGAGTATGGGTTTAGAAAAGCCCCCATGAGAGTGCCTGGCTACCTGCCAGAGAGAAAACACTAATGAACTGCCTGGGAATGAAGCCACTCTCATTGTCAATGTCAACCAGCTAATGAAGGACGCAATTGCACATGCAGCAGCAAGTCATAGCCACAGATCCTTAAATCCATCTCAAGACAAAAGCAGAATGTTTAGTTCTATTGTGGGAATAAAAACACACTTTGTTACAAGCCACCACAAACTGTAATCAAAAAATTGTGTTGTGATGTGAAAAATGTTGCACCGATTCTCTGCACAGAATGAAAAGATTTCCGGGTATCCTTAAGGAAATGGAGGATATTCTTCAGAAATATTTATCATATCATTCTTAACCTCTTAATGGTTCATGGGAAAGCATATTACTCAGTTACTAATATGAATTATTTAGTAACTACCTGTGACGCTAATAGGAATGATATGCATTTACAATGTAACTGCAATGCAATGAAGTAGCCGTGGCCTGCTGACAGGTTGTGGGAATTTAGGACATTAAATGTGTGATATAAAAGACGTAAAAGGGAAACAGGCAAACGCAGGCTATTAGTGCTACACTTTAAGGAACAAAAGGTGGCGAATAGTCCCTCTCAGGTTGTAAATGTTCATGACGGAGTATATGTATGTACCTTTAGTAACCTGAGAAAGTGAAAGTATTTTACATATTTACAGTATATGTATGCTTTTGAGTTGTGATAACAAAAGGGTGGGGAAAAAACCCTGTGTTTATACGCTACTATGAAATAAGCCATATATTTTTTAGCAAAAAGAAAAAAAGTATATGCTGTGTATATGCTCACTTGTGTTTGCCCTTGCACACGTCTTTCTTTCTGTTCATCAAAGCAACATATTTTATTTCCAGTCACCAATTGTAAAGTTCAGTGGGCTTTGTGAAAACTGAGGTGTTCAGTTTGAGAAATGGAAAATGCTTAAATAAGGAAGCCAGACATGTAATGTCAGTTATCACCTTGTGCAGGTCACATACTGCAGCAACCTGAACTTTCCACCTCTGCCAGGCTGTTTATCTAAGCAATGCAAATCATGTAACTTTAGAAGGCAATTTATTATGTGGTTTCATGGGATTTGACATTGGGAAACAGTCTCAAAATGGGAGGGTGATTCATGTACTCAAATGGAGAGAATTAAGTGAATGGAGAAGACAGAAAGCTGATGCTTGTTATAAATATGCTCTCGACTATATCAACACTATAGTCAATGAAAAATTAACCAAGGAGGGGGGAAAAAAACAATACCCTGAGTGAAATGCACTCTCATTTTCTTATTGATGGCTTTTCACAAATCAAATCAGTTTTGATTTGTTTAGTCTTTATTGACCAATAAGAAAGCGCAGAGGTCAGCCACAGCGCGCCGAGAGAGGCGGGCTCGCCGGGGATGGGCAGATCGCTTGTCCAATCCGGAGCGAGTTAGCCCACCATCGCGTCACGCGATACGTCACGGTAGATAATAAATCTCTCCGCCTCCATCTAAGCGCCCGAGAGCTTCCCAACACAAAAGCAAAATGTCCGCCATGTTCAGAGGCTGCGCTGCTCCGCGTCTGCGGGTATTTTAACAAAAAATAGCCGTTTTCGTCACCGGGAAGCCGTCTGACCCGATGCTACGAACCAAAGGGACAGTAGAGTCTCACTGTCAGAAAAAAAATCTACGATTTAACCACATACAAACAATTTAGCAGCATTTATTTACCTTTACTCCGTATGGCGGATCGTCAAATGTAACTAGCATGTACCTGTCGCCTCTACTAGCCGGGTCTCGGGCACGCAGCTGTTAAAGAAAACGAAACAATACACATTAATTTCGACTTGATCCTATCACAGGGATCCTTAACTGCCACAAGGTACAACAGTAAGCGGTAAAAGTCGGGGTAAAATTATTCTTTACCTTCATAAAGATCTCAACCGCGCCTTTAGCAATGTCCAGATACGTCGTACCCAAATATGTGCGCTGATTCATAGAAGCGGACGTGTCTATCAGGAAAAGTAAAATAGGCATTTTGAAATGTATAGATATAGATCTAGATGTTTACTAAAATCCCTATGATCGGCATATGACCGGCCTGGGCATGCATATATGGTGTGTTATATTTTGTTATAATCAGACCCCCCCTCAAAAAGAGGGTCGCACTGCCACCCTTTGCCGCCGCCTGACTCTCTATCTGTCTTTTCTGAGCAGTGCTGGGGCTCGCGCTCACACAACTTCTCTTCCGAACAGACCGGCACGCCCTCGCTCCGCCGCTCACACCCCATTGGCTGACCCGAGCCACAGTGACCACGCCCCTGGCTCATGAATATGCAATGAGGTCTTTGAGCGCTTCTCACCCGCCTCACACTTTTCCTTCCTTCTTGGTGTGAGGGGGACCGCAGGCACGTCGGGCTCTTCGCTTCAGTCCTAAACACGAGCATGACACGCCATTGGATACACTGTAACAAGCTTGCGTTTTTGTGTGTTTTTTTTATGATTCGCGAGTAAAAGCGCATCAGACAGTTTTCAGATGAAACCGACGAAACGTCGCCCTTTAATGGTACTTGTCTGGCTGCCTTGATGGGGGTGGAGAACTGCTCGGTGCTCATCAATGCGATTTTTATAATAATTGCGCCTACCCCTCAACCTTTCCCTGCTCTTGTTTGTCTCCATAGAAAAGCGCCATGTTTACGTTGCAAGCTGTAATGTATGACTGCTTTGAGAGCTAAAAAACGTTACAGATCAAGAGCTTCTCGTAAATTATGCTTCACAAATACTATGGACTCTCATGCTTGTACATGCCCTTTGCAATACGAACACTGCAGAAGTGGGGGAGGGGGATCCTGACCTTTTTTTTTTTTTTTTTTTTTTTATAACATAATGAAACCATAACGAGATATAATCATATAATCCCTGCACAATACGTGCCTACTCATATGGCCACGAGGATTTAAAATGGATAACCAGATATCTTTCTCTTCACTTAAGTTGGAAGGTTGTATTATGGTTAAATGTGCAAAGGACATTATTTATATCTTATCTGTTTGACTCCAGAAGGCTACTTAGTACACTGTACATGAAAAGTGGCGATCCACGTCACATTTGTATAGCTTCTCTTCAGGACAGCTTCATGTAACAGTTAGCAAAGCCCCGCCCACAGCCGACACAGCCAAGATAACACATTTGGGTTTTCCTGTTGAACTTCTTAAACTCGAAATTTTAACTGGCCATGCACACACTTTGACCGAATTTCATTGTCGGCTTAATTGCTCCACTTGTGAAATAAATTGGTGTGCTCCTTCAAATTATTGCATAAACCTATTCATTGTTTAAACATATTTGGTAAAGATGACAGTCTTGTACAGAGTGCACTATACTGAACTTTTGCAGTTACTCTGCATGTGTGGCACTCTTTCTTTCTTTCTTTCTTTCCACACTTATTTATTGTTTAGGTAGTTATGTATGTAGGTAGCATGCACAGAAAATACCTGCTGTTGACAGAAGCATTGTTTTTCTTGTAATGTCTTCCCATTTGTTGGGCAACCTGTGATTTCTTTTAGGCTTACAGTATATATTTACCTTTAGAATTTGTAACCTCGTATGTGTCTATGCTTTCCTCTTTTTTGTGTCATTTATGGCTCATAATATGTATCGCCAGGTTTCAACACTGGATGAGATAAATTGCGCTCTCAATCCTTCAGTGTTAATGAATCCTGACAGTACATATTATGAGCCAATGGCACACAAAGGATAGAAATACAGGCACATATATTATGAGCCCTAAACCATTTTAGAGTTTGCTTCCGAGGTGGTAAGTTGAATCCCCAAGAGCACTGTGGCCACAGATAGTAAACGGTAGCCTACTTTATTGCCATCTAGTACTATACAAGGCATAGTGCAGGTCAGCATTGTTAAGCATATCCCAACAATAACCTAATTATATAGATTTCAGATGTCTTGGAAAGAAATTAACCTCATATTTCTGGTGAACTCATCTGTTTGTGTCTTATGTTGGTTTACAATAGAGGGGAATTGCCCTTGAAAGAGGAAGCAGTAGGCTGTTGCATAAAGTGTTTTTCTACCCGACTGCCTGTGTAGCCTATTCGTCTCTTAACCAACGACAACCTTAGTCTAGCTCTTTTAAATGCACCATGCTTTTTCTTTTGGTCTGTACTCATTTTTAATTTGTAATAATGTAGATGTTCGTGTCTACTGCAGCTCTCTCAGTGTATAAATAGCTCTCAGCCGACCACGCGTTTATATCCTCTGTATTTCTCAGTTCTTCTCCATCAGATTCGTACTTTATAACCTTGCCGAGTGTAACAAGCGATCGCGAACAAGGAAGAGTACAGCATGTCCACAATTATCGTATGGAGAGTCATTGCGTCATAGAACGAAATGAACGCCCTCCAGCATCCCAGAATTCAGTGCGCGAGCTGCAGCGCACTGACAAAGAAAAAAGAAAAACAAGGGTGGGATTTGCACAATACCTCGCATCAACAATAATAGTCGTGACAAAGGTAAACTTTTCCTGTTACTCAATTATGACAGTGATGTGATTGTGACCATATAATAAAATATTTTGTTACAACTATGTCTGTCCGGGTTAATATGGACACCATTTCATCAAGCTAGCAGGTCCAGCTGGTCAACAACCTGTGTGGCAGGAGATATATACAAGCTCATATCTGAGTTAGCACGCCGTTAAGTGGACTGATTTTGTGCTATGATCTTCATGTTAGTAGACCTCATCATCATCATCCTAGTTAAACTTGGTTTTACCTGAAAAAAATTACGAAGATGGCTTGCTGTCTACCTGGCACCGGCTGCTGTATTTACGTTAACCAGTCGTGGGATATCGCTAATGTTTACCAAATTCTAAGTAGTTAGTACATTTTTGACAACACGACAGTCTGTCAACAAACATATGACAGCATGACTGCCGGTGTGACACCAGTGCCACCTCGTAAAAGCATACTGATATAATAGCAGGTTGTTTGTGGTGTGGTGTTAGCTCAGGCTAGCTCCTCGCTCGGTATGTTGGACAGCATTCGCTTTAATGTGTCGATAAAATGTCATTTACTATAAAGCCTTTCGCGAAGTCTCCATCAGTTTGAGTGCTTTGACAAGACAATTGTTTATTTAAAACAAAATAAACCATAATCTACCAACTGGCTAATGCACATGTTATGCGTTGTTGGGCTACCGAAGTAAATGTGGACAGTATTGCGGAATACCGCACGCGTTAGATATGCCTGTAAACATGGTCACGTGACTAGCCACGTGTAGCTGCCAGGGTTACGAGACGGGAACTTGCCAAACGCTTTGTGACGTTAACTGAAATATTCAGGGATGTCTTCTTTTATTCTGGAATAAGAATGTACAGGAAAAAAACACACACAATGTGCTTGGGGTTTCCAAATTTTTAACTATATCTACTTTGTTCCTACACTTATTGGCCTATACACCTCTCCCCAGCCATCCAGCCATCAGAGAGACAGATTGAGAGAGAGAGAGCCTGGTATGAGTATATCAGGCACAGCAATGTCACTCAGATTTCAGTGTTTTTCTAGAGTTCCTGAATAGTCTATTGATCACTGATGGTTTGGAGACAGTAAGGAGCAGTGGTGGTTCACTGGTTAAGCCATTGTCCCACTAACTGGGTTGGTTTGGACAAAATGAGCCAAATGAATCCATCTCTAACTGTGTAATACAAGGTTGGTGTGTTTATAACAGTGTACACTCTATTGTGTTTGATTCCCTCCTACAAGGGCCAGACGTACTACCATGCCAGTGTCACTGCTGTGCTGACAATGATGTGCTGACAAATACTTTATACTGACATATAGGGTACAGAAGTGCTTACAAATAAGCTATAGTCATTAATCATACACAGGCGTATTGTACATGTAAGAGCATTTTTACAAGCTTGTCATCGTACAGCAAGCAGCTTCTGGGTTTGAACCCCGGTTGACCTGGGTCCTTTCTGTCTGGAGTTTGCATGTCTCCCTGTGCCTTTGTGGGTTTCCTCTGGGTGCTCCTGTTTCCTCCCACAGCCCAAAGACATGCAGATTAGGTCAACAGGCTACTTTAAATTGCCCATAGCTGTGAGTGTGGGTGTGAATAGCCGTTCGTCTCTCGTGATAGATTGGCAACCTGCCCAGGGTGTACCAACATTCTCTCCAGCTTCCCTACAAGCCTTGATGGATAAGCAGTATAGATATTGGATGGATGGATATAAATCCGACCTAGTATTAACACAAATCCTTAATTTTCTACAGCCAATTGCCTTTTTTTTCCCCATAGCATCATTCACGGAACTGTTAGAATTCTTTTTGTGCCACGGCTCTTTCGGTACACTGACTCTTGTTTTGTTACTAGGAATTTAGAAAAAGAAATCTCAACGGTCCCTATGTTTTTTTTAGGCTAATCATCATGCTGCAAAGGAACTGAGTGAGCAAGGCCAGCTGATGTTTAAGGGAGCTTCTGCACACTCTGAGTCAAAAAGAGAGTAAAAGCTGAAGGGCTAGATTCGCTCAGCCTGTGCCAATGCAGCAGCACAGACGGCAGCCCGACCTAGTGGAAGGAAGACTTCCAGTGTTTGTGTTCCCCACAGAGCTGTTTTTTTATGCAGATGAGCAGGCCTCACACAAGCAGGTGCTTACCCTCTACAACCCATATGAGTTTGCACTCAAGTTCAAAGGTAAGATCAACACAAGTCTGCAAGCAATACATGACTGTCAGTCAGTATACTACAAATGGTGCACTCATGTAACTGTTTTGCTCTTGCAGTCCTGTGCACAGCACCAAATAAGTATGCAGTAGTGGATGCCACCGGTGCTGTGAAGCCACAATGCTGTGTAGACATGTAAGCTACTTAATGAGTTTCTCAACTGTCACTTTCAGTTCACCACTTAACAAAGGATATGTTCTTTATCTAATCTTTCACTTTTAGTTTTAAAGCCAAAAAACCTGGGTATAGATAAAAAAAAATAAAAAAAAGTAGAGCATATTTAGTATTAACATTATCTTAACAAAAAAATGTGAAGGACATGTTTGGGCATCTGCCCGAGCTATTAGGGATTTTGCATATTTGCAAAGACCGGTCTTTCTTACTGCCAGGTAAAGATGACTTTAACCTGATACCTATAATGCAGTTAGGAGAATGTAATAAATAAATGAATAAAAGAGTCATTAGTGAAGTTCTAACAAATATAAAATGTATGATGTGATTTTTTTTGTTTTTAGTATTTAAATTGACAATTATTTTGGCATGAATAGAGCATATAGTCATGGGAAAAAAGAAAGTACACGCTTCTTCAATTCTAGGTTTTTATTTACCAGGGCCTAAATAACAACTTCTATAAACAAACAAATAATCTCAGTTGACAACAATAAAGAAAACAAAATGTATTCATTTCTTCCCAAAAAGTAAACCATCATTTAGAAAACAGGTGGGAAACAATAAGTACACCGTTTCTTTTTACATACTCATTAAGAGAGAACTTAGCATCTAGGTGTTACTAATGAAATGCTCAAAATGAATTAATAATCAAGAAGTGTTACTATCTCTATCACTATGCACAGAAGAAAAGACATCATCTATGACTTCAGTGAAGCTACTGTTTCTGCTCATCAATCTGGAAAGGGTTATAAGGCCATCTCCAGACAATTTAAAAAGGATCATTCTACAGTGAGAAGGATTGTTTACAAACGGAGAGCCTTCAAGGCAGTTGCCAATATTCCTGGGAGTGGGTGTCCCGGCAAATTCAGTTCAAGGTCAGACCGTTTATTGCTCAGAGATAAAAAGAAATATCGAATAGCTACATCATGTAACCTACAGGCCTCTGTAAGTGAATGTTTATGTTCATGAGAACACAATCAAAAAAGACTAGACAAGTATGTCTTTCATGGAAGGGTGGCTCGGAACAAGCCCCTTAAATATGGAGCACAAGTTAGGTTTGTAGAATTGCATCTGAACAAACCACAAATGTTCTGGAACAATATTCTTTAGAGTAATGAGATGAAGGCGTAGATGTTTGGTCATCATGCATAGCGTCCTGTTTGGCGAAAACCAAACACAGAGTGTCACCGTCAACCCCTCATACCAACTGTGAAGCATGGTGGTGAAGGAGTGATCATTTGGCCTTGTTTTGCAAACACAGGACCTGGGAAACTTGCAGTCATTGAGAGAACAATGAACTTCATTTTATACCAGAACATTTTTGAGACAAATGTGAGGCCATCTGTCTAGCAGCTTAAGCTGAGCCAACATTGGGTCATGCAACAGGACAGTGATCCCAAGCACACCAGTAAATCAGCATCTGTATGGCTGAAGAGGAAGTAAATCAAGGCTTGGGAACGGGCAAGTCAAAGTTCAGACCTCAACCCCACTGATACGCTGTGATGGGATTATAAGAGAGCTGGGCATTAACAAACTCCCTCAAACATCAAAGCAGTGTGTTAAGGAAGAGTGGGCCAAAATTGCCCAAAACAATGTGAGAAACCGATCAACTTGTACGTAAAATGTTTACTTCAAGTTATTGTTGCTGAATGTGATTCTACATGTTACTGAATTGCAACATGCGCTGATTTCTTCTAATGTTGGTTTACATTTTTTAGAAAAAATGACTACATAGTGAAATCCGTTGTTTTTTTATGTTTTCAGCTGAGGTTGTTTGTTAGTGAGGACCACACAGTTGCTATTTTTGCCGTGATAATTAAATACCTAGAATTGAAGAAGGGTGTACTTTCTGTTTTCCATGACTGTAAGGGTTCATTTTTATCTTTCCACTTTGACCTCTTGCCGTTTCCTCCACCACACAGAGTGATCCGGCACCGAGACATGCGGGCCTGCCACTATGGCGTGATCGATAAGTTTCGGCTGCAGGTGTCTGAGCAGAGCCAGAGGAAAGCTCTGGGCCGGAAGGAGGTGATGGCAACGCTGCTGCCCTCAGCAGCTCAGGAGCAGCCTCAAAGCCGGCCCCAGGAGGAGGAGCGCAGGATGAAGGAGCAGCTGGCTGACAGCTTGTTCTTTGAGCAGACTGCATTCCAGACAGGTAGTGACAATCTGTACTAGACCTGTGAAGTCTCATGAGACTTGACTGATGAATAAGCACGTGTGAGTCATGCGTGTGGAGCGTGTTTGGTGGAGATTCAATGTATCCGCTTTGTTTTTTATTGAAGCAGGATCTTATGTGTTGCTTTAAGCTGAATAGTTCAACTTCATTTTAAGCCTTGGTTTACACATAGAGGAACACGTATACATTTAATATATGGAGGTATTTATGTTTGTTTATTCTAATTATGTTTGGAAGGAATTAAATTTAGTATTCAGTAGGGATGCATCAATAGCAATAATTGTATCCGGTATCGGTCCAATACCATGCTCATTTATTTGAACTTGTGAAATGTGCACCGATACCTACATCTGCTACAACCTGATACTATGTGATGGCAGCCTAGTGTATATTGTCCAAATGACGGGCAGACGGCATGAAATGACAGCAGTCTAGAAGTATTTCATGATTAATGATGGCAATCAAAGCACAGCAGACTGTAAACTGTGGTCAGCAAAAAATAGCCTGATAAAACATACAACTCAGCACAAGGAGTTTATTACTAGCAGCGCCTAGGTGAGTGAAAACAACAGCCTTTCATCTGTATGTTGTTCTTGATGGTCAGCAACTATTGATTCTTTACAATGAGGGATTCTGACCCGATGAAGACAACTAGATGTGTTTTACTTAGGCGACAGTTGTATTACATTACATTACATTGGTTGATTAATGCTAACTAGGTCATTGCAATATCAGTATCTGAGAGTACAGAAAAAATATATACTTGTACTCAGTTTGTGGAGGAAATGTTTCCAGATTATTCTGCAGTTCCATGTTATATCACTAGGTAGCAGTAGAGAGCCAAGTCCATGACTAGTAATTTGTAACCGTGTTACAGTTTGTAAACTGTGTGTGTGTGTGTGTGTGTGTGTGTGTGTGTGTGTGTGTGTGTGTTCCACAGAGAGTCGTGCAGCATCAGGAGGCCCCAGCCTGCTAACCGTCCTGTTGGGCTTAGTGTGTATGGCTGCCCTTATGCTCCCTACTCTAGGAGAGCACGAATCCTCAGTGCCTGTCTACCTCCACTTAAGTGTTAATAAGAAACTCGTAGCTGCTTACGTGTTAGGTGAGTCGCACTGTGAACACAGTGAGTTGCAAAGTAGCGTGTTTTTTGAGCGCATGTAGTGATTGATTTTTCTATGCCTGTTCATTGTATGCAGGTCTTCTTACAATGGTTATCCTCCGCACATGAAGTGCCACTGTTTGATGACACTGTACAGAGAGGAACTGAAAAAAAGAGGGGAAATAGACATTTGCACAACCAGAAGAATTGTGAAAAAAAGGGTGAGCCTATGTGATAGATAAAAGCCACCCTTTTAAAAGGAACTAACTGCTTAAATGGCATTACAAACATGTACGCCCAATGAAGCTGCAGACATCATGGGGCAAGGGAGGGATGTACTCTAAGTGGACACCCAGAAACACTGACTGAGCTGGTGACTGAGCCACGCTGAACTATCAGGGATGGCGGGAAGGGGGTGTGTGCATAACCGGGAGGAATATGTTAAATTAAACGTGTTTTACTTCATGTCCTTTGTGTCCGTGCTGTTTTGTTGCTGCCGTAAGATGTGGAATGAACATGCGTTTGGCTTATTTTGAGAACATCTTTCGAGTCCGCCATGTTTGTCACTTCATGTTTGGTTTTCATCCACACAAAAAAATAAATATATATCTATATATATATATATATTCAAAGATGCTCATGAAGAATAAATATATTTTTAATAATACCTTACACTGGTTGACTAAATCCAACTCATTAGCATTCATTTCTTAAATTCAATTAAATTAAATTCAAATTCTATTGGTCACATACACAATCATACATGGTACAACATGCAGTGAAATGTTTCCTCTGCATTTATATTCCATCTATCCTTTATCCATACTGTTTCTCCGTTAAGGGTTACGAGGAAGCTGGCGCTAATCCCAGCTGACTTCGTGTGAGAGGTGAGGGAACACCCTGGGCAGGTCACCAGTGTACCGCAGGGCTAACACAGAAAGGTGGACAGCCATTCACATTCACACCTATGGGTAATTTAGAGTAGCCAGTCTTGTCTGCATGCCTTTGGACTGTAGGAGGAAACCGACGCAGGCACGAGGACAACATGCAAAGTACGAACAGAAGGCCCCAGTCAGCCGGCAGGTTCAAACCCAGAACGTTCAGGCTGTGAGGTGACGGTGCTTACCATTGCACAACCATGTTATATTGTCTATAAAAAATTACATTTTAACCACAAATGATGATGCAGAAGTGAAAAGAAATACTGTTTATGTCCTTTCCCATTTTCACAAATGCACACATTTTCTGTCTTGCACGTAAAAGTTAAAAATGGTGTTTTTAAATGTTTTGTCAGTTTGAGTTAGCAATGAGTGTGAACTGCGCACCAAATGTTTAAAAAAAAATGTAGTATAGTAATGTCTACATTTTGAATTAGGAGCAATTCTCAAGAACCTAAAACGCGAATGACCTCCTACCCAGCAGAAAGCCAGAATACAAAATGTTACAGAGCAAGAATTGCCAGACAAATAATTTATTTTGTAATCTGAAGATCACTGATAAAGCGGACAAGAAAATATCTTTTTGTCCATTTAGAGCGGAGCTCAGCAAAGCACTCGACTCACAAGCTTAAGGTTTACGCTCTTGAAAGAGGACCGCGTAATTTATGTCATTTAAATAAAAGATCAGACAAGTCCACAGGACGAAAAAAAATTGGTAAATCAAACCACAAACACTTCAACCATCAATACAGTACAGAAAGGGGACCTACATGACCCACTTACTGCTTTTTTTCCCCTCTTTGCAAAGACAGACATTCAAAGAAAGAATGTACAGCGCAGTTTTGCCTCAGCCATATTTCTAATATGGGGCAACAAACCGCACTATTAATTTCATTTTCATGAAAAACAGAATTTACAATCATTTTCTTGCTTGCAAATAAAAACAAAACGTATTTATGATGCATCATGCTCGGAGGAAATAAAGCCATTTCTTTTTTTAAAGGAAACTAAGGCATAAAACCATTTACAAGAAACAAAAAAACTATTTACTAAAATTACAAAAACTCAAATGAAGAACAACGTACACAAGTACAATTTTACATCTCTCTTATTTACACTACTTTCATGAATCAGTAGATGACCTTCCTCCACACACGAATCATTTCTATTGCATGTTCAAACGTCTCCATCAGCAGCCGCTTCAATTCTTCTATTTATCTGAACTGCTTCAGGAATTTCTCGCTGAAATTCCTGACAGTGTTCTGCAGTAGTTCACCCCATGCAAAAAGGCATTAAACAAAAATAACTCCTTTTGTTTAAGGTTGGTACAGTCACACAGTGATATCCCAAAGAGAAGTGAAGGGTGAAGCCACCGGGTTTAAAGGGCTGTAAAAACACACTGCAGTGAGACAGTTCACTTCTCTGACAAGGCTGAACCATGTCCTAGGCTGGGAGACCTTAAGACAAATTGCAACTCGGGCTGTTGAATGTGCTGTAGTGTTCAAATCCTGGATTTAGTGGTACAAATCCCCATTAATATTGCATTCGACCAACATTTGCTCCGATTCCTAAATAGCCGACGGCGACCGTTAACTCCATTAGAAAAACTTAATGAAGCACTAAGAGTGATAAACAGGCACTCATCAATGGTGCTGCCGCCTCCTTCCATCTACATGAATAATGAAAGGCTAATCCTTACACGCTTGACCAAAGGCAGATACAAACTCGGTTGTAAATGTATGGAAGTGCAATTGTGCCCAACTGCTCGAGCACGGTGCACGTCCTCTCTCCTACGCAGATCACAAATGACAAGCTAATAGCCGTCAGAATATATGTACATACGTACAAAGGAAAAAAATGAAGCTCAAACCAAAAATAAGTTAAATTCTTACGCAATACCTGTTGGCAATCCGAGTAAATCAAAAACCTAGGGTAGCAACCTAACGGTACTGTTGCTGAGCGAACACGTCGCTCTCCAAGAACTTTGTTTACATTAGCAGGCCCGTAAATTAAGAGAGCTACAAATTCGCACAGTAACTGCAGTGTTCTGGAATGCTGTTTGTTTCATTATGGAGCATCACCCCAAATATTACACCTTTATATAGCAGCTGGTGCAAACAGCATTCACAGTCTCCACCCCTGCCGACTGCCCCAACGGGACGGTCCATACAAAACACCGGCAGGACTTTGGCTTCTTTTATTACAGAGCTTCCCCACACTGTCCCACTGCGAACGCAAATCCTCACCAGAAAATCAAAGACGAGAACAAAAGCACGGTTGAGAAGGCGTGGAACAGAAGAACAAGAAACTCCAAAGGCTCATTCACGTGGCCCTTCTTGTTAATATATGATACATGTTGATCACTTAGGTGAAAGATCCTGGAGGGGGGTGAAGGGCGAGTTGCTTGAGGAGGGTGAAACTCCTTCCATCTTAGCTGGAGAACCTGAAGAGGAGCCAACACTGCTGAGGCTTCCATCCAGCAGGTCAGAGGATAAACTGTAGGGGGAACACAATCACAAATTACCACCACTGAACTGGAATTTATCATCTTAAACATAAACGTGAGCATCAGGTCCAAATAAAAAGGTGCAACTGTGTCACTTATCTGGTACACTGCCTTATATAATTTAGCCCAATAGCGTATTAATGCGAAAATGAAATTATGAATGGTCACCTTCCACTGATCAGTCTCAGATGTTTCCAGTTTATAGACGAACTACCCTGTGTTTTATCCATGTGTTTAATCATTCCAGTCATAATAACAACCGATTATACAACACCACCGTCAATCACCACTACAGAAGACACACCATGAGCTGAGTTCAGGCAGGTGGGCCGTCTCTGCGGACAACATGGTGGTGGTTCCCTGGAAAAGTCTCTTTGGCTGGCTTTCTGCTTCCATCTCACCTGAAACTAGGAGGTGATGCAACAGATTTAATAAGAGACAACAGAAATTCAATAAAGGGTGCATTTCACAGTCCTGAGTACATAATTAAGAATGACTTACCGCCCATCTGGCTCATGACAACCATCAAGACTGATATGGAAAAGGTTAACAAGAGTTTCTTTCAATATACTTTGGATATAAAAATGTCCAGACTGCGCTTAAGATTGCAGGTCATTGTAAAGGAAAAATGAAACCGAGATAAATTGCATCAGATTTTCCCCCACCTTTTATCTGACGTAGCAAGCATTAATTCATGTTTTTCACGTAAATTAGTGTGAAAAACAAACATATTTTAGAAGAAAGGGAAACTCGCACTGCATTTTCGTTCCACTCCTGGGGGCCCCTACACGGTCACAATGCAACTTTTATTAGTGAACTTACTGCAATCACTTAGGATGACGGAGACATTGTGTATCATGCTGGGCGTGGTGACACACTTCCCTCACAAGCCGTACAGATTTACCATTACGAAACATGGAGATGTTCAGTAAGTTGTGCAGCACGCATAAGGTTTTTAAGGAAGCAGCTGCCATTGCAGGATTAATTTGCAGCTTTAATCGCGGAATACAATCGGAGTTTACCGGCTTAGTACATCTTGAGTTGTCAAATTTGTTCCTCTCTTCCTTGCAAAGAAAATTCCAGATCTATCAAATTGTAAGTGGATTTCCTTGTGCACAGAACTCAAGTCATGCCACAGGTTTTCAACAGGATATAGATGTGAGGTCTGACTCGGCCGTTCTAAAACACAGGTCATCATTCTTCAATTCTTTATTTGTGCTTTGGGTCGTTATTGAGCTGGGAGGTGACATTTTTCTTCGCCGTCAGCTGTCTAACAGAGGCCTGCAGGTTTTTTGCCAAAATAGACTGGTATTTGGAGCAAGCTCTGATTCCTGCTATCTTGAGAACAGCTCGGTAACTGTAGCAGCAACATGGCACGATGCTGCCACCAGCATGCTTCATGGTGGGTATGGTGTAAACTCTATTTTAGAATTATGTCCAAGACGTTCTACCTTGGTCTCATCGGACCGTAACGTTTTGCCACACGGCTTGAGGGTTAGGCAGGCGTAGATGCTTTCGTTCATAAGTAGGTCAAGCCACCTTACCCCATGTTAAGAATACAAGATTATCACATGCAGGAAGCGACCTGCGCTTGCGAGACATTCACGTAGCTCCTTTGATGATGTTGTTGGTCTCAGCAGTTTCCCTGGTCATTTTTCTTCTTGTATTTTTGTCAATTTTTGAGGGAAGCTCTGTTCTTGGTAATGTCACTGTGGTGCCCCATTTTCTCCACATGATGGCCTCAAGTGCTCCATAATACATCTAATGTGTTGGAAATTCGTATGTACCCCTCTCCTGAGCAACACCTTTCAACAGTGAGATCCTGTACATGCTCTGAAAACCCTAAGATCTTGGAAATGAAAATCCCACAAAAACAGCTGATATTTATTTATATATGATTATTACTTTTGAACACGAGCCGGAACGCAATTGGTTAATACTGAGCACAGTCATATGGCCTATAATAAAAGGGTGTACATTAATGAACAGTATAAAAAAAAGATTGGACATGATTTTTTTTTTTTTCTTGGTTTCTTTTTGTACATCAAAAAACCTGCAATTTTAAGTGATGTGCAGAATTTTGATATCTTTTTAAAATGCTGCTTGCACGAAAGGCACAGGGCAGCTCAACACACTTTGAGAGCTATAGCTGCACAATTCTGAACATGAGTTAAGACACCAATGATTGTCTAGCATCCCTGTGACGGAGGAGAAAAGGAATACCATCCCACTCAGTCAGCAGGGATAATCATGTCCCGCTATAATTCCTGACATGGTCAGGAGAGCAGGAGTCCGTATTGCCCTACGGACAATTTGGAGTCCTTATTAGAGGCACAGAGCCATCGACAGTAGCACCACTCGGGTCTAACCACACTAATTTTGCACATAAGATGATAATTTTACCTTTCCGTTTGATGGGCCCCAAAATGCTGGGTCTAATGCAGTTAATGGGGCTCTGACTTCTCCTGCTGAGCACACAAAGAGTAAGTTCTACCAAATGTTTAATATTTTAAAATAAATAAATTGAGGGAAAAAAAAAAAAAAAAAAAAAAAAAAAAAAAAGAATTTTTTTTTAAATTAAAATGATGCGTGTTCACCTGAATCGACGTGTTGGGCTGGGAATGGGGCTGGGAGTTAGACCATTACTGCTCACCAAAATTTGCAGAGATGGAGAGAAGCACTGCTGCTCATTAAGGAAGGAGAATTTGCATGAACATTAGCAACATCAAAATCAGGACAAATCCATGTGTAGTGCTTTGCTTAATGAAATCCTAATATTCATAATACCTTCTTCCCAATTCCTCTGGTGGGCGATGGAGCTGGAGATACAGGCACAAAATCAATACGCTTCGGGGATGATGAGGAGGATTTCTCAATGTCATTGTCACTCTGGAAATAACAGTATACACATTCAGCTCATATCACAATCAACATCAATGTCCTTAGGAGTTACTGCAGTTATTGGAGTGCTATACTACCAACGCAGTCTGTTCTTGAGAGACTGGTGGCCCTGTTAACTCCAGGTTACTCTAGCATGCTGTTTCTAAATCCACGTTCTCATCAGCGGGGAGAGGTGGACGTGTTGCGGCAGCAAAGCCGCTGCATGCAAACTTTAGCCTTTGTTCATTTACAAATCCTTTACATAATTTAAGGTAGCCTTGAAGCTTGTGTATTTCTGAAATAAACAAGTGGGGCACAAGTGTTAAAGAAGACAAAAGTGCCCTCCCGGGTGATGTGGCGTACCTCGGCATACAACTCTGTGGCATTTCTGAACAGAACAGTAAGCCTTACCAGACTAAGGCTTTCCTCCCATGACTGGCTCATTTGCATGGCTGCCTGCACCTCCCTAGATGGACAAAAGGGAAGAAAAGAAAAATATCACATAAAAATAAAAGGGAATCGATGAACATAACAAGCCCATAGAGAGGTTGCTGATGCCAAGATTTCATCTGTTTAAAAAATATTTTATTATAGTCACCCATAATGAAGATAACAGCATCCGGAAAGCCAGTTATTTACCGTTCATGAGCTGTTTCCCTGTTCATCACATCAACCCCCTCCTCCTACAAAGAAAGACATACAGATTGACTATTACTCTAACATTACTCTCCAAAAAACAGTAACATGCACGCTCCACTGTCGCACTAAAAGGCACAGGCGAGTGCAATTAAATCTCAAACCCTGTAAACAATTAAATACAAAAGAAAAAGTTAACTCAATAGATCTGGAAAACCTTCTAATAAATGGGGTACTAACAGCGTCATGGCGCATCACTGGGTAGGTACCTCACCGCAACTTTTTCAAAATACAGATACTTGTTCATTTCTTTTCTACCAGATTAAGCTCCTTACTCCAGTGGATCTCATCTCTTTTGTGTTCAATTGTAACTTCGCAAACGTTGGTTGGTTTGTTGAAATGCTGGATTTCACAAACCCGTCCGTCTGGACTACTACAGCAACCTCGGTTTCTTTGCCAAATCAAGGAGACTTGATCTTTTTGTTTCCTGGTAGTCTTCGTTATATATTCACAACGATGTGCAAACAGATTTCAGAAAAGGAACCGAAGTCTTTATAATAAGAGTTTCCTTTCATTTCCACTAACAGCTTGTGTATAAACTTCCCATTAATACTCGGATACGATTAAACGGTTAATATCTTGAGGCTATATTAGGATAAAATTCCAAACAGTAACATACGAACACATGTATTAGATTTTACACATGGACGGAGACCTGGTTTACCTGTTTGATTCTTTCAAGCCTGGTGCTAGGGACGCGAACCGGAGAAGACGGGACCTAGAGGATACACAAAGAACGATAAGCACTGAGAACCTTGAACACGGTCACAGTGATTAACAGCCCAAATGAACCAGTTTCGTGGCGTGTTACACACCATGTTAGGTCGATTAACAAGAGTTGTGCTGTTTCTCCTGCTGCGTAGAATCTCTCTTTGGAAAACCTGAGAGTTGTCACTGTAGAACAGAGAGTTTAATGGTTACTGAATGTTTCAGGAAAGCCAACCTCGGATAAACAAAGGACATAATGCGTGAACATTGTGCGAGTTGTTTACTACCAATACAGTCTGTGCTTTAAGACTGATGGCCCTGTTGACTCGGTGAAGTGTGTATGTTTTTTTAGCAAGTCTGTGAATCCACACTCGACATCCAAGAGTGTGGTTAAGTAACAGCCATGCAACTGGCTGTAGATTAGGTTAACAATAAGAATGAAACTTGAAATCGAGATTAGTTAAAAGGTCATGAAGGTTAGACGGTGGATCAACCTTAAGCCGTTAATCATAGGCTCGCTGTTGGATCGCCTCAAGTGTCCTTCTCCCTGAAGCAGAGCCGACGGCATGTCCAGGTCCAGCTCCATCTTCTCTTGCGCCGTCATTGCTTGGTTGTTCATGGTGCTTTCTAATGTCCGAATTCGTCCTGTACCGCGTAGAGTTTCTCTGCTATAAAGCTACATCGTTAAAGCAGCCAAAGCAAGTTGAACTGACGCTTTTATTTGCGCATCTCGCAGTTTTCAGGCTGTTAGCCAAGGCTAACGATACCTGCACGTTTAAGGACGTCTACAACCGAAAGCAGTTGCTAGTTACATGCATGACCGGACTAACCCAAGATTACCAGCCTGTAGACTAAAACATGTGTCCATCTCTAAACTTTACTGATAAGATTTTAGCTTTAACCTGGATGAACACGCGCTCTCGCCAAGGCTCCGTCCCGTACACAACTTATACAGCTATCTGGCTTGTTAGCTTAGCTTGATGCTCCTTCGTCAGACTCCATCAAGCCCAAATTCCAGATCCTGCAGTCTTTCTGAAAACGAAAGACGTGTAACAAAACATCCAGGACAGAACAATGACCACACCGTCCCCGCAACAACAAGAGCTAGGGTTATTTGGAAACGAACCGCTTACGAGTGAAGCACAATAATCTTCATTTGGTCATCATCGGTAAGGGAAACTAGCTTCTGAGCTAATTAGCCTGCCTGGATATGCCGCTTACGCTAGCATACAATGCTAACCCGCCAATTGATGTATTACTGAGCAAACAATCAACTTATTTCCATCCTCCTCTATCTGTCCACTTTCCTATCTGACCATCGGTTTGAACGAATATATAACGCGGGTGCATCAATCGTTTCCATCAAAGTTGTGGTTATTCCTTTGGACGCCGAAGTGAACATCAGGACTCAACCAAGCGGTTCCGCCCCTCCTGTAGTCACCGGGTGATCGACAGGCCTTACAGCCAATCAAACGGATCGGATTCTGCACGCGTGCGTTTTTGAAAAGGGAACTAGTGCGCGAGTAGCAAATGAAATCGCAGCTTGGAAACTACTTCCTGAAAACGTCACGCTCCCTACGTCATTGTACCGCCTTAATTTTCGGCCCAGGGAAACACATGCGTGCCTTGAGCTCTTTGTTGGTCAAGTTACCTTACAAATTGTTCTTTAAAAATACAAGATTCAAAGTGTGTGGAAACATTTATAGTGAAGCACCGAATTATACCATAGCTGCAGATGTATTCTCGCACACCTTTAAAAACACCCATTATTCACATAATAGCAGCCTTGTAGGCCAATACTGGAAGGCCTATCAGTAATCACAACAAAAGCAGCTGCTAAGCTACATGAGTTAAAAGACACCAACATTTTTGTGTTACTGTTGATGTCCTATCACGTTATGATTGCTTAGCCTGTCTGAAATCCTCTACTGCAAAAGTAACAAGCCAGCCTGGGTTTTAAGGCCTTACCTCTCCTGGAGCAAACACCCTCTCTTCTCAGCTCGTTCCTCAGACTGACCAGCCTACTGCAGTTTAAACATGCTCACACTTTCCAGATTGAGTCTACCTAACACTGTGCTTTATCATGTTATTACACTTTCTGTATTTCCGATTACAGCATATGCGAGGAGTCATATCTATTCTGCAATTTTTTCACATGGTAATCCAATACCAACACTTTCATTCCAAACTATTGTCACACTTTTAAAACAGGAGTGCTAGTTATTATAAAATACTCTCTAATCTAACTGCCTATTCATGTTATTAATGCCTTGTTTGTGCACTATGAAGACTTTAGGCAACCATTACAGAGACATTTTTGTTTCTTTCTTTATTTCATCATTTCTCTCAGCTACTCAAGTGTATCTTGTTTGTTTTTAGTATGAGTAGTATTAAGCCTGATTTCACATGGACCATAACTTTTAATGGCTATAGTTTAGAAAACTGAATTATATCAAGTTTGGTTGGCATTGTGAAATGGGTAGTGTTGCCAGCTCACACCTCTAGGGGCCCTGATTTGATCCAGAGGTCAGGTTGCTGTCTCTTTGGAGTTTCTCTACATGTTCTACTTGAGCCCACATGGGTTGTTTGGCTTCCTCCCACCTTCCAAAACCATACCAAGCATTTCTGGGATAGACTCTGGATCCTCATATTCCTGACCAGGATAAAGCAGATACTGAAAGCAAAAGTGAGTAATTATATCAAAGGTTTTTTGTTTTTTGGGTTGTTGTTTTTTTTGTTGAAAATTCTTCTTTTGACCATTTTAGAATAGCCTACTACCAGGCACAAGGATTCAACAAAGATAGCACAGAGTGGATCAGGAGACATGTGATAATAAGGAAACTGCAAATATATCATGGGAAAATCACTATCATACAACCAAAAAGATATCTCCCAAAAAGTTGGGACACTGTGTAAAATGTAAATAAAACCAGAATGTGATGATTTGCAAATCATGTAAACCCATACTTATTTGAAAATAGGACAATAATAATTATATTTTTATTGTTTTATATATTATATATTATATATTGTTTTTGAAAAATATATGTTCATTTTGTATTTGATGTCACCAACATGTTTCAAACAAGCTGGGACAGTGCATCTTAAGCACTGTGTTGCATCACCTCTTCTTTTAATGACGCTTAGTGAGAAAGTTGTGAAAGTTGCTGAATTAATACTGAATTAGTTAATAGACTGCATATGATCTGCTTCTAGTTTTGCCTTCTTTCTCCACAGCTTACACAACATTGTCTGTCTCCCTCATGAGCCTAAATTTGTATAATATAACATCTACACAGAGTTCACTGGCTATGTGAAATTAAAGAGTCACATGTTTAAGCACCACTCACATCACAGCCTGTTGTCTGTCAGCAGACACAAGGTTTTTTTTCTACTCATGCTGTGGGATGATGTTACAAAGTCATTACTCAGGTCAAGTGATGTTCATGTTGGCGCAAGCCCTGATAAAGTCAACAACTAGTTCTTGGAATTTCAAACTGGGGTAAATATGATAAGTGCATCCTTCAAAGCTTTCTAATTAAAGGAAAAATTAACCCAGAATGACTTACATATTAATGTTTACGACTAGCGTGTAATCTTTAGTGGTGTGCAAGATTTATTTTGTAATGATATTCTAAGTTGGCTGTTTTAGTTTAAACTTCTTTCATTCACATGCTTGTCTGTTTTCATTATGGCTATTGGTTTCCTATTTTATCCACATTGCTGTTCAAATACCTTCTGATAGTGGCACCACTGGGATTTAGCATTTGCTTTAACTCTACCTATGCAGCAGTGCTTTTATCCTTTCAAATCTCTGCACACTCTGCTCAAAAAGCTTCAACTTTCATATTAATCTTCCCATCAACACCATCATGCTTGTCATGTTGTAGATTGCTAACAAGCTGAATCTCTGCCGTAATTAAAAACAACTGTATTGTATTGTTGCATTGCATTCTGGACTCTCAGTCCAGCATTATCTGTCCTCGGTATTTCTACACTTGATTTCTCATTAATTTGACACTGAGCATTGAACATTTCTGAAAAATAATAAGTTATAAAACAAGCACTTGCTCTTTAAAGTCTTTTGTGTGTAGGAGCTAACAGCAAAATCTGATCCTTTATGTTTGATATTTCTGACTGTAGAAGTGAGGTTCAGCACGCGTCACGCCATTGCACTCGACTCCCATTAAAGTGGACAAATGTGGGAAAGTTGAATTAACCACAGGAAGGGAACAAAACAAAATCAGTTTTTACCACTACACACAGGAATAACAAACGGACAAAGTGGCACCAGAAACACGAAGCACATGAGCAAGTTGTGTTTCAGGATGGACTTCAATTAATATTTAATGATTTGAAGGCCACTTCTCTGGGCACTATACAGCGACTTTGCTCTACAAAGGGCAAACCACTCTAAACAACAGTACTATATAGCATAGAGACAGACAATTAATATAGAAGGCATGAACAAAAGAGTGAATGAATAATTGTGAATAGATTAGAGGTGTTAAGTGTGTTGGATAGTACTGTATGTTACAAAAAAAACAGTTTATTGCTTATGTCACAGAAAGTAATAGGCTAGCACTTAAACTATTAAGGTCTAATTCTGAACAATATTCTACTGTTGTGAAATATTTTTTCCTTTTCTAATTGCACGAAGCTTCTGGTGAGAAATGGAAAGAGACAAATACAAGTAAACTGAAAAAATGATTACACTTGATGTTATATAACACATTGGAGATGATTAGAGTGTGTAGTAAGAAAGTGGCCGCTGGGCTCTACACTCCTCCCTCCTGTGTGTGTGTGTGTGTGTGTGTGTGTGTGTGTGTGTGTGTGTGTGTGTGTGTGTGTGTGTGTGTGTGTGTG
>JAQQZR010000002.1:12777920-12790063 GCA_030068235.1 Notoglanidium macrostoma
GTGGTGGACTGGCGACCTGCCCAGGGTGTACCCCGCCCGAAGATGCTGGGATTGGCTCCAGCTTCCCCGCGACCCAGCGGTATAGATAATGGATGGATGGATGGTTAGGGATAGTCAGGAAAAACATTTAATGGTTAAATTCTCAAACTGTTTGAGCACAAATTTTTATTGCGTGTTCAAACAAATCAAAATTCTTCACGTTCTCATAATGTGTGGTGCCAACTTCACACAGGTCATCAAAAATGGTACATTTTGTAGCCATGCTTGAGGTTAAGATCAATAAAGGTGTTTTTGAAGCGTAAGGTGGGCTGTACAGTTTGTGTGACTGGATTTAAATGTTAAAATGGGTGCATTTACACTTTTACTTTTATGTGCATAATCTCTATCCAGCTTTACCCCTGGTAAGCATGAGACTTAATTGATCTAGTGTGATTTGGGTCATCTACAGATGCTGACATGACATATGTACAATACAGGTGAATAAAAGGAGTAAAAAAAAAAGTTCAGTATTTTTTACTTGATAGCTTTTGAGGCGAATAAAGTCCACGGTCATTGGAATAGAACGATCGCTGTTGCGGTTCAGTGCTTTGATGTAGTCCAGCAGGTCTGCAAAGAACTTGTAGCCTCCTTTGAGCACACAGAGGGCAACAATGTGGTGTCCTCCCATATCCTTCATGATTTCTCTGGCCAGTCGCTCAGTCCTGCACGAATCAGGGCACAGTGAGGCTGCTGCATTCTGCTTTACGTTCAAAGTCAGGATTGTGTCAGTTTTCTGTGCTTAAACAACAGTTTTTATGCAAACAAAGGTTATCTGATCTCATATCTGCAAGCTTGTGCTAGTTACTCAACCTTCCCATGACTGAGAGAAGTCTTTCTCTGCGTTTAATGGAAAGGACTAGAGCTAAAAGAATGTTAAATGTTTGTCAAATACCTGTCCATGATCAGTCCATGAGGTATATAGACACGTTCCAGGTCTTCAGCATAGTGCTTTGGTATGCAGAAGAGATCGAGATCATAACCCTGCTCATCATCTCTGATCTGAAATTCACAAATCATTTTCCCGGTTAATAGCGCAGTAGACAGAACTCCAAAGTGAGACAGAAGCTAAAACACACTCGTTCAAGGACGGTAATGGGAGGGTTCAGATTGTCATTAACCCATCTCACAGCTTTTGAGTCATTTAGACTGCATAGTAACGTACACAACACAATCTACACAGTCTTTCCAAGGACATTTAAGGAACACAGACATGAAAAGGCATTGGCTCGGTGCCATTATAACTTGGTCAGCACAGAAGTGCCAAATAAAGTCATTTCACACAAACTACGTTTCTACATTATTACTTTTGGAATATGGAGTTATACATGGTGGAAAATGTCTTCCCTACTCACTGTATCAAATATGTGCTTTTAAAGAGAAGGTATCTTTTAAGCACGGTGTTAAACATGGTGTCTGTGCC
This sequence comes from Notoglanidium macrostoma, assembly GCA_030068235.1. Lineage (NCBI taxonomy): Eukaryota > Metazoa > Chordata > Actinopteri > Siluriformes > Auchenoglanididae > Notoglanidium > Notoglanidium macrostoma. Next base: position 12,779,380 of record JAQQZR010000002.1, read on the forward strand.
AATAGTCTTCATCCTTACACCAACCACACATTTTTAACAGGTCAGAGAAATGTGTTTAAAAGCTGCACAGGGCTTTGCTTGAAATGCATATGCGTTATACGTATCCCCGGGATAAATGTATTAAAGCGGAATGTCAGGAAAATACAAATACGGAAATGTTTAATAAGCAGACTGTTCAAAACCTTTTAGCAACAAGGATGGGTTTAATTCAAAGAATGTTTCTGGATGATTTCTTATAAAATGTTCTTGTTAATCATTTACATTTATTGGTTAAACCTACAGGTCTGCTTCCGTGCCAAGTTACATTCATTCAGGTCTGTTGGTGGACGCGTCTCTTTTGCCATGGCAAAAAATGTTTTCTTTTAAAAAAACAGATTCTGATGACCGCATGCAGTATTTCAGTTAACAGCCCAGTGAGAAAGCCATTCTAAATGCTATAGGCCTGCTATAGTGACACTGTAACCATGCAAACTTTAGTCAGAAGACAGGAACTTCCCTGTTTTTACAAAGTCATACAGAAAGCAAGAAACAAAGGTCACACTCAAAACTCGGGTGCAAAATTTAGTCAGTTTAGATTATGTCTCGCCTCTGCCCTTAATGTAAATTCCTTAATATGCAACATACATTTTTAAAAATTGTCCCTATACATAATAAATCACAGAAATTCTCAATTGCATCTTTAATACACTTTGAACACACTTTACCAACTGTTCATATGACAAAAAATTATCTGCAAACAACCAAGACCACACTGACTGAATATACATTTTCGCAAGTAGCGATCTGCAGGATGCATGCACCCTTCACAAATAGCGCCCCCAGTGGCCAGTTCTCAGTAGATTGACGGAACAGTACAGAGACCATATAAACAAACAATTTTGGTTTAGTAAGAATAGGACCGTCCCTTCAAGTGCCTGAATCTTGTTCTGAAAATGATACTCAAGTTTAATTCATGTCTATGCAAGCAATCACGAGCTCATGAATCATGAGCAATTAAACTTGCCCCTGCTAGAAATGATTGGCATGTGGCGGCCATGTCGCTAAATTCTCAACAGGTTTTGAGCTTCATCGAGGTTCAGACTATACTAAGGAATGCATCACCCGTTTTGTTCTGATATTCCTAAAAAAATAAAAATTAAAAATCCTTGGACTAGCATGCAAAAACAGATTTCAAATATTATTCTAACAGGCCTTAAGGTCACAATCAGGCCGGCCAGATCATCTCTTTTGTCTGAGTATAGGGAAGACAGTACTACCCACTAATTACCAAGTTTCATGTCTGTCTACAATCTATGGTTTGGTCTGAATAATTAGTTTTAACATCCAAAACAAGATGAAAACAAGCAGGTTCCATGCAATATAATGCTACCAACCTGAGATTTACATTGTAGGGCTATACATGGACTGAGGAACAAATCTTATTCAAACAAGCCTCCGAATTTGTCTGGATGGAGAGTAAATAACTTATTAATAATTAGTTACAGCATATGGTTACATCATCAGCCTGTTTGGGAACACTAGTAAGCCTGGTGGTAATTTTATCCTGTTTCTGTCTCCGTGCTGAAAAGAGGCTGGAAGAAAAGACACCGACTCGGGCCTTTGATTGCTGGTTGCGAAGTTTGCAGGACAAAAAAACCCCAAAACAATAAAAAACAGTCCCACCCAATAACAGCAAAGTCTTACTGTTCATAAGCTACACACCTGAACAGTTGTAATTCAGCACAAAAGCAGAATATTAGTTGCTGACTTTTTGACATTCTTGTGCAAGCAGAACACAATCCTGTCAGGATCCTGGATAAGAACTGGAGGGTGTATAGGGTCGAATGTGTGTGTGACTTTGGAGAGCATGATGCAACACCAGGACACTTTGACTGCCATGCAAAATCACTGGACCTCAGTCCCATAGAAAGGCTGTTGGAACAGCAGGTTCAAAAACAGTGATGGAATCCTTTCTTGACAGGATTGTTGTAGTCAAGGCGACAAGAGACAGAACCAAAAATAGGAAAGAAATGACAGCTGACGCGATTTTGTCCAGGGAGTTTACGTTAGCAGGAGTACGCATCAACTTGAGAGGTACAAATCATCAGGTAGTGTTGTTACTGGAAAACAGCCTTTTCTTCATTTTTTACCTCAGTAAAATTACAATTTGGCATTAACACATGCTTTTTAATTGTTCACAGTTACATTAAATATTTACATTAGCATTAGAACAGCTGCAAGACGAGTTCCTCTTGTTGTAAGGAAATTCTCGTGTCTCATCACACGTTAATGAGAAACACATAAAACTGGTTGCCAACAGCACCGACAGTGATGCCTCTTGTTATAAACTGACAGTGATCTACTCTTACTTGTTATAATGTGCATGCAACAAATACCTTCAAAATGGGTGAAAACGTAACGACTTTCAAAGCACCGAGACCGTTTGTTAAATAAACATTTTACCAAATCAACGATTTGGTAAATATAAACACTCGTCATTGTTTTAATCTGTTTATTAGACTTAAATTATATAGATCATCCGGCATACAGGTCCCTGTGAATGGGCTGTTACTATAACACTAAATGTATTCTGACCACTTAGATTTGAGAATTAAAGATAGAAAATAGGAAGCTACTATCAAAACTGTTGCATCATCAGAGTCCATATAGTTTGATATTCTAAGTCTTCTCATGTGATTCATACATTGGTATGGTTTTATATACTGTTAGTCAATATGTTAATTGTAGCCTTATGCTAAGCAATAGTGTGATTGGTCGCTTTTTAACTCAACGTCTCATCCTGGTATTATGCTGAAATGTAAAGCGGCCTAAACATTCCCATTTACTGCAAGGTCAATTTTTAACAGGACTGATTCTACAGTGTCGTTAGCTAAACAGTATAAAGATCAATGGTGTCCTAGGCCATAAAGGTGTCCTGTTGCGACACTGGATTACATGTTTTGAAACCAAAATGGGCATGTGACCACAAGATTGTGTAGTCACTATCTGAGATATGGTATCTGAACTGTAAATGGTTGACATACCAATAATGGTTGGTAGACTTTCAAATTTGCTAGCTCACCTACTACCGCTACACATTACAGCTAGCACAAAAGCTCTACTGAATACACATGTCATTTCAATTACACTCCAGAAAATGTTTTTCACTGATCAATTATTTTCCTCCTGAAAAAAAAAAACCCTCCAAAACAAACAAAAAAAACATTTGCGTTGTCATTATCCACACAACTCTGTGAATTGCTCTGTGGAAATACTTCTATTTCCTTTTCACTGCAGTATTCTTTGCCAAATGGAATTTACTGTTTGCGGTCCACAGTTCTCAAACCTCAACACACAGACATGGTGTTATCTGCAACTTAAAGGTGACCAACGAGATCACGGAGGCGGTTATACAGTGCAAAGGTTACTGCCCCTACTCAAAGCATGGTTTGCAAATTACCAATCTGGTTATGCATCATCTTCAATATTAGTAAGCAAAATTAATTTGTACACAATAATTGTCAAGCTCATTAATTAAAAATATATATACACACACACACACAAAAGTCTACAAGGTTAGCTTTGTGCAGCATTGACGCTGAACACATATTCATTAGAATCGAACTAAATACTCACTCTAAACTATTTTATCTATTCATTAAAATTGCATTTTTTTTTTTAATTAAATACAATAAACAAGCAAATGAATAAAAACCTATAGACACTGAAGAACAGGCAACTGGTTGAGAGTTATTAAAACAAACAAGTTATGCAGTTATAAATATTTGTCTCTCGACACATATGAAATGAAAGGGTGCATATTTGAGTGCCAACGTTGTTATCCATATTTTTACAATCATGGGTTAAACCGGGCTTTTGGAGGAAGGGGCGCGCGCTGGCTCTACATTCTTTCGTAAGTACCAAGAATTTGAGAACGTGTCCAATCTATGTTATTATATAAAGATCTCATCTCGAACATCATGGCAAGGGTTTAATTTGACCATCTACAGTCGGGTGCCTGGGTCTTCCTTTCAGTGTTCCTTAAATCATACTGATGTCAATATTCAGATTCCTTACTCACAAAGTCATTTAATACACAGAGAAACCTTTAAATGAGCAAAAAGAAGCCTTTTTGCTTTGATCAGATGTATGCATTTGCTTTGAAATGAGCAGTACTTGTTTGCAGGACACAGAGAAAGCCATCTCTCTGTCAAGTAGAGTGAAACTGTATTTCATCATCACCATCACTGTTACGTCATTTTATGAGTTACACCGATTTTAAATTACAAGGTAACCCGTTTATTCTATACACTTGTATAGAATTAAATTTGTATTAAATTATTATCCGGGTGTGTTTTCCATTGACGAAAGATGTGCTCTGATGATCTAAGGTGTGTAAAGAGCAGCAGCAGCAGCGTTTAGCCTCCATGTGCCATGTCTGCCACAAACACGCGCGTGCCCCGAGGCCCTAACGCTATCCGCGCTATGCTAGCTACACAAAACATTTAACACGCAAATTATACACCTAGAACAATTCATTCAAGAAAATTGTAGTGCGATTATTATCATTCGCATTTGGTTTTCCCCGCAAGGTTATATGTAAAGGTGTGAGACGCCTGTAGCCGCAGTACAGAGCAGGGTACCTAACGGACAACGATAGCAGCCACACTGGGGAGAAACAGCACGACATACATACCACCACACAGGAGCTGCTGGACGCCATGACCAAACAGTTAGCCGTGTGAAGTTCACCGCTTGTATTCAGTCCTCCGCAACCCGGTTTCTCTTTTAGCCCGGGAAGCCTGACCTCCGACAGCTCTGCTGAACGCACTCTGCGTCTTCCGCACGGCGAGCGGGGCGTGTTAAGCGTAACGTAGGACAGGGCTGTACCCCAAACTGATCACTGCTGATCATCTAGGGCACTAGGTGACGCGTAGAATGCATGAGCGACGTAGTGTACTTGTGTAGGGAGTGTGACGCGATTGGGTAGAGTGACAAATACGAAAACGCACTGCCTACTTGAAAGAGACTGCTGAGTGCAGTGTCACGCAGCATGCTCAAAACGTATAGCAGCGGGTTTCATTGAGCTTATTATAAAACAAAAGCGATTCTATAGCTGGTGACTCAGGCCCCAATATCAATGTGTCATTTGCAAACAATGAGGAAATAAAATATTTCTGCAGCTGAATGCAAGGTGCAGACGATTTTGCGTGGTTGATTCGTGGTGTACCTATTTGTGCTGGAAATATGCGATGTTCGTATTAGTGAGTTAAAATGTGGTTTTAAAATTGATTAACAACAATTAATTCAACTAACTACAATTAATTGCTGTTGCCAATAAGGCAACCCAAAGCAGGAAAACCTGCGGTCTTGGTCATCTTGTGGTAATCGAGTAAAAGTAAAAGAAGTGCCTTTTTAAGAGCCAGGTTAGAATAAAAATGGCGCTGTTTATTCAAAATCCAGAAATTTAATATTCAAAATTCCCTGTTGAGTGTTGGTTAATTTGACACTTTTTGGTGAGGAGTGGGTTATAATGATTAGGGTCATGATGGAGATCAAAAGATGAAGATGAGAAGAGAGATCCGAATTTCAGCATTTGTTGATATTTGCATCTAAGTACATTAACATAGCAGATGGCACCGTTGGTTTGAACCCACCCGTTTTTCAAGTAATGAAAACATATTGGAACATGTGACCAACAAGTGTTTTTTGTTGCCTAAGTGTGCCCCCCTTAACATAATATGAGTTCACCCAGCGCTGTTTCTGTTGTTCTATTATGCGCAAAAGAATCCATTCCACTTGATCGATATGAGAATATACACACCACTGAAATTCCAAATTCCAGTCCGGGTTTCCCTGGTTACCTACAACAACAAACCACCCGCAAGTTAAGTGAATCGTCAGTACAGCCATAGAAAGTAAAAGTGGAGGTTTTTCGATACCGGAGGAGGTGACGTCAGCCCCATTACCATCTCACAATGTCCAACTTTTGCTAAAAACCTTATTCTTTTGTTATATGCACTCAAAATTAACCCTAGGCTACATTACATTAATGTTCAACTAAACAACAAAATATTAGAAGTAGCCTAAGCTTTGCCTTATTTACTGTAAGTAACAGTAGGGGATTCTTGGTTGATGATCAATCATTTGCAATATTTGCTCACTCCCAGGACACAACAGACAGAAGGAAATTCTTTACAAAGAAGCGGAAAGTAAGTCAACATTTCTCCACAGGACAGGGTTTTATTCCCAATGGAAATGTTAGTGCAGTTAGCTGGCCAGTCAATGTTAGGAGATGTGTCAGCTAGCTTAATGTTAGCTAACATTACATTCAAACCCAGTAGCCTACCATATTGTAATTCCAAGAATTAGGCCAAGTCCGCTCTGATGATATTTATTGATTCCCTGTTGTGACTTGAAATTGCATACAGTGAGTGAGCAGAATACTTTTGTATCCTAATTTAGGCCACTAGTATCAGCTACGCCTATTATAGTGCACAGAGCGCCATCTGCTGGTATTCATAATATCAGCAAGAATGAAATAATCGTAATCATAATAAGCTTATTGGGAGTTTAGTATTTTTATCAGTAAGTATAAAATGGTTGCGTCCAAAAAGTTTATTGGGAGTTTAGTATTTTAGAGTTTCAGTATTTTCCGCATAAAACAGTGCTTGGTTCATGGTCCGACAAATTTAATTTTTAAAATTCAGATCATGAGAAGACCATTGGGTTAAAACAGTTGGTGATCACAACCACTAATGAAACAAGAGCGAATATGTCATTTCTTATTTGTTGTTTCCTGCTAATTTATTGGCTTTTTAAAGCTCACTTATTTAAGTTGTTGATAGGAAAAAAACAATGCTTAATCCATCTTGATCTCTCTTGACATAGGAGAGTGATACTGAGTGGGTCAGAGGCAGGAGCAGCATATAGGGACAGTGGAGAGAGTTCTATTGCTGAGGTGAGTGATGAAGGCTGCTGGGCAGATAGGGATGAAATGCATCTCCGAATTTTATGGAGCCTCATTTTGGGCTTGACTCACTTTAAAAGTACAAATCTAAAATGTATTCTCAAAGCTATAATTATTTTGAGTGCATTCCAGTCAGTTATGTACATTTCATGGACATTACTGATTTAAAGGCATAATCTAGAGAGCAGGGGTCTCCAACAGGTAGCAAATAAATACATTTTACCTAAATGAAAAATTGTGTGAGATCTCGCATAACTTCCATAGAATTTTATTTTGAGATTGGCCTAAAATATAAAAGTATTGAATCAGTGCTTGTCAGTAGGCATGGTTTGCACTTAAGTGCAAGTCTGAAGAGAAGACTCACAGGTTTGCCAAACTGACCCAGAAATGCACTTACATAAATGAAAAACTAGTGTCTGTTACTTTTATGCAACAGTACGCCTGTTTTTTTCCCTTCATGCCCCTTCTGTGGCTCCATAAACGTTCACTTTGTGAACTGTATGAATTATTGGGGATTATTGATCAATTCAGACCAGCTTTTACAATTTACAAATGAATGACCTGGTCAAGTGATTTAATGAGGTGCTAAAAATATCTGTAAGTTCATACACGATGATTCTTGAAATTGGGATAAGTGGCTCTAACCCCTATTATTATTCTCAGTACAAGACATCCTGCAATCCTTCACAGGGTTCTCCCCATTTGAACTGCTGTATTGGCAAGCTTCACACCATCTTAAATGTTGTCACAGAAAATTGGCTTCATGCCAAATAGTAAGCTTCACAAAGTAAGAGCAGAATTCAATAACTTCTTGACCTGAGAGCAAAACTTCACACATTGGGTCAGTGAACAAAAGAGAATTTGCTATGCCTTTCAAGGTGGCACCATGAAAGTGGCAGCAGCTCTTCTCTCATTAGTAATTATATCTTGTTTATATTAGGTTTTTCTACTTGCATATCTGTCTCTTTCCATTTCTTCAGGTCTTCCTTTTTTCCACTTTGTAAGAAAAGCTTTGTTATATATTATGCACTCAACACTCAGATAAGAGAACAGGTGGAGATAGCAGGTGGCTTCATGTACACACACAATCAGCTGCTGGTGCTTCAAAGATCTGCATTGCACTCTGGAATATGGTTTAATATTCCTGAAGAGCTGCTGAGACTGTACTGAGGATGCAGAGCTGGATCCAAAATAAAGACAAGGTGGAGATGCTACAAGCCCTTCATCCCCTCCATTATCACGAGAAACATTAGGTCTCTTGGCAATAAGACGGATGGGCTCAACAAACTGATCTCGGCATAGAAAGAGTAGCAATGTAATGTGATTGTTTCTGAGAGTGGACACAGGACTAAGTGGTAAGAATAAAGGTGGAGGGGTTGCACTGTTTGGAATCAACAGACATTGGAATCCAGTACATTACTGTGAAGGAGTGTTGAGAAAGGAGGAGAGTCTGTGTAATATCTGTATAGCACGATATGCTTAATAAATATTAGGAAATTTTTATTGCAATCTTATTGCATGCACATGAGCTTTGAGCACTCCCTGGATACAGTCTGCATGTGCTGCATGTTCTTTTTTTTCTCAGAACATTATTTTCATAACATAATATATATGGTGATAAATATCGTCATCATGAAAATTCCATAAAATATTGTTATAAATAAATTTTTTAGGTCATATCACCCAGCCCTACTCCAGGGCTTAATGTGACACAGAACTGATCTTTCTCATGGCTGAGTGGGGACACAAATCTGATCATTTCAAATTTGATTTGAGTCACTTTCATTTATCGTCCTAAATCTAATATGCATTCAATTCCTGACTATGTGACATGATTGAGAATGTTCAGATCGAAATTTGTGCAGAATTTTACCTATAGGCATGCCAGAACAGATTTCTATTGATTTGTGCTACCTATCAAGATATGCTACTTAGCAGTTGTGTGTTATATTTAAAGTTAAGATTTTAGTGTTGACTTTAAGCTTTAAATCTTAATCACAAATGATTTTTGTTGTTGGTGATGCACATGACTCATGTAAAAATATACCAATGTGTGCATGCATGATGTTTCAGAGGACAAATGCGTGCTCATTAAAGATAGGTAGTCATAGTAGTATGATCAATGGTGTCAAAATCTGGACTAAGGTCAAGCAATACAAGTTGTACAAGATCTAGTGCAGAAGTTGATTTAGATAAGAAAATCAGATAAGGCCTAGCTAATTTCATATGCCTTAAGGTAGGCACTCAACTATAAGGTTACTTCAAAAACATAGCGGCCATGAACCAATCACATTGCAGCATGGACATATGTTAGCATTAAGCTTCCAATATGAAATTTGAATTTAACCCTTTGAAATTATACTAAATTATAGAACTGTGACTCAGCTCATCATTTCACTGAGAATAAAGAAATTCCTTTGTATTTGTCATACTGTAAACAAAGAATTATAGTTAGAAAACTAAAGAAAAATGACAGTTTTGTTTGACAGAGCATGAATTGTACTTTAATATGATATAAAATATATATTATTAATATCTATAAAGATTAAAATGCAATGCTTTACATACACCCTAAACCTCATTTCTATAGCCAGGTCCAGTTTGGACTTAAATTTTGACCAATACTGCAGAGGTATTTATTACATTTTCAATTTTAATATGATCAAGTAGTATTTATTATATGTTTTGTAAATAATACTGAATTATTTTTCAAACTCTACAAACCTTAAATAAACAATTTGATTTCTACAAATACTACGAAATCAAGAAATATTTGATTTACCCAAGATAAATCAAATCATAAGGAATTTGTTTCCTGACTCTCTCCCCCTCCCTTCCTCTGTTTCCCGCTCTCTGTCTCACACACACACATACCCACAAACACACCCAGAGCATGAAAACAGCGACTAAATATGCCATGGATTTACATATTTTTAACCAATGCATGTAATGTTATTTATCTCATTATGATTAGTTTAGCCAGTGTTAGCTATCTAGGCACAGCTAGAGAGTTAGCTAGTTAGCCATAATGAAAAGGAAGATGCTAATATTAGTTTTAAGCTTTTTTTTTTTTTTTTTTTTTTTTGACATTTCTTACATCAACATGATTTGTCATCCAAACATGGTGGATAGTCATCATTGGTGGAAATAATTGTCTCATCCAGTGAGAACAAACACGGGCACTTCCAATAGCTGCTAGTAATAACTCTCAGAGACACTGTAACTACTTAGCAGGTCAGTCAGTTATGACATGAAGTAAAGAAATGTAAATAGGAACTTTCAGATGAGAGGAACTTATTCATAGTTCTTAGAACTGTTGGAGAAACTCACTGCAGGAAGAAATATTATAGTTAAAATATTATAGTTTATATTATTTATTATAACATATAGTTCATAGAAATATTATAGAGAAATATTCTAGTTATTATTAATTATTTATTAATTATTATTACACTGCAAAGCAATTTTTTTGAAAAGTTCCTAAAAGGTTTTTACTGATTGTGACAGGTACCTACTGGGTATGTACAAATATAGTTTTGGTTTTACTGAATCACGTAGGATCTCTGAGAAGTCATGTTTATGTACGTATTACGTACAATAACAATTTTAATTACAATAATGTATTTAGTCATGTTTATGAAACCTTTCACCATGTACATCACTGACAGCACCGAGATTTGCGGGGAAGAAGTCCAAGTGTGAGTGGAGGAAATGAATCTTGAGTGACATGTTGCA
>JAQQZR010000002.1:12790163-12838208 GCA_030068235.1 Notoglanidium macrostoma
ACACTTCCATTTTTGAAAGCATTCTTTGTTTACAGCATTTTTTCACACCTGCCTAAAACTTTTGCACAGTACTGTATTGCAAGGATGGGGAGGGGAAAAATGGGCAATATGGAGTAGAAAATCTCCATATATCAAATAGCTCTGAAATACTTTTCACTATCACTCAGGCTGAAGCAAAGAATTTCTCCCTTTTCCAAATTCCCCAATTTTTGGGGTTAGTTTCAGGTCTTTTGTGCATTTTTGAGAAACAGTTGGGCTGCAAAAATGCTGAAACTTGTCAACTCTGGTCAATGTTATCTTGAACAAAAGTACTTCTAAAACTGCAAAATAAAATCAGCTGCTAAACTTTATGCTGTATGTTGTTGACTTGCAGCTCCCTAGTAATAAGTAGCTTTAAAATTCACTAAATACTACTTTATAAGTCGTGTGATAACCTCTTGACTTAAATTGATTTAAAGCTATGTGGTTCTTAATGTCCTGCTGCCCCAAAATCTGTTGTCACAAGCTGCTGCCTGGCAATTATAGAGAGAGGAGTGTAGAGAAGTGGAGTTCACCCAGATCCTTTTTGGGGGGGTGACAGATATTTATTGCTTATCAGCAACAAAGGTTTTTTTTTTTGTGAACAATTATGAGCCTCATAGGTCCAGTGCAACACCTAAAAAAAGCTAATTTCACAAGCCTGCTCTTGCAGTTATTTGCTTGTACCAGCTCACAATATTTTGTAATAGAACTTAGTTGATGCAAATAATATAAACATAAGATAATTAATACTTTTATGAACACAAATACTGCTTCTAACAGGCCAGTGGCGGTCAGACTGAACCAGACGGTCATTGGCTGTCACCTATGTATTTTCTAGTGAATATTTGAGCATCCACTCCTGCCAGTTGCTCCCACTCCTAATGCACAACTCTACTAGGCACCAAAATCCAAGAGGAAACTTGTAGTTTTTCAGTAATTTTTCGCTTTTAAAAAGGACAATTAATGAATGTTTGTTTCAAGGCACTGTATTCAAGTCCCAGTGTGCTGTGCATGGTGTACTTGAACCTTATATTAAGAACTAAATTATACTCCTAATGCATGTCTTTCATACTGAAGTATGCATTGCCTTTCAAGCATAACCATCATGAAGTCAGTCAATCTATTCAATTGATTTATATCTATAAATTCACAACCCCTTAAAAGGTTAATAAAACCAACCTGCTATAGCAAGGGTTAGGTCATATTATGATGTACTGTTTGGTGTACTGGGCAGCATAGTGGTGCTGTGGTTAGCACCGTCACCTCACAGCAAGAAGGTTTTGGGTTTGAACTGGCCTGCCTAGTGGAACATTTCTGAGAATTTGCTTGCTCTCCTAATGCTTGCATAGGCTTCCTCCTGGACACCCAAAGATATGCAGATTAGGTCAACTGGCTACTCCAAGTTGGCCATAGGTGTGAATGTGAGTGCGAATGGTTCTTCCTCTCCCTGTGATAGACTGGCAACCTGCCCATGGTGAACCCTACCTCTTGCCCAAAGTCAGCCAAGATTGGCTCTAGCTTCCCCACAGCCCTTAAGTGGTATAGATAATGGATGGCTGGACAGATGTTTGGTACTACAATTTAAACTCCATAACAGTCTGCTTACTAATATTATAATATCAGTAATGAATGTCATTTCCTAGCAATGTGTCCTCTAAGGCAATGAATTCATGGACTCAGGTCATGTAAATCGTTAATACTTTAAACAATTAGGTATACATTCAGTGATGTAATTTTCCAAAATGCATGAAGGACTACTACACAAGTCAGTGTAAAGAAAAGTGCATGCTAGCCAATGATCTTTAATCCTGACTCAAGTCTATAAAGAAAGTCACAGATATTCAACAATACTCATGATTATAATACAGTAATAAAATATAATACATGATACAAGAGAAATAAGAGGTAAAGATAATGTCAGTTCGTTGACAGGAAATTAGAGGGATAGGCTCATGATTTGGAAGAGAGTAAAAGCAACCAAAAGGCAGTCTCAAAAGAACAGGTCCAGTCCAAAGAGAAGTTGGTTAAGAAAGAAACTGGGGAACAGAGCATCCATTGGTCCAGTCATGAAACCTTCAGTTTTCATTGGCTTACATTTAAAATGTTTTTTCAGGCACAGATTCAAACTAAGCTCATAACTATAAACGTTATTGGGTATTTTCCATTATTTTCTTTAAACACAACCTCGTTAAAAGTGGAACATGATATTCTTGAAATATTGAGGAAAAATAGCAGAGATGTATGGCCTGTCATCAATGGTTATGGGGTTTCTGGCAATTAGAGAAAAACTGAAACGGTCAATATTGTGAGCTGGCCCCTAGTTTCTACATGAGCACAATAAAAAAATATTTTGTTCTTTGTCCAGCGCCTCCAACCACCATCTGTAAAAGACAAACATGATTATACAGCATGTCTCTAAGAGCTACCAAAATAGTAACTCTCTCGCAAAATATGAAAAGAAAAGGGACAATAAATTTCCAGAAACTCACCTAGTTGCCATTCACTTGAGATGGAGGAGGGCTTCCCCCACTATTATTGGCAGCCCTCTCTCTACTGCGACTCTCTCTCTCCTCATCCTCTTCATCCCGCTCCTCGTTTCCACTGTGATTCTTACAGTACAGTCTATTTGTGGAAATATGCAAGTCATTTAACTGCTAGTGATACAAAAGTTCAGTGGAAGCATTAATTATTGGATTCTGACTGTTATTTGAACAGTAAAGGCAAAATTATTTCTGCGTAGTTTGTAAAAAAAAGTCACAGCATATTTCCATTAAAATGTGGTGGCCGGTGCTAAACAGAAAGTCAGGTCCATAAATATTTAAACAATTAAAATGTTGTTTTTGGAGTTGAATTTAAATGATGAATATGGGCTAAACGTATAATTTTCAGCTTTAATTTGAGGGTCGCCTCCTTTTTAAGGGTCCAAGAGTAATTGGACAACTTGCTGCTCACCCATTCCATGATGTTTGGCGTTCTCTCGTTATTTCACTTACAAGTAAGCAGATAACAGTCTAGAGCTGATTTCAAGTGTCGCATTTACATTTGGAATCTGTTGCTATTACCTCTCCATATGAAGTCCAAACAGCCATCACTGCCAGTGACACTATCTACCATTAGGCTGAAAAATCAAAACAAGCCCATCCATCAGAGAGATAGCAAAAAACAAAAACAAATTGTAGCCAAATCAACTATTTGGTACATTCCTAAAACGAAAGCAAGCACTGATGAGCTCAGGAACACAAAAAGGCCTGGAAGACCACAGAAAACAACTGGGGAGGATGACAACAGTTTGTCAGATCAAGAACTCCCTCCACATCTTATGGCATGGGCATGTATGGCTGACAATGGAACTGCTTCCCAGGATGAATTTGGACATCTTTAGGGCCATTTATATGCTCAGATTTAGTCAAATGCTTCAAAACTCCCCTGAAAGCCGCTTAACAGTGCAGATAGACAATGGGACAAAGTATACTCCAAAACCAACTAAAGACTTCTTTAACCTTACGAGACCTCACTGTCCTCATAAGAGGACATTAGATTTTCTACCAACTACATTGTGTGTATAGCCTTCTAAGATCCTTATATGAGGACCATTAGGTATTACTCTTTTGCCAAACTTCTTCCTGTTTGTGGACACTTAACAAGTTCGATAGTTATCAGGTGCTAAGTAACAAACAGTGAGGAGAAATTACAGGGCATGCAACATTCGAGTCTGGGCAAAGAAGTGGAACGTTCTACAATGGCCAAATCAATGACCTGACCCGAGTCCATTTGAGCATGCATTTTACTTGCTGAAGGTAGAACACACCAAGAACAAACAAGAACTGAATACAGCGGTAATAAATGCCTGTTAAAGCATCACCAGGGAAGAACCCCACCCAAACTTCAGGAGTAACTAACTGCAAAAAGTTTGCAATCAAGCATTAAAAATGACACTATATGATTGCTAGTTTGTCCTATTACTTTTGGTCCCTTAAAAAAAAAAAAAAAAAAAAGGAGGGACCACATATACAAAGTGCTGTAGTATTTACACCATTCATCCAATTTGGATGCAAGTACCCTGAAATTAAAAGCTGAAGGTCTGCCCATGGAGCCAATTTCAACTCCAATATATTGTGGGAAAACAGCAGAAATAACAATAACCCTGCAAATGCCCAAATATTTATGGAACTGATTATATATGCTTGAGACACTACGAACACTTAAGATAAGCAATGATGAAACCACCTGACTAATCTAACCAAGCTTCACTCTAGTAATCCCTCAGTCCAATGACAAAACAAGAAAAAAAAGAAAAAGAAGAATTACTTGTAAATGCCTCTGGCCATGTTCTCTATGTATTTGGCCTTGTCTTGCAGGCCGCAGTGGTAGTGGTAGGTTTTCACACATGCTTTTATCTCGCATCCAATAGTAGCGCCGAGCTGACCACACAGGGTGCATTTCTAAAAATAAATCCATCATATTAGTATTGTCACAAATTAAACACTCACGTGTCATCAGCAACATGTAAGTACATGTAAGTGCAGACACTTCAGCGTAACTGAGAATGTTTGCAAATGGTTAACATTAGAAGCTAAAAAAAACTTCTACACGTTATGTAATGTTATATTAAATTACAACTGGAAAAACCTAATTAATTCATTTGAAAATGTGTATGATGTAATGAAAGCTTACACGCTTGTAACCTCAATACTGATAAAATAAAACTTAATCAAATCTACACAATTTTCCCTAAGCGCTAGTACATCCTAATGTGATAATTGTGCTTTGAGATTGATTATTTTGCACATTTATTGAAATTAACCATGTAGCCTAAATAAATAAATCACTGGATGCTGAAATTGAAGTCTCTGTGTGTTAAATGAATGTTTTTTGCTGATGTTTGTTAGCATTTCTGTGCCAGTATAATAGCCTAAAATAGTGAAGTTCTGTACTTCTGTACAGAAAAGTTAACTATTTAACTGAGGAAAAGTTGACAATTCAACTACTTTTAGAATTACTGGTTCACTAGTAAAACACTAGTCGTGCAATCCCTAGTGCCAACATATTTATCAGGCAGGAGAACACAAAATGTAATAAGTACAAATATTATCCCCAGACTATTTTATATAGCTGGTTAGTTATTGATATAAGCATATGTGCAATGAGATTACAGCAGATTTTTTTTTTACATTATACTCAGTAACATTAATGCACACTCAAGGTTTTTTTTTGTTTTTAAACCACACCAAACAGTCTCAGTACACCATCAGTAATTTGGCATAATAGTGGTTACAGCCCTGAATTCACGGTCAATGTTGGCACTCGTTGCTGTGAAATGAATTTGCATTGGATGACAGTGCAGCACAACCCAACACAAACTGTTCTGCAAACAGGTTTCTAGCATTTTTCAACAAGACAGGGCAAAGGTCCAAAATATTTTATCCGGCAGCTGAAGTTAAAAACAAACTGAGCCATAGACAGCAATACATAATTCAGACTATAAATGCTCTGAAAATTACGAGAGCTCACCATTCTTTTTCCTCTCTTTATTTCCTGAATGACTGTTTTAATTTCAAAGTTACCAAATTCTGCACGTGATGTGGTTGTAAGTTGGACAGTCCCTGAAGAGAAAAGCTGCCAAAAGAGGAAAAAAAAAAAAAAAAAAAAAAGTAACCATTCAGTCTAATTTAAAAATAGAATTATTTTCTTTAATTTCAAAAATATATTATGTTGATGTACGAGTATGAATATAATGGAACTCACCATGCATTTATAGTGGGCGGCAACCTTTTTTGCGTTATCACAATGGAGAACACCGCGGGTCTGGTTCTCCTCATCACCAGCGTGGCAGAAACCACAGCGAAGGCCTGATTCACTGGGGCTGCCCCTCAAAGGGGACCGGTCCCGCTACAACCACAACCACTACACATTAGCATCCAAAACTTTGCCTTTTCTGGCGCATGCAAGATGATTGGCTGACACAATCAGGCGATCTTCTTTTGAGTCAAAACAAGACGGTTATCATTTACATATTAAGCACCTTTATTTAGCTTGTGGTAATTCACATAAAGTGAATGAGAGTATATATATATATATAAAAAAAAAATTTTTTTAAATGAAAGAAAGAAAAAAAGTGAGACTCCTACATTTGAAGAGCTCTCTGTTTCATCTATGCCTTGTGAAGAAGTTGAACGGGTGTCTTCTGACTGGCCACGTGGTACACCTCTGATTCGGCTCTTCTCAAATCTGCCACGCCCTCTGCTCCGGGGTGGGGATGAATCTGAATCATTGGCTGCAACTCTTTGATCTTCTAGAAGAGTGTAAAGATGACCAATATATTTAATACAGACAAAATTATGACAGTATTTCCTCTGTAGTAGTTAGTCATTTCCCACCCCATAATTTCTATATTTGTATTAGAACAGACCATTATGTCTATAATATAGAATACTAATGTTTACTCCTTCATCAAATTAAAAAGTATTTATTACCATCGCTGACATCTTGGGAGGCATCACGATGTTTACGACAGTAAACACTGAAAAAACCCAGATAAAGAGCTTTTATTAGCTTTATTGTTTTTGGAACAAATTTTATTTATTTTTTTTTATTTTTTTTAAAGCGTGCACATGAAATGTTCCCTTACAGATAAATGCCTTGTGAAGGGTTCTCCTTGGTCTGGGCTTTGTCCCACAGGGCGCAGCAGTAGTGATATGTCCTCCGACATGTCTTAACATCACAACCTATGGTAGCCCCTGGCCGGTGGCAGGATGAGCACATCTATTTGCACAGTGAGAAAAGATCAGAAAGAACATTTACATTCATTTGTTTGCAGACGTTTTTATCTAAAGCAAGTTAGACGAGTGGGAGAATTAAATGGAAACATTACAGTATAAATGAGCATTTTTGTACTTCATTTCTAAAAAATTTATTACGCCTTAAGTAAAACTTTTGCATGACATCACAGCGATTAAATATATTAGGTGGTAAAACAGAAAGAACATTTACATTCATTTGTTTGCAGACGTTTTTATCTAAAGCAAGTTAGACGTGTGGGAGAATTAAATGGAAACATTACAGTATAAATGAGCAATCAGCTAGTTTATTTAGGCATTCAGTGATGTTAGAGGATTATCTCACTAGGAGGACAGTCCAAAGAACCTCGGGCTCCAGCTCATGCCTACGTAGTAAACAAAGTTTTATCCCCCTTTTTCTGTTATTATACCTTCACCATTGTTCCTATTTACCAATGATCTCAGTAATGGAAAGAATCCTCATATAAATCAGTCTATACAAATTTAAAAGGGTGGCTTAAATTACTAAAATTCAAAAGGAAATAACTAGTTAGTTGCACTGCATAATCTTAAACATTGGTATGACTCCACTGGATTTACTATTGTGGAATACACAATAAGACAATGTTACTTTCATTACATTAAAGGCCTTCTCCTGTGCATTAGTCCATGAATGTGTAATAACAAATCCAATAATGGTCTTGGATTGGGGGATTGAAATAAAATTTCTACACACCTTCAATCTGGCAAAACATAACACACATAAAAGCACACAAAAAAAAAAAAAAAAAAAAAAAAGGGTAAAATGAGGTATATTAAGGATAGTAATAGTAATCCTCATGCTTAGCTTCCAAGAACCAACTTCACACTTGGGGACCCCTACACATTCTATTACTACAGACTTAAATTGGCTCTTAAAATTTCACCCTGAAGGAAAAGATCATCCAGTAAATAAAGATCATTGAGCTCTACCAACATTTTGTAACATGCCTGTAAATAAAGCTAGTCAAAAGGAATTAGTATAAGGGAGGCTGCAGTTTAGAGTAATCCACCTACATAAGTCTAACCACCCGTTGATACATGAGTCTGCCGCAGAGCTTTGAGACTCCATGGTGAGATCTAAAAGCGTCATTGTTCCTTCCCACAATTTATCAGTACATCACTCTCTTGAACAGTCATTTTATTTTGCAACCATGTAGTGGCAACTGTGTAGCTTCCTTTCAAAAAATTTGTATGTCCGGATGGTCCTGTTTTTGATTGCCATCTTCTGCACCTTGATTTTTGTCCCAGGTTGAGTTTGTGGGTGATTTGAAGGTTATATGTATAAAACAGATACGCCCTTATATATATATTTTTTTTAAACGGTGCAACATGAAACCCTGAACATTGTTATAGCTCATGTGGGTTTATTAAAGCATTTACTTGCCACTTACCAATTTGTTTCCTCTTTTGATCTCTTTTTTTACATCCTCAATAGAAAATCCCCCAATGTTTTCGCTGTCGGAGTGAGACGTTACTAGGGCAGATGAGAAAAGCTGCAAAATAAAAGCAGAAAGGATTATTAACATACAGAAAAGCGCTGAACATTTATGCAATCAAATAGGTGACACACTGTCAAAAAAAATATTTGGCAGAGAATTTCAGGGTATACACTGAAACAATTGGGTGATTTCATTCAATCAGTTCTATTAACCAAATCTGCATTAATTACAAGTTTCTGGAAGAGGACAGTTTTTGTGCATCCGAACACATTAGCTCTCGTAGCTCGTAGTTTGTCCACTCACCATGCACTTGTGGTGGGCTGCCACCTTCTGGTTGTCTGATACCAGGAGCGGACCACACTCCTTCTCCCGGTTCGTTTTACAGAAGGCACATTTTCGCAGACGCGCCGAAGCTCCTTTCCTTTGCCCTGACATGGTTAGACACTTCCACTCTTATTAGCAAGGATGCCGTAAGTAAAAAAAAAAATACCTATACAGAAAATGAATGGGTTATTATCCTAATTAGTATCCTATTTACAAAGGTTATTAATTCAAATGATCTTGTGATGGTAAACTCATGACGAGTTACAACTGGGTAGTTAGACGGGTTAGCAGACATTTTTGTACTTCATTTCTAAAAAATTTATTACGCCTTAAGTAAAACTTTTGCATGACATCACAGCGATTAAATATATTAGGCAGATTAAAAGACATAATAGGTTGATCAACATATAATAGGTTGATTAAAAGATATAATGTTCAGCACTGTGCTGTACCAAATATGCCAAAGGGTATCACTATAATCAAATTTGCTCCATCGCAATTTAAATACATTTTAATATGACTGAATATATGCAACAGACCATGGATCACAAAAAACTGTCGCACAATAAGGTCTACATCATAGGAGAGTGTTAAACCTGCATGGTAAACATATTCATATGATCATATGTTCCAGGTTATAATACAAGAGTGTGCTTGAGAACCGTTCATGACACCTTCACCTGGTGCTCCCTCTCACTAACATGAGGTTATTATGAAGTTTAAGCAGTCAGTACTTCTTACACACCACCACCCTGAAATAGTACATCTTTAACCTGAGAATTTAATGAAGCACGTTTTAGGAGTGTATAAACTCACAGGTTAAGGAAGTAATAACTTCGAAGAAAGCTTTTTTGCGTAATGTGCGACAACTTAAAGCACTTCTTATTAACTGACAGAAAAGGGGGTAAGGCTCTTCCTCAAATACTAGTATTTTTAAAGTGTTTGAATAAAGTCGCGTGCATTTATAGGCGACCAAATATGCTAATAGTATGCTTATCTCGGAGATATGATCATTTAAAACTTTAATATATGAAAGAAACCTCTCCTGACGATAGAAGGGCAAAAGGCCCGCTTGGCTAAACACGCCGTCTCTGGGTAACGCAACGGGCCCATGGGTAGAAAGAAATATACGCCGTTTATCGAAATATTGTAACATAACATATCAAACATGTTTACTGTACACGGTCTGTATTTCGGCGAAATTTCCCTGTAGCGAAAAGATGAAACTGTGAAATCGCCTCAGCAAAAACGCGCCAAAGTGAAACTGAAGCGACCGACACTGAACTCCAGCGACTACACCGTCCAGACCAGCTCAACACTTAAAAGAAAGCCAGCTAACATCTCATTTTATATTTTCACTAAACATGTGAAATGGAAAGAGTGGCGCAGCTAGTTAGCTCACTTTGAAACTCAAAGCCAGGACATGGCTAAGCCACAAAACTACCGTGTAAAATCTGCCGTTGCGTCGAGGGAAGCCTGAGGAATGTCTTTCTGCCCGTTTGCTATGGCAACCTAAAAGCTCTGTGTCGTTCCAGTTCAGCTAAAAAACATAACTAGTTTTTCTAAGATGATTTGTCCGCTTGGCTTTAGCGCTAGCAGGCCTTCTGCCATGATAAAGCTCAGAACCGCGGAGCAGCAGCAGCACAAACACAGAAACACAACACAACGTGCACAAGTACCGTGTAGTAAACATCCAAGAACAAGATCTCGGAGTCTGAATGAAAAGTCCAGCGGAAAGCACACCAGACCCGTGGACTTCTTGTTTCGTTAAAGGTGTGGAAACCTAGGCCCAAACCCTAAACTAGCATGACGGTTCAAAATTAAACTATTTACGTTCATTGAATTCTACAGTTTGTTGACACCGATGCAAATTTTCAACAGGATGTCACCGAATCGTAAAAGATAAGAAGTGCTGTATATATTACACACTAACATGAACACTCCGCTAAGGCCCAAGTTTCATAAGGCAAAATCATTATTCGAAACATTCATGTCAATTTACTTTCTCTATAGAGTATGGATGGATGCGGAACATTTTCGCGTTTGATAGTGTTTAGTCAATTTGACCCGCGTCCCATGTTCACTCCGCCATAGGCGTTACATCAACCCAAGCGCGGAGAGAGCAGAAACAGGACTGTTCCCCACTCCATCACACACTCACGCTCGAATCTGGGCTCCTGAAAATGTCATATAATCAGTCCTTACCACCGATCTGTTTCGATCACGTTACTCTAGTATAGATGGGAAGCAGAAGGTTGGTGGTGTGAACCTCTTCCGTCTACTGAGCCCTGCACGGCTGCAGTCCGTTTCTAGCCATTGCGGAGCAGCAATTCAAGTTACGTTGCATTGGCTACTGCAAAAAGCACGTTTGTTCACCACGGACGTGAACGCCACGCCCCCTAAAGCTGGCCGCGTCTCATTACATTCCCACTCGGCCTATTTATGTTCCCTTCAGTACGAGTGTAGCCAACAAACTAACGAAATACTCTAGGAAACAGTTTACTGACTAAGCAAGTCCTTTGATTTTTAGAAAAATGAAGAGTGCTTAGTGTTTAAAGTAAATATACGCACAAATACAGGTATGAAATAAACAATCAATTTGTTCCAATTTTCAAACGTACCACTACACTTCTCACAATCCTCCATGGGCTGTGTGCCAATATAATTTTATTAACCATTTTCCCTTCAGAGAATTGCCGTTCCGTGCGTCGTTACAACCTGAATAGCTGAGTCAAGCTCGTTAGGCCGAGACGTCCAACAGATCAAATCAACTGTGATGGAAAGAAGAACAGATTACCCAGAAAGCATTGCGATTGATCCAATTTCCTTTTCACGACAAAGCAAAATGGCGGATGGCGTGTGTATAGATAAATAAAGAGCCATTTCAGAAAATTATATTGATTTGCTTTATTAAAAACATGTTTTACAGTCAACTCCAGAAATGAGGCACTCTTTAAGCACGTGCAAAAAGGAAATAAATAAATTACCAGGAGTGATATTTTTATAATTTTTTCAAACATTCAACCATCAAACATTTTTCAAACATCTTCAGTAGGGCTATTTAAAATTTTTTTTTTTTACTGAAATGTGACAAACCATAAGCATGATTGCTAGCTACCTTGATACCTGCTGCTAGCTTGGTAGCTAAATCAGCTCTGTTTATACAAACTGCCTATGTATAAAACATGGTTGTACATAGGATACAATTGAACTTTGCCCTGCTTATATGTAGCATGCTTGTTAACTGGGTAACTGTGGTTAAATTGGCACCACTAGGGTGACCATATTTTGGTTTTAAAAAAAAGAGGACACTGGGCGCAGGATGGCGCATGGGGCAGAAGGACACCCGCTAAATGAATGGCAGCTGAAGAAAGCAAAAGCTGAATCCTGCACATTTTTGGCGATTTAGAAATCCTGCCCCAAACACATTTTTAAGGTCCCAAAAAGAGGATGTGTCCTGAAAAAAGAGGATGTATGGACAACCTAGACACCACATATACACCAGGGCTGTGAGAATCAACTTGGTACATTGCGTGCATGTGCACAGATGCCAAGACACCACAGTTAAGTCAAATGGGTTTTATTGCCATTCTTCTATGTAGCTTGTATACATTGGGACGAAATGTCGTTTCTTCATGACAATGGTGCAACACATAACAATGCAGTAGAATGGTACACATGATTACAAAAAGTGCCAACACAATAATTATAGTGTTGGAAAGGGTTTGATTAGACCGGGTGGGTGTTTGCAGCAGTGTGTTGAACAGTCTGATTTCCTCAGGGAAGAAGCTGTTGCGGAGACTGGCAGTAGTGGCACAGACATTCCACTACCCTCTACCAGACAGTAGAAGAGTGAAGAGTTCATGAGATGATTGGGAAGGGTCATCCATAATGCTATTTGTGGTAAGAACGGTAAATGGACACAATACCATGAGAAAGCAACTCACTGGATAGGTGTATAGAGGAGTTCACCATGTCTTTCCATCATGACATAAACAGCATGTAGTTCTCCCACTGTTTTTACTGACGTGATCCCTAAAAAGTCTGCTTTTAGTGATACTTCAGTAATACAGGCATTGCCACATTACAAACAGGGCTTTCATTACAAGGATGAAATCCTACGTTGGGTTCTTGGGGGCACGTGCATGACGACAGAGTGTTGATTCCTTCAGAAAGGCTGTGACACATTTATAAGTTTATGTGTTTTCACCAGAGACCATACAGACCAAATCTTCTATAGTCGGGGCTCTTGCATCCTGAGTGTCTCTTGGACTTCTGGTTCACAGTACTCCGCTTGATGTTTACTCCAGGGGGCCAAACCTACATCTGTAGGTAACCTGGCCAGTGGGGCCAAATCAAGTCAATCGAATCATTCTCTCTATTTGGTACAGCGGACCTATTCAAGGAGCAAGATGACAAAGGCATTCTGTCTACTAGTAACAGCAGCAATGAAAAGCAAGGCATTGTGGGCACTTCAAGGCCACAAGCAGGATTGTGCAATGTGATCAGCAGAAGAGGCAGCTTTTTGTAGTGGACAAGCATGGTCAATCATAGGTCACTGTGTTCTAACCTAGCGGATTGTTCAGTTCAGGAAGTTGTTCCGTCAACAGTGGGGCAATTTGGCATTAGCAAATAAGTTCCACCTATGCCTTGCTGAACTTTTGCCAGATCTGGAACACAGACTTATGTACTGCACTGCACCAATGTGCTGTTGATTGAGAGTGCAGTCCAACTTCATGCTGCCCTAAGAGTTGATGTGTTTGACCATTATAACATAATAATACTAAAGATTTTGAACAGACTAGCATGTGTCAGTGTCTCACAACCAGTAAGAAGGATTTGAGGGCTACATAGATCACCTTCTGGGGTGACAGGGTAGTGAGTATTCTCTGTGAATCTAGTTTCACATCGATTAATTTTGCAGCCAAGTTTACCATGAGACTGATTGCAATAATGTATGCAGACTTAGAATTGAAATATCTGTCTTTGAAAGGAAAACTTCAAAAACCTCAAAAAGCATCTGTCCTCTAGAGTGATGGGAGCAGGAAAATGTGCATCATGCAGTTCCACTGACATGAAACAATTTTGTGGTGGCATAGCATGAATAACATCTGATAAATTTGGAATGGAAACATAGGAGGGATATGCCACCATTTTGAGGGTCGCCGTTATGGCCTGTTTGGAGCCTACCTTTAATTTCCAGACACTTCTGAATATCATGGTTAAACAGTCACTTTGAGACTTGAAGGACTTGAAAGGTGAAATGGAATTTATGCAACAGCAGTTGATGCAGGAAGTAACATCATTACATAAAACATTTCTGTTTTAATGGAAAGAAGCTACTGGTAGAGATGTATACAAACATATTTAATGCATTTAAATTTTATTGCTTTAATTATGTGCCTAAGGTTGATGGCAAATTGAACTGAATTTGTTGCATAGGATTTGGTGATTTGTATAAAAATACGTTTTTAGTTCATTTTTAAAAATACATTTTTATTTGTTTTATATGTTATTGTTGCATATGTAATAGCCATGCTGTTCCAATTTATAGAATCTGTTTGCATCAAAATTGGAGACTGATACATAACGAGAAAACTCCACCCCCCCCCCCAATGATATGCTCCTATTGGTCAGAAGTGATGTCAATCTTGAGCGGTGGGCGGATCTGTGAACACTCGCCAACTTCCCTGATAGAGTTGTTCCTCGGTGAGCTGTAGGGAGCTACAGAAGATAACACGGGTAACAGCAAATCTGACAGTTTTCTCTAGTGGCAACAAACCATTTTGGAGTGTGAATAGCGTGTTCAAACCTGTCTAATTTCAGTTTTAATTCCTTTTGCTACTTATAGGCGTTTTTTCGACCGAGTTAACTTGTCCTGAGTAATTTTCAAAGCCGCCGTTTGAACAGTGAATGTGGTGAGTATCCGACTCCAGCTCTATCGTAACTTGCTAGACAGGCTCATGTTCAGGCTAGCTAACGTGGCTTTTCAGAGAAATTTAAACCCAACCTGCTCTTGTGGTTTTATGTAAATACACATTTCCGTTTAAAGTTAGCTTGGGTAGGAGAGAGTTTCTGTGCTGCTCACTAGTGTTGCTTTTATTGCTCCATATCAGTTTAGTTAGCTGGCTGTCATTGAAAAAGTTGTGCTTGCATGTACTCTGCTCCTGTCAGTGTGAAAAGAAAAGCGGTGTTAAACTTGAACACTTGCCATCATAGCCTGTTGCTTTAAAAGTGTAAATTTAGAAATAATCTACCTTCACTCGTCGAAGCCGGATTACTAAGTTAGCATTTTGTTTTAGAGCCCGCACCCTAGCCTAGCCTGCTAATCAAAGACAGGAAATCTACTTGCCCTGAGTGAGTTACCTAGTGGGCTAGCGCTAGCTAGCGAGGTAAAAATGAGTGTAACACGGGTTAAAGTTGTATCATGCAGGTTTTGAGTAATTTGGAAAGCAAAATTGCTCGCTGAAATCTCCAAAGTTGGTCAATACCTGCTGGCTCTGTCAGTCATTTTAACTGGGTGGTGGCGATCGATAGCTATCAGACATCAGCTGGCTTGTTTAGTAGCTTAGCCAATTCGGCTAACTAACACTGGCTTGCTTAATGGAGCCCTACATCAGAGTCTGGTTCATTACCATTATTTCATACCGCACTGGTTTATAATGCATGTTTTTGCAGGACTTCTGCAAGAGTCCCAAAAGTGCCATATACTGTAATTTCATAACATTGGCACCACAAACACCACCTGCTTGAAAAAGTCAGCTTACAAACTATTAGTGCAAACAAACGCCAAGAATCCCAATGGAAATGTTGATTTAGACATATTAAAACTACAATTGAGCACCCATTGAGTTTGTCATTATAGCTTTGTATAGGGGTAAAAAAAAAAGGTCTGTTTGACTTTTACGATCTCACGTTTTGCAAGGTTTCTCATCTTATTGACTCTCAAGTTAAACACATGAATGTGGCCCGTTTATTCCTAGCGACTGTTATGTGATTGTAATGCACAACAATAAAGTCAGCATTGTTGCTTTTGGAGGTAAACTATGCTAGAAATGTAGGCTGGTGAGGTACTAATTGATTGAGTTTGCTATAGAGAAAAAAAAAATCCCTTCTCAAATCCTTAATCATTTTATGGCGGTAACGAGAAAATGGTCAAATTTGACTCAAAATCCACATTTTTATATATATATATATAGGCCTAATCCAAGTCAGCTGTCCGAAATGACCAAGTAAGAACTTTTACTTGCAGGATGACTAGCATTGCATATTTTATCAGCTCAGTTGAAATCTGTTACGTGACCTTTTGGGCTAGAGGGTTGTCATCATGGCTGTAGACGACACTATAGAAGGTAATGGGAACTTAAGCAAGTTCCTTTAAAAACAGCAAAAAGGTGACCAAAGAAGCAACCGCAACAGAATATTTAAATGTGTTTTTTTCCCCCCTAACTCAAAGCACTTTTTTTGTAATATCACTTTTTGACTCTCTCAAAGGTGTCAATTAAATATCTGTTCAGATTCTGGGTTAAAACTGCAGGTTCAGGGGTATTCTGTAAACTGTAGAAAAAAACAGAACAACAAATAATGAGGGCTGTGAAAATCCTACCAATCAGAACAAGGAGGCGTCTCTACTTTGCCTGTCAGTTCCCCTCTATGCACTAGCATTCACGTGTTCTTGCTCATGCGGCTGACGTGCGTGTGTTTTGGGGGTGTGGTTTTAGTAAGAACTGAAGAGAGAGCTTTATCAGACATGGCAGATGACTAGAGACAGGCTACTACTTGAAACATGAATGGGGCTGTGTGCAATGGGGCAGTGTCGGTGTTACGGAAAGTCCCACCTAGTAATAAAAGAGGCAGTCAACGTATTAGTAAATATATAATCATAAAAAAGCCAGGCTTATCTGATTCTCGCAATGCGGATATTCATGGCGTTGACAGCTTCCGCAACTGTCCGGACTAGAACTCACGAATGAGATGAACATTTTTATTACAGATTATGCTTTCATTTTCTCTCCATGCCAAATCAGCCTTATAACTGACTTGTAGACGCAATATGATAAAGATAATCCAGAAAAAACATTTCGGTGTATTATGGATTGTAGGCATGGATATATTTTTTCAATTTTGGACATCACATGGTCTCGCACTGTCTCTTTCTCGAGCATGTACTTTTCTGTCTCACACAGATGTGCTTTCAGCTTCCAAAATTTGGCACTGATTGATTTAACGTCAGTCGGTACTCGTTAGTAACCGTGTAATTCAGTTGGTACTCTGAAAAGTATCGAGTTCAGAACCCAACCCTACATCTCTGTTCATTTGGTCTCATAAGTAAAAGAGTATAATGTAATAAGTGGATTGTAAATATAAATAAATACACATTTCAGCCATAAAGCACCATCGCTATGCCACTTACCCCACATTTACTCACATCTAACCTCAGTGTCACTTTTATAATTTCAGGAGCGCTGGGTCCTAAGTCATCAGTACACCTGTAGTTGCTCAGCCATGGAGTCCTCCTCTGTGACCTGTGGCAGACCTGAGTCCATATGAACTTAATAGGGGTTTTAAATAAAAGGTGGTTGTGATTTAAAAAAAAAAAATATATATATATATGATATCTGCATCTGGCATTTTTTTATAGCAAAAATAAGGCAGCTAAGCAGTCTTTATCTCCCCAACAAAAACAAAAACATGAATCTGGAATGATTGGAGCAGGCATTTTGAACTCTCTAGTATTAACAGACACTTTCTGGAAGCCCCGCCCCTTTTCCCAACCTAAAGCGCTTTCGGTTTCTGTCAGAGTAAGTGGACGATATCTGCAGGTCCTCCTGACTGCACAGCTGGTGATGATATTAAGCCTCACATATTCACCTTAAAACTGTAAATAGCGGAAATACTCTCTTTCCTGTCTTTTTAGGTTTTGGATGATCAAATCACTTCTTGCGCTTTTTAAATGCCTGCCTGACTCAAATGTATCTGCACCCAACCCTGGTGTGATTGTGCTTTTCTTACATCTTTCTTGTCAACTTCAGCTGGATCGTATTATATAAAATGGGGGGTGTGGCTAATGCGTTTATGGCAATGCTGTCATCAAACTGTCACACTTCATGCATAACATTTTACTCCTAATTACTCCTTGTTAATCCCTAACCTTGGCTAAGAGTTGCACTGAGATCATTTTTACTCTTTTAACTAAATTTATTGGTCTTCGTACACTTCAGAGACTGAAGAGAAATTGTCAAAAACTTTATACACACTGACCTTGTAAGACTGGAAATACAGTATACCATGGAGTATTGCCAAATTGGCTGCCAATTGCACAGATTTTACTCTGAGGACTTTGGCTTTGTTTATTTGAACTCAGGAGCTTTAAAGCTGTTTGACTATATTATAATATTTAAAATATAACTTTTTTTTATTTTATTTGCTCTACTCAAGCTGTATCATATGAAGATGACTAGGTATCATGGAGTAATGTAACACTCCACACTGTTAATAAATGGGAAAGCAAATTGGATGTCTAAATACACTAGCCCCATGGGTCCTAAGGGAAAAATTACTGCCTGCTGAACGCCTCGCAAAAAAAAGAAATCCTGTCAAACGGTCCATATAAATACAGAAATGATGGTAGAAGTGATTCATTTCTACTGATTGTTAATTAAATTATAAATATTAATTATAAAACAAATTGTACCAGTTACTGGAGAAATATTACTATGGTTTTTGTATGAGTACCAACCCCAAGGACCTACAGCTTTCTTTTTTTATTCACTTACCTATTATTAATTTGTGTATGCCCATACACTTAAAGAAGGAGCATTTTGTAATTTCTGTGGTGTTTTTCTTTGTCTTGGCACCAAGGTTAAAATATCCACTTATTTTGCTTTTGAAGAAGGAAAATCACATGGTTAATTCTGATGTACGTTGTATGTGATAGACCTCAAGATGCTTTGTATTAAAATGAAAATGCAGCCTACTTGTTAAAGTGCAGTCAAAGAGTATCCCCTTGACGTCATTTGTGACGTCTGTGCACCAAAAATTGCTAACTTTGAATAGCAAATCAATGATCCAGAAGGGCTTTCACAAATCCTGACACGTAATAGGAGACCGCACCTCCTTTCCACTTGTACGGCCCCACCCTCTACAGCAGTGGTCACCAGCCCTGTTCCCTGTTCAGCCCTGGGAGGAAGGTAGATCTCCATAACAGGGTTGGTGACCATTGCTCTACAGTGCACAAAGAACTTGAATGATTCATTCATTTATTCCGAATCTTATTTCCACCATATTAAAAATCCTATTACCTCAATTTAAGCAGAATCTATAGTGCTTAATAGTGATTTGGATGAATCCAGATATATTTAAATGTATAGTAAATTGCCAGGTATGGCACCTGGTGGGTTTGTAATAACAGACTGTGAAATGTATTGCTTTGCATGATATATGCCTACACTGGACATCAGTGTAAAAAAAAAAAAACCTCATATAACCACTCTTGAGCAGGGAATATTTGACTGGTGGGTTTTTCTTCAAGGCGCCAGTGACACTGGAGTGATGGTGTCTGTGGTGCCGGTACAAGTGTATGAGGCACAGCAGTTTTTCTGGGGGTTTTAACCCCGTGTACATGTATTGCCATCACATTAGATACACCCACCTTTTTGGTCCACCTTGTAGAGCTACATTGAGAGACTAGAGCTTTTTTTTTTTTTTTTTTTTCCATGCACAATTTATGTTCATCACAGTCTAACCTGTATTACAGTCAACCACATGTATGCTTTTGGTTGATTCTGTACCCAGCAATGCCATTGAGATCTTTAAAATTCACCAGCAGTGCTGCTTCATCTTATATGCACATATCTCCAACACCTACTGAAGTACATCTACCATGCCAGTGTCATTACTCTGCTAAGAATGATCCAGATTACCCTCCGAGTTCACCTATATGGTAGACGTACCTAACATGTAGATATAAAGCAGGAACTTAATACCCCGGAAGAACTATTTTTAGATCTGTTTTGTATTCGGTGAAAGTCGGAAGATAAAACTCGATCAGATGTTTGCGCATGACTTCCGTACTTCTTTATACTTCTCAAATGCCCAAATAACTTTTATATTTATTTTATTTCATACAATGCATCACAGCAGATGTTGTATTTGTTTTGTTGTATCTTGGAAGGTGAAAGGTTTCTCGCTTTATCCAAAACCAAGCACACCATCTAAACAACATGCCATTCCCGTTTGGGAAGTCTCAGAAGAGTCCAGCAGAGATTGTGAAGAATCTCAAGGAGAATGTGGCATGCTTAGAGAAGCTGGAATCGTCTGACAACAAGAAGAGTGAAAAGGTAAACAGCAACACGTATGCATAAATAAAAGCTTAGTGTTTGTGTGTGTTTGGTGCCCAGTAACTATGTGTACTGTGATCTTTTGTATTTTAAATAAAATTAGTGAGTTCTTCTTCTTGAAATGTTTTCTCAGTGTATGCCAGATCTGTAGTGATGTGGGTGGTAAGCTGACAGATTTTTCCAACAGGTTGCTGAGGAAGTTTCAAAGAATCTAGCCTCGTTGAAAGAGGTGTTGTGTGGCACTGGAGACAAGGAGCCTCAAACAGAAGCAGTGGCCCAACTGGCACAGGAGCTTTACAATACCAACCTCTTCTTCGCTCTCATAGCCAACCTGCAAAGGATCGACTTTGAGGTGACTTTCCAGCGTGCATTTTGTTCTGCAATGTTGAGTACATTCAGCATGGTTTTGCTTGGTTATAGAACAGTAAGATGACATTTTGCTGATGAAGCTATAACTTGCATTTTTTTAATCTACTTGTGTGTTTATACGGGTTGATTACGGTAAGGGATTCCAAATCATCATGCAAATTCAGATTTATTAAAGAGTTTAAGAAATCTGTCACATTTGATTTTCACTGACTTGTCTGAATTTATGTGGCGTTCATTTACTGGTTAACATTGCTCATGCATATAGTTAAGACTTATTTGGCATTTGCACTCAATTGGACATAATTTTGCTTCCCAAAGGGAAAGAAGGATGTGGTTCATCTGTTTAGCAACATAGTCCGGCGTCAGATTGGCACCCGCACACCCACAGTCGAGTACATTTCCTCCCACTCTCAGATCCTCTTCATGCTGCTGAAAGGGTGAGTTTTCCAGGCCGCAGGGCGCAGTCATGATCAGCACCCCCGCCCCCCAAAAAAACATTGATTATGCTGTCAGTTCCAGTTGCCATTACTGATATACTGTGTTCAACTGTAATAGCTACAGAGTCTACATTTACCAGATCTGTCTAAATGGTTGTGAAGAACCTGATGGTTAAGCACAATGCTAGCAATTCATGTGTGTGATGTTAGGTTATGCACACAGAATTGGGCATTTAGCATTATAGCCCAGGCAAATCCAGCTGTGCTATAACTTGCATTAGTGGCACCTCAAACTAATGTAGTGACTGCCTATTCAAATCAAAGTTTTTAGCTAGTGTTCAATAAGTATGTAGGGATTGACCTTTGATCATCAGAGAGTAAAAAGCATAGAATATAGTCTAAAAGCTGTTCTTCCCAATAGCTGATTTATTTGATTATTTAACAAGCAAGAACAAGCCTAGTTGCCATTTATTATTAAGACAATGCAGCTTAGTAGCTGTTTGAAACTTCTTGTATGCACTTAAAATAGAGCTGACAGGAAGTCAGAAGTAATTAGTGTATACAGTAATTCATATAATCACTCTTTACAACTGTGGTGAGCAGAAAAGCATCTCAGCATGCACCAAACTTCAAGCTTTAAGGTGGATGGGCTACAACAGCAGAAGACCACAATTGTCAGCCAAGAACAGTAATATGTGGCAGACTTTTGGATGACAGGAATTGTGGATGAATGTGGTCTGGTGCTGTCGTAGCTCATCCATCTCAAGGTTTGAGGTGTTGTGTGTTTTGAGATGCTTTTCTGCTCACCATGATTGTAAAGAGTGCTTATTTGTATTACTATAGACTTTCGGTCAGCCCTGTCTGAACTCTAGAGAGGTGCGTGCATGTGTAAAATTCCCAGGAGATCAGCAGTTTGTGAAATACTTAACCCAGCCCATCTGGCACCAACCACGGCTCCATACCATGATTAAAGTTAGATAACATTTTTTCCCCCCATTCTGATGTTTTATGTGAATATTAACTGACGTTCTTGAGCTGTATCTGCATGACTTTATGCATTGTGCTGCCCCACATGATTGGCTAATTAGGTTAGATACCTGCAGGTGTTCCTAATAAAGTGGCCGGTGAGCATATGTCCAGAAATCCTATCCCGTCTGAATAGTACTTTAGCTTTTTGGCTAAAACCAGGTATGGAATCATAATATGGATCCTTTCACAATATGGGAAAATGTTGCTGCTTTCAGTATATAACGCCCATGGTTTTATCTTTTGTTTGTTTGTTTTTTTCAAAATTAATGAGTACAATGTCGTAACTGCTCAAATAAACAGATCGTGAGCTCAGGTTTAAAAATTTTCCTGGACAAAAGTTAGTTATCCTTCAGTAATGCAGTGGCCATGTATTGTCTGATAATTGCAGCTATGAAACTCCAGAAGTGGCTCTGAACTGCGGCATGATGTTGAGAGAGTGTCTCCGTCACGAGCCCTTGGCCCGCACTGTTCTCTTCTCTGAGGACTTCTATTGCTTCTTCCACTATGTGGAACTCTCCACTTTTGACATTGCCTCAGATGCCTTTGCTTCATTCAAGGTGAGTTATTTTATATGATTTACCTGTTTCAGTAAAAGTTAAAAAATAAATAAATAAATCCACAGGTGAATTGACAAACTTATTTTATGGTTTTCCTATTTTTAGGATCTTCTCACAAGACACAAAATCATGTGTGCGGATTTCTTAGAGACAAATTATGACCGAGTAAGCATCTCTTTCTCTAGAATACTGTAAAAATAAATTCTGCTAAAAGGGTTACTAATGATTTAAGGTGGTCTGAGAGGTTTTTCAGAGATTCACAGAAATACAACTGTGCACCTGTTAAAACCGAAATACTTTGATAATTTTCCAGGTATTTACAGAGTACGAAAAGCTGCTGCATTCAGATAATTATGTCACCAAACGGCAGTCTCTGAAGGTGAGGATACTTCACAAACACTTGTTTTCACATGCTAACCATGACCTCAGGATAGAAGTTCATCTGTTCGGGCAGACACATAACACATAAGTAGCTGTGTGGAAATCTCAGGTTGCACTTAAGTTTCTTCTTTATGACTGGCATATCCACATATTTGGGCAAATGTCCATTCCAATAATTCAACGATTGAACAGAGATGGTCACATGCGTGACTTTTAGCAGTCATACTGATGATCTGAACACACTAACATTGTGATTAGATCTTGCTGATAAATCAGCATAAGTGAAGTTAAACATCAAGTGAGACAGACATCATCCAAACAAGTATCTCCCTGTAGCATGGACACACGTATTGTCATTCAGGAAATCATACCGCATTGTGAACCCACAGAAAAATGCATGTTGTAAAACAGTAGGACTCGCATGTGATTGTGCAACTGCTTGAAATCGCTTGCTTGAAGACACTTTCTATTTTATGTCTCTCGCAGCTTTTGGGAGAACTCTTGCTGGACAGACACAATTTTACTGTCATGACCAAATACATCAGTCGAGCCGAGAACCTGAAACTGATGATGAACATGTTAAGAGACAACAGCCGCAACATCCAATTTGAAGCTTTTCATGTCTTTAAGGTATGTTTCTGTTAGCACCCTGACTATGCTGTCTCTGGGTAGAAGAACTTTTTTTATTGCATGGTGCAGCACAGAAATATTTGGGAGTAGTTTAATGGCCGCCTCCTTTTTTTATAGATGGATGGATGGAGCAATAATACAACAACTAATACAGTGTGATAGATTTGCTTTCATTTTCGCACACGAGAATATTCATGGTTTACTCTTGAGTATTCTTGAAGTACTACGTTTCTCGCTCAAAATTGTACCTCGTACAATTCATGACTAATACACTACTGAATTTACTATTCAGCCAAGTGTCAAAAATCTGTCAATATTTGTAAATTTAACGTGTCCCTATTATTAGTCACTGTATAATCTGTACAATCTATCCTATCATTACATGGTTTGCATAATGTGATGACAAATAAAAGATACCAAAATGTTGACAAGTTCTAGGTACACTTTTGAAATGGTTGATAGCAGGTAATAAAGTGATACATGGGCCAAAAATAGATAAATTCCCCAAAAAGTGGGAACACAAAGAAGTCATTGAAAACCAAAATGCAGATTGTTAGTGACTCATGACCAATACGTAACCAAATATTTCAAGCCTGGTTTCATTTAACATGAAATAATTCATTAGAGTCATGTAGCGCTCACCAACCAGCAGTCAAGTGGCTGCTGTTGTTGACCATAAGTTCTAATTAAGCAATACAGCATGAGCACATGTGCAGTTGTACTGAATATCAGCACACATGTGATCCAGCCATAGCTCACAATATTTGTTTATTGCTGTTACAGATGCATCTGGCCAAACTGGCTTCCCTTCTTCCTTTTCATATTCAACTTATGGCATTCATATTTTATAGTCATGAAAATGTATTGTTTATGTATGCTGATGTCGCTAACTCTAATGTAGTATCCGTTTCAGTAGGACTGTTGCTAGAATTGGAATTTTACATTGAAAAGCAGACAAGGCGCCAGTAAAGTTATACTAAATATAAGCACTCTTGGAAAACCGCTCATCTATTCAGCACCATCATTTCATAAAGGTGTTTTTGTGTATTTAATATCTCCTTTTTGAACAATATTTTGTAACGCTCCATCAAAATGAGGCTACGTAAATATTAATCGATTCGTTTATGATTACAAACGTCAAGAAAAGTCCCTACACATGGAATCTAACCATTGAACTCTTTAATCATGCCAGAGTTGATGTGACGCATGCCAGCCACATTGCTCCCAAAGTTGCCTGTTGGCCATTTTCCTGTTCAATGCCAACCTTCGTCAGGAAGATGAGAAAAATATGCCCAAGTCTCACTCTTTTTGAGCTTGTCATTTTCAACAAGTGGAAAGCAGCAGGTTTTCTTTATCTGGTCATCTGTTGCTGCTGCAGCCACTGTACTGTGAATCTAATTCAGCATGCCCAGAGTGATTAACTTATAGGCAGAATACAGAGATTACTGTCGGCCTATTTAAATGTCCCATACTATAGTATTGAGAAATAATATTTGTTGAGAAACAGACACTGGTACTTAACCAGAATACAAAAATTGCAGGGCTCAGTTTACTTGGGTCATGCTGTACTGTTCAGTCGATGTACAGTATGTGTGAGTGGATGGCTATCAATTTTCTCTGTCTTCTAGACCTTATTTACAGTTTTTCCCTGTCGGTATCAATATATCAATGTGAACTGAACAGCTGGTTACCGTCCTCCCCTCAGTCATCAACATCGATTTCCCCTCACAATTTGGAAATGCATATCAGTTACCTCACTTGAGGGGACACTTGCAGCCCAAGGGGAGGAGGGTATACTCTCAGTTGGACTGTGATTGCTCATGTCAGTAGCAACAACCTAGTAGATACTGCTTGGAATCTTTATTTGGCTTTTATTTTGATGTCACTGTCCTCCACGGGGGTCATCTCACGAATCTCGGTTTCACTAGTAATGGTAAGGACTGTGATTTAAGCCTCAGGTTAAAATTAAACCTTTTTTTCCGGTGTGTTTCTCAGGTGTTTGTGGCAAACCCAAATAAGACGCAACCTGTTTTGGACATCCTATTGAAGAACCAGTCCAAACTGGTGGACTTCCTGAGCCAATTCCAAACAGACCGCTCAGAGGACGAGCAGTTCTGCGACGAAAAGAACTATCTCATCAAGCAGATACGAGATCTCAAGAGGCCCGCACCACCGGAGGAAGCATAGAGGACAAAGGAACAGGACTGAACAGTTTGGATGGTGACATGTTTTATGCAGTTGAGGAAATAACAAAGAAAGAATTATAAAACAGGCCTCTCTCAGATCCTATTTCTTTGCAGCTGACCTCCAAATGTGCAAAAAATGTAGTCAAGATGTGCAAACTCAGTTTTTTTTTTTTTTCTTTCCCCTCCCTTTTGCTTAGGAACAAGTGTGAATTTGCTGTGAGAAAAGCAAGAGGGACCCAAGCACTCTGTTTATACTTTAAAGCTTTTCCCTTTTGTGTGTGAAATAATTTGATGGATTAATTTGAGCCTTCAGACTTTCTGACATTAGTCTCTTTGCAGCTCCTGACTGTGAACTGAGTTTATTTTATATATGGTATAAAAGCAGTTTAAATAATTACTCGCTGCCTTTCCAGTTAAAATTTTTTTCTTTTTTTCTTTTAATGAAGCAGGAAGTGATGTGTTTAAAGAAAGTCATTTCTACTACATTTCAAAGTCTTAGGTAGGGTCTTAAAGCTATTTTAGGGGTGCATTAAAAGCAAATGTTAAAGCATTTGAAGCAAAGGTGTACATCACTCGTCATGAATTTAGAAAGTAAGGCGCACAATTTTTTGCCAGCCTTTTCATAATAATGAAATCAATTTCCAATCTCCCTAGAAGCCAATTGGCAATGTTTTCTTCTTCTTCTTCTTCTTCTTCAAAAAAAAGGGAATTTCCAGCAAAACTGCCTATAATTTAGAACTTTTAGGCTTTATAGGTTTCCCGTCCCATTTCTTGCCATGTGCTCGCTCTCCTGAGTAGCTGTAATTGTTTAAAGAGCATTGATTGGTTTAAACTCTTAAATTCCATTTTCTTTATTACTATACTTCTGATTTAGTTTGGTCAGCACATTATTCTAACTGGATGTGAGGCTATTTAAGGTATAGATTTTAAAGAGGGGTGTTACATTTATTAGCTGTGAAACTAATTCTGGGTTGCATATTTCACTGATGTAAACATAACGTGGAACATTTTAACCTCTTCACATACACTGTAAAATTGTAAGAATGATGATTACAGATCCATGTTTGATGCTTCTAAGGTGCTGCGTTTTGAATTTCAGCCTACACACATGAACCTAGAGACCACTGAAGCCTTTAACGGATGCCAACACACACACACGCACGCATGTGCGCACACACACAAAACCCACATATAACACCATTTTCATTATCTGTACTGTCGACCTTGAATGAGACAAAACTGTGGTAATGTGTTGCATCTAAAGATTGTTTATAGGTTCAGATCTATTTTGCACTTTTCCGTACATGTTGGTTATTGGAATGTGTTTTTGAATGGAAAATGCAAAACAGGAATCTACTGAAAAGCCTTCATTGAATTAGTGAGTTTACCTTAAATTCAACCTTGTATTCAGTGTACTCTGTTTGCACAAATTCCTCTCTTATATACCTCATTGGTTTTGAATTGCTTAAGTGCTGTGTACTTAAGTGTCCTTCCCCCTCTTGA
Source organism: Notoglanidium macrostoma (assembly GCA_030068235.1). NCBI lineage: Eukaryota > Metazoa > Chordata > Actinopteri > Siluriformes > Auchenoglanididae > Notoglanidium > Notoglanidium macrostoma. The sequence goes on from JAQQZR010000002.1 coordinate 12,817,197, forward strand.
CCATTCTATGTTAAATTACTAGGGCAGTAACATCAATTATGAAAGAAAATGTAAAATCTTATGACAAATTTTGCCCTTCAGTTGCTGAATAGGATCTACAAGGGAAACCATTAACTGTGATATGTGCTGGTATGGTACTCTTGAATGTGATGTTTTTCTCAGTGTATGTGGATGTCTTAGTTCTGAGTTTATTTAGAAAAAATCCCTTTAATATTGTATGATGCTGCCAATACAAGCAGACGTGAAAAGCAAGTAGAGTGCAGGGTCTTAAATAAGATCAATATACGTAAATATTTGCCTTTGTCTTTTACGAATGATATAATGTGTGACTGAACCTCCATCATTTTAAGAGAAGTCGTTCTGTACTGAATCAGCACAAGCTTATATTAGTTTGTCCTATAAAGTTAAACTCATATAATAGTCAAGTACAGGAGTAGTGGGTCAAGAATGAAATCAATTGTTCAGCTTAATAGTTATAGTAAGAGTGGTGCCGTTTTGAACACGATACAAATGCCAGCCTTTGTCACCAATTTTAGTGACTGATATGTGTCTGTTGATGAAAGTATGAGCATAGTCGATGTCCAATGCTTACTAAATTATTGCTTGGGGTTTCTTGCATCAGGATTAGGCTTAAATATATGTTTTACTCCATTTCAGGTTTCCTGTATGTTTTCTGTTGTCAGTTCCACTATATTAGGATTATATATGTACATAAAAGGTTTATTTTAAGAAGCAAATGTGAAGACATGTTGGAAATAAAATAAACAACTGTGCATGGCTCATTAATCATTTTAAAAAAGGTAACTGAGAAATAACTGTAAGTCAGCTCGAAGAGGCTGCCAGAGTTCTGGTGAAGTCGTAAATGTGTACTGTTTGCACTTCTCTCTGAAAATACATTAGTACCGTAGCTCATTTTTGCCAAAAAATAAAAAAATAAAAAATTATTTGCTCATCTGGTACAGAAGATATTACCATTTTGGGGGGAAAGCAACTACAATGCTGGATTGAGTATTTACACAGACTGCCGCAGTGTTCTTTGCTCCCAGTCCCACAGGACCAAATTTTCTACAGTTTAGACTTTCCCAAGATTTTTCGTAGACCTAGTTCAATCCTTTAAGTGTTTCAGCAGGCGAAAAAAACCACATGCTACAGTGATGTGGCTCAAAATGAATACTGGACTTTCTTGTCCTTTGCCAAGTGATTGGTGGATAAAATGCTGGCATAGGTGCTCTGGGGCTGCGAGTTCTGCCCGAGCCGCCTCCACCTTCCTCCGCAACCTCACCACAAATAAGTTATTAGTCAAAGGTACAGCAAATGTCATGACTTTAAAAAATGAAGTCATTTTATTCCAGTACTATAACAAACAGTAACAGTCTCCTGTTCTAAAATGGGTCACTTGACCCATTTTATATTCATACATTAAACGTCTTAATAAAAAAAATTCCAGCAAAGCTGACCTGTTCAGAAGTAGCAGTTCTACTGTCTCATCTCTGACATGTTCACGGTACATGTTGACAGGCTATATTATTTAAAGAGCTTAGTGGTGTCTTTGATTCTTATCAATATGCTTAAATAACATGGATTGTTAATATCTGCAGATATGTAATCTTTGATGCTCCTCAGATGCTGCAATTAAAATAACAAATGCTGAACTTGAACCATGTTACTGATCATCAAAGTGGTGGTGTAGGTGTGTCTGAGCCGTGGGATTCCAAGCATGGTTCTCCTCCTCAGTCCTGAGTTGGGCCCGAGTCTCATCCAGCTCTATCTGCAGCCTCGCCACAGCAGCCTCATGCTCCATCCTGGCTGCCTGCACTTCTCTTGCACACTCAATCTTCTGTTCCTCCTTCACGCTCTTCAATTCTTGGACTAAATCTGAGCACTCCTGTCTGACCTGGCGATATCCGGCATTAGCTCTTCTCAGATCAGCCCTTAGCCTATTTGCTTCCATGCCGTTTTCTTTGCTCTGTTTGGCAAATTCCTCAAATTGAACACCCATTTTGTGAATTTCCATCTTCAGAGTCTTTACCACCAATGTTAGACGTGCTGCTTCTTTTCTTGAGTCCTTCAGCTGCTCCTCACGTTCCTCCAGCAGCCACTGCAGCTGATTCTCCTCCTCTCGTTTGATCCTCAGTTGTTCCTCAGAAGTTTCGAGCTGATTCCTTAGCCTCCATCTGGCTCTTTCTATGTCATTCAGAGCTGCCCGGATTGTTGAGATGTCCCTCTGGTTCCAGATGCACCTCGCTCTCTCGTTGCAGTCTGTATTCTGTGTTTCACACAAATGCTTATCCTGTCCATCAACGAGAAGACTGTGTCTCTCCACTGGATTGACATTTCTGCTCATTCTCTGTACCAGGTTCCTCCTCTTGTTCATTTCTTCCTGCTGTACCCTTCTCAATTCACTTAGATAGATTTGCTTCCTAGATTCAGTCATGTCGAATGGTAGATTTAAAGGTGTATAATCAATTCGTGGTTCTTCAGCACAGTAGACTTTGCGTTCTAGCAAGTCTTGGAACGAAAAGTGAGGAGGAAACAGCTTTTCCACCAAGTGATGGTTGAAGTTAGGTTCTTCACATGGTCCTGTGCTGCACTCAGTCACTTTTCTTGAACACATTACAAAAGACTGTTTAAACCATGAAACAGATCTGGGGAAAAAAACAGCTACTTGTTCAGGAGAGCAAGAAATGGCTCTTTCCTCACTTTTTGTTTACCTCTGAATCCATGGAGGACTTTTCAACACGTCAGAATCAAAGCACATGTGACGGTGATGACTAAACTAGTTTTGTTATAAAGTAGGCCTATTACATTGAATGGTATATTGAAGAAGAAGAAGAAGAAGGAGAAAAACAGAAGAAACGGCAACAATTTGCACCATTTATCAAACCTGTTCCGTTTGGGAAATATTGCCATCTAGTGGTGAATCTGCAAAATGCACACCAGCACTATCTTTAATCACAAAATTTAATCACAAGCAATGTTTGCTACTGGCAGCAGAAAGCTTTTATATACAGTACTACCTTCAAATAAAAATAAAACGAACAAATTGGGCATACAAAAAATAGACTGTACACTTTATACATCCGAGCATGTTGTATGTAGGAAATGCATCAAGGCGGCGCTTGTGCAGTGTTGGACATGTTGTTCTGTGTGTTTATACTGCCCCCTACTGCCCTGACCTAGCATTAACACTTCTAAATAATAAATATAATGTCGACGCGGTGTCAGTCAAAAATGCCAAACTACACATGTTCGTGTGTGTGTGTGTGTGTGTGTGTGTGTGTGTGTGTGTGTGTGTGTCACACTCAGATTATAAAAGGAGATAATTATCTTATGGTATAAACATATGAGAGCTGAGACTCAAAGTTGCATCAAAGTTGAGCCTACTTTCAGACTTTTGCACATGCCTAATGATTTACACTGTATAGCCTAATGGTGCTTATATTACACAGCCTAATGGCTGTATAGCCTAATGGTGCTGTAAGATTATTACACTTTTACTACTCTTATTTGTTACGAGTTAGGTTCGTCAAACCAAATGATCCAGCATATTTAGAAATACTTAAAGTTCAGATAAGATAGTTTCCTTTGTTTAAGGTAATTATATCTTGTAAGTGCAGAAATACACCATCGAGAGCAGAATCAGTTTTTGCTCACCATGTGATTCTTGGTTTTTGCAAGTATTACAGTTTAAAAGGAACATAATTGAGGCAGCCTACAATTATACAGCTACAGAATAAACATTTCATAGTAGGAAGGCATATTGTAAATTGCTACTTTTGACAAATAGACACAACAACACTAGCAAGAAATAAGTGACCAGAGTATGACGGACTGGAAGGAAATCCAGCCGGGAATGTTTAGGGAAACTCTGGCTTTGATACACAGCACAATGGCCCTATAGAGTAGTGGGGGTAGGGTTTACAGGTCAGAGTTCATTTCAGCCTTCCTATGGTTTTCCAGTTATTCGATAAGGCGCCTAAACCAAAAGGAAATACTCCAACAGCACACTTAAAACTGCTTTTTTTAAACGCCATTTTCTTAGGTAAGAACCGCTTTTTGCAATGCTGATCATTTATGAACTCGTTTTATTCGACTTGAATTCGGGTTTAAATGAACAGATTTTGCTGGTATGTTATATACGTCTTCTTTTTGCTCTAACCCAGCCCCCAGCAAAATAAAAGGACGCTCTTCAATTACATGCATGACACAACTTTTTGTGCTCCATCGAGAAATGGAGACATGGCCTCAACATCAAACATCTGCTCACTAGCTGGGCTACAAAGAGTTTTAGGATTAAGATCTGTGTACGATTTTTTTTTTTTTTTTTTTTTTTTTAAGTCCTAGCAAAGTAGACTTTTTATTATTTTTTTATAACAACACATCTGACAACAACAAAAAAAAAGAAAAAAGAAATGAACTATCACTACTTTATGATCCCAAGAAGTTATTAGGACTGTTTATTGGCTCCATTGTTTTTCTTGCATTAAGAATGAAAACTAATGAATTTTGCTGTTTTTGTCAGTTCTTAGAATTCATAGTTGTTTCAAAGAATATGCTATTCAATAATCTAATTGGGTGATCAGGTATTATAACAAATGCTACGCTATAAAGATTTGTTTAATTTATTATTAAGATAAAACATTTTATACGAGGGAAAAAAGGTTAACACAGCGAAGCACATCAGGTTATGTTCATTTGATTTAATAAGCGGGAATCAAAGAGGAGCAGCAATAATTATGCAAATGAGATTGTAGCGGATGTTGTCGTGCCCTGAGTGCAGGGGGCTTGTGTGTGTGTGTGAGAGAGAGAGAGAGAGAGCGCGAGCGCGAGCGCGCGAGGGCACTGGGGAGGCGCCCAACACAAACCCAACACATGACCAGACGTTCGCGCCTCTTTTGGATTCTCGAAGATTCAAAACAAGTTTTCGAGGTAACTGACAGATTTAACCAATATAAAGGTGGTAACAATCATTTTTACAAAGCAACTTTCTTCTATTTGAACATTTCTTTTGTGATTTCCTGACTTTAGCATGTGTCTGAAATTCACCGTGTTTTCGTTGGAGAGGCTTTTGTGTGATAGACCATAGCGTCCATGGCAGATAACATAACAATAGTTAACATGTAGAAGAGTGTGTGGTTCCAATATTGCTAATTATTTTGCAGTATGTTCATGATTTAAAAAAAAAAAAAAAGTTATCTTAATTTCCGATAAATGCTTTAGTTCTGTTTGAATATTTGAAAAACAAAACAAAATCCGTGTAATCACCACCTGTTTGATTTAACACTGAAAGCCTAAATCCAGTGCCAGATATTTGGAAAGAGAAACAGTGAGGGAGGAAGCTATGGCCAGACAATAACATTTAAACTAACTTAGGCCTATATAACATGCCTATATCTAGTTTCTGTTGGTTTGTTTTTTCCAGTTATATGGAGATAAAATGTTTTCCACTGCTGTTTTCTTTACTATGCTATTGCATGTATTGACTGTTTTTGGGAGGTTAATGTGTTATTCTCAACTCCGTGGGTTTCTTTGATGAAATCCAATCCGTACTTCAAAGTCTGGACCAGGTTTGGACCCAAAGTGGATTCACAGCAACATTCCCTAACTTTGGATAAATTCATCAGTCAAGTCCTGGTTATTTCCTTAAGCCATTGTACCAGTCAGTTATAGTGCTTTTGGTGTTGTGTAGTGGAACTTTAAACGCACTAATTAAAAGTGTAGTAAATTATACGCGGATGTATGGACACAGCTCTGTTTTAAAACAGCTTTCTGTTTTAAAAAGTACACTTTTTGTCTTTCTAAATGTTACGCCAGTTGTGGTTAATTGTACCACCCCTCCCCCTTTAAACGTGTTGTGTTTAGGCCACCTGCAACCTAAAGCAACACCACGATGTGCACGAGGTCCCACTCTCTCAATTTCGCATAACATTAGCCTTACCGGCTATGCTGGTTTAGCAACTTTTATTGTTGCTTCTAACAGTTGTAAAACACGAGGTCACACTAGGTAATCCTACAGAAGTTTCTGAGAAGCTGATCATCTTCCACGAGCTCTTCATCTACAACAATGAGGAGGCGCTTGGAGAGCAGGCCTTCTGCTGCTTTTATTTATTTATTTATTTAACACTGAAGTCATAAGGGAAATACTATAGCCTATGCATATGTATATGTTATATAGATGTAGTTTGGTCAGTTCATAGGTGTAAGCTTCCGGATAAATTTGCGTTTTCTGTTGCTTTAGATTGTAGTTTTGTGTTGGTTTTTGGTTGGTTCCTTCCGTTTCTCCTCAATGGAGAGCCTCCATTTTGATGATGAAAGGCGCGTGGAAAACACGCTACTGACGAGCTCGAATAATTCACTTCAATCCTGTTTGCTGTTCCAGATAAATTTCACATTTTAACCACAAAACTGGAAAAGTGTCGACAGGTAAAATTTCTCTCGCTTGTAGTAATTCCTTTAAATTATTTTCTGGTATAAGATTGGGAAGGCCACGTGACTTGCCATCAAACTCGTACCACAGGCCTATTTATGTATCTCGGGTCAGTTTTACATAAGTTTATTTCCCTCACTAAATAATGAAACGAATTGAATTTTGACATTGAGAAAGTCTGATATGTCTGAAATTGAACCACTGAACTTGAATAGATTTCTACAAAGAAACTTAAGTCACTTGCTTGCGCGTGGTTCTTGCAATGTTTTGTTTTCTTTTTCCCGATTAATCATCATCATTTCTCCAATATGATGCTTCATTAAGTGATTAGGAAGGCCACGTGATCGGTCATCAGACTCTAGCAAAATCATGAAGCCGAGGTCTATTATGTTTTGTTTTGTTATTTTGTAGCCTATTGAATCATGAGGTGAATTACGCATTAAAGCGTCCTGATTATTAAACGAATGTTAGAAATTTAAAACTCACACGATTGTGTTTGATATCTTTAGATGTTTTCATTAATCTGCTGTAGTGTTTATGGTTTCTGGTAATTTATTTTTTCCTTCATATTTTAATTTATGTGGACTAATTTTTGCACACACCTAGGCTACTATTCTGCCGTGTCAGGAAAGAAAAATAAATAAACTTGACCTGTTTATTTTTGGGACTGATTTTCCACTGATCAGCTATGTTTCATTCATATTAATTTGGTGTTTTGGGGATTATTGTAATGTTATTTTGATATTTTCGCGTGTTTGTCCTACAGGTTGTTGGAAGGCTCCTGTGGATCCTGCCTCCTATAAAGGCTCTCTAAACTGAGCAAACTAAGCCTACACTTTTCCTGCTAAGGTGCATCTTGTGTAGTCAGTGAAGTAGTGTAGTATCTACTGCGCTAGGTGCTCCTTTCGGCAGGAGGCAGTGTACATTTAAACGACTGGAAGCCGTGTCCTGTGTTAAGGATGTGTTAACCTCCTTGAATTGTTGATCCAATTTGTTAACTCTCCAAAGAGTAAGTAAAGGCATTTTTTGCGTAGGCTTGTCGTCCTGGCAGTTCCAAAGTGCTCACAGTGCAGATAGTGGCCGCTGATCTACTGCAGTGTGTGCACTTCATGTATTGCCGGTCATCTGCATCAGGACAGTTGGAGCAACACTGGAAGTGCTCTGTTGCACGGCGAGTTTTGCAGGTTTGCATCCAGCTTTAAGACAACATGCTGTGCAAATCCATGCAAAACTGGCGGTTACAGGAGAAAACGTCACCAATTAACCTAAAACTAAAATTAATCATGACGTAGCCTACCATACGCTTGTATTAGTTTCCCTTTCAGATAAGGATGTTAACATGTACAGTTAGTTGTTTCACACTGTACACAAGCATGTCTGATTTATGTTTTATTTTGTCAGTCATGTTCTAGTTGCATGCAAATGTTTGTCTTGCTGTTTTCGGGTGGATGACTTTGCAATTTTAGCAATCCACGAAATTTTCTCTGACAAAATTGCACGGTATCCATCTGTAATCCGCCAGATCACGTGACCCCCCCCACAGCAACGTAGTACATTTAGAAAATATAACAGTAGTGATTACAGTTACTTAGTGATTACTTAGATTACACTAAGTTGCGTAGTGCTGGTTCATAGTATCCTCATCAGCCTCTTTATCAATAGTGGTAAATAAAAAAACCAACAACAGATTTATATGATGTTGAATCATCCCTTTCTGGCACACACCAATACATGTGCTGTACAGTCAGACCACCAGATGGCGGTGTAGTCTGGCGTAAACAAAATCTGCTTTCCAGCACCATTTGGCTTGTGGATGTCCAACATGAGGCTAAACGTGCAGTTATATTTGTCCTAGTGGTGAAATGAAAAGATCTTTAAATATTAAACTGAGTGCAATGACTGTTTACCAGCATTATAAATAGTAGATTCTTCCTCAGAGTTGTTAATTGATGTCTGTTGAACAATAAACACATTTTACAAAGTTGAATGCATTTTTATTTGCTTGTCTCTGCATGTGGTCTGCTTTCCGGAGGTGATTAGCTGTATGATGGGCTATTTTATCTAGGTCTTACACAGTAATCTACGGATATCTTTTTAAATAATACATACATGATACAATTTAAATAATAAGAGACAGATGTAGTCTAATTTATTTACTTGTTTGTATTAAGAAATTTAATATTTGAAATACATTTTTGTAAAAATGAATCTTGTGGTGTGTGTGTTGTTTTTTTTTTAAGTGTTCTAAACTGTAGATCGTATTGATACTGTATCTAGAATCTATGTGTAGTCGGATTATTTGTAATGCTTCTAAACCGGATCGTCTCATTTTGTGTGATCCTGAGTGGACAATAGGGGGCGATATTACAGCACACAACACGTGCGCGCCTCTGTACAGAACTGGCAACCCTTCAGCTGTGGATGCCGCCAATGGAAGGAGAGTTTCTAAAAGAACACATGAAGGCTGTTCATGTCAAGCGTATCTGTGCTGTTTAGCTCCTGGTAACGAGGATCCGTGCTGATCAAGAGGAAGAGGAAGACCAGCAGGAGAGTAGTTTGTGGGCTGCTGTGTCCTAATAAGAGGACGATTATTTTACCAATAGAGTAGACTTGACACGGAATCAGAATCAGGACGCGGCTCATGCTGAGTGACCGAAACATCTACTTTTATCAAGTACAATCTCTGATTTCTTTTTCCTCTCTCTCAGTGGCCATGAGCGGCGTGAACTTTCTCGGTTCGTGGGTTTTGTGCGCTTTGTTTCTGCCGCTTTCTGAACCGAGCGCTCAGCTCCTGAAGTGCCATGAAGTGCGCTCATCCTTCCAGTTTCTGTACCCGGGCACCAGGTGGGCTCCGGAAACACCGGTCTCAGGTAAACCAGTCATGCTGGAGCAAGAGATCATTGGTTTTCTGGCTAAGTACAAAGAGACATCTCTAAAGCGCTTCCGTAGCTCGTTCTTCAGAAAGAGTGAGAGAAATCGACCTGCCTCGCAGAGCCACATGGTCACATTAGTTTTCTTTCTGTTATAATGTTCCTCAGCTCTTTGCAAAGAAGAGGTGTTGCAAAAAACGGTGATAGGTGAAGTGAGAAGTCATTCTCAAAGTGTTTACTTGCTGCTTCTGTCCGAGAGCGCGTGTGTTTATTTCCCCAGTATTACAGCTGTAATAGTTCTACAGCAGTGTGTAGGGATTGCCTGGGGGCGATTGGAAGTCTGTTCCTGTTTTGTATACGGTCTCTGCAGTAGTAGTAAATTTAATGCGGAAGCCACATTTCCCAGTAGAGAAAATTGAGAAGTTTATCTAACTAATGGACACAGTGGTTAAATGACCCTCTGTTTGACATCTCCCTTGTTGCTTGTGGTGATGTTCTAATTCAATTGCGCAAAAAGTATAGAATTTAACCCACAAAACAAATTTTTATAGTCCTACTTTAATTACACCTCAGTACAGAATCAGTGTCACTAAATGTACTAATGATAAATCACTGTCGTGTGTGTGTATAACCAGTTTCATAAATCTCAGTCGTAAATCAGCAGACAGACAAATGTATTTGTCTAATTTGATGAGAGTTTGACTTAAGGCACTTGAACCTTTTTTTTGAAACAAGCTACATTTTCTGTTAATTCACCGTGATGAGGACTTTTCTGCTTCAGAGTTGATCATATAAAATGAAAGAAGAAATAGCTGGCTGTTCTTCAGGATCTAGCACAGACCTTCTGATAGTGGCATTTAATCAGCATGAAGTTCCTTGAATTTTTTTAATTCTTCATATTTGCAATTTAAATCAGGTCTGACAAATGGGACAAAAGAGCTTGCATAGCCTAGCATACTCCATTACTCTATTACCTCAGAGGAAGTAATATTAACATATGACCCTCACTGGGGTTAAACTGGAATGAAATGGAATAACTTACAGGAACAGGAAACGAGTATCAAAGTGGTCCTACATGCTTGTCCTAAAAGCTTGTCATGTATTATGCATCGACTTGTTGGAGTGGATCCATCAAATATATAATCTAATATGAAAGCCGATGTCTGTATGCACCTGCGGTACAAACTGAAGTTTGGCAAGTTACCCCCGGACATCGAATGACAGAGGTTATGGTACAGTTGTGATAAGTGTTTAGAAGGCTTAAAAAAAAATGTATTTGATTTCAACATTGTGGCTACAATTAACTTTATTTGGTATTATTTGGCCTTGTAATATACAGAATATTATAAGCATTGTTAATTGAGTCTTCTAAATTACGCCGCTAAAACTGTTGTTTTTCAGGTATAGTCTTGTATAAGTGTCAAACCTGTTGTAGACTGTCAGCCCGACAAAATCTTATCACCTCATTACCCTTTAGAGAGGACACTAACCAAATGCAAGCTTTGGAGAGTTGCATACGGCAATGTAAAGTCATACTAACCCTTGTGAAGCAGAGTCACAGTCTCCCAGTAATTGTTACGCTGCGCTTTACTTTTTTGATTGACTGCATAAATTGGATGCACTCCGTATTGCTTGAAATGTTAGGGGGTGTTTGGAGCATGTCAGACAATGCCACAGTGTGAGGCTAATTGCAATACCTGTGTCAATTATGTGGGTGCAATAAAGCTATAGTATAATACACAAAATACAAACTGAAAAAAAGAAATTGAAGATATTTTCCCCACTCAATTACAAGCAATCATCACTCATGCTAACAGGTTTGCGAATCAGTAATGGCTGTGTTGATGGTTTTGTGAAACATTTCATTGCCTCCCACACATAACTGAGAAGCATGGGTCAGAGTGTTTTAACAGAATTAACCGACCTCCCAAATGGAGCTCTGCGGATAGTCTCTGGCGTTGGAGTGGTAAACGAATGCACAAAACCTTTATGTTAATTGAAATGGGAGCAACTGCAGACTCTATAGTGCAGCTTTTACCATCATAGGATTGCGTTCATTCCTTTGAGAATTTAACACACATCAAGCTCCTGCCAAGAGTTCATGCATGTGTTGATTCTTCACTATTTAAATCCAGTGTTGCTGTTTTTATCTGTATACCAATTCCACCAATTTCAGCTTGAGTACTTATCATGGTTAAAGGGTGTTTTTCATTTTGTTGTCATGTTTGCTGTTGAATTATTTGGTTTGTTAATGTGTTTTGCACTTACGGGCCACCATAACATGCACTAAAACTCACAAATACCCTTTAGCCATGATGAGTACTCAAGCTTGACTCTGTTAACTTTGTGTTTGGTTCATGGATTAGCCCTTGAAATGCTGACTGGAAACTGTGTAATCATGATCTCATGTTGTTATGCTGTTCTTATTTTTCACAGCATGTCTCCCTGGAATATATTCCAACTAACTCCATAGCTATCATTCTGGTAAACCTGAACCCTGCATGTGATGCCCATGTTGCTGTGTGGGAAGATTAGTCATGGATATAGACTCACTACTTTTTCAGTACCTTTGCCAGTTGCTGCCTCCAGTGGTGTTTGTGAGTGGGATGAAATGTAGTAGTTTACCAATACAGGTCTTTAACTTTTTTGGTGGTCATGGACAAGAGCACTGTGTGTATGCACAAAATAGAGATGAGATGCCGAGTGCTTGGTCTATGCTGGAAGAAGAGGAGGCTGTTGCATAGACACGGCAAGATTGAGCTGAATTCTAATGATGCTGCATGTGGTGCCAAGGGGCACGAAACCAAAAAAGCCAGAGTGGATTTTTTTAACCTCTCCTCTGCGTTACGGAAGCTTCACGCGTTCCAGCCTCCCTGCCCATGAGGAAAGGTTTGCACATATTAATGAGAGTTGGATGTCAGAGCCTAAAGGACAAATTGCTGTCCTTTCAGGCTTAACACCTTACACCCACACCAACACAACTTGGCTTAACAATGGTTACCTTTCTGTCACTTCCCTGCTGTTTGTCCTTAATGTGCTATTTTCCTTCAAACAGCCACCATGGCTAAAACAAAGACCCCTGACAGACGATTCAGACTGATTGTATTGCCTTTTTAATTGTGTGCCCTCCTAAAAAAGATTATCATAGAAAAAGGCTTTCAATACTACTGCAAAAAGGTCCTCCCAGTCTTTTAGTAATTAATTAGTAATAGAGTAATTAGTAGCAAAGCAGAGGAGAGGAGGTCAGCTCCAGCTGGAGACCGGCTATCCTGGGATCCATACAGAAGGAACGGAGAAGAATCAGCATCCAGCTTGCAGCCAAAGCAGTCTCTTAGAGCAGCGTGTGTCATATAAATGAGAAAAGAGCTGAGTTATTATCCATCTGCACAAATGGATCAAACCATTAGGACAAGGCTGACCTCCCACAGGCGGATGTTTTTGTTTTAATGGCTTTAATTGTAGATGGCATTACTAGAGCGCTTGTGGCCCTTGAACATAGACAGTATTCATCATGTGCAGAGATACAGTGTTGTTTTCTAGGACATTGTAGCAACAGAGATGACACTTTAAAATTTTTCATGCATGTATTGGATAATTAATTCCCCCATTGAGCTTAGTTTCACACAACAGACAGAAATAAGACACTTTATGGCTTTGGATGAAAACGAAAAGAAGTGGAGCAACTTGTCATTCTTGTGCACGAAACAGCTCCACGAGGAGTGCAGTACTCTTGGATCATGCTCAATGTCCCTGGAGCTTCTGTAATCATGTCGTAATGATTTGGGCCAGGCTTTTGGTGAAATCATTTGGAGTTGTTCATGTGAAGGTGATGGATCATAAGCCCTGACCCTGGCCCTACTTGCAGCTAGGGTATTTTCTTGTAATGCCTGAAACCAGACTTTCAATTAAACTATAGATCTGTATAGATTTTCAGGGCTTAATCTGATTATGGTGAAGACTGAAAGGAGAAAAAAAATTCTAGTCTGCCTCCTGTGTCCTGACTGAGGTACATACACCTGAAAGACTCAGGAAGAAATGAGCACCCATGGTAGAAAGTTTTTGTTCCTCAGAATTACATTATGTTCTCGTCAGGTCTCTGACACAACTAGAGATGGTGCGAGACTCTAGAGAGATCTGTCAAGGGATCCCCTCATTCCGAATAGTGTTCATTTGTAATTTCTGCCCTGAATGGTGATGCTAGTATGAGAAGGATTTAATACGTTTTTATAACATTTTCAAATTTCCCACAAAGAGCCAGACTGACTGATACTGCAAACAGCCAATCACATTTGCCATTAACTGTTACACTGAAGACTCTAATCATTTGTAGGCAGTTTCACACTTAGTTTGCTTGCTATAGTCCATACCAGAGTTTCATTTTTTTCTTGCATTGTGTCTGTGATTTGGTTCAGTGGGTTTCACATTATTATGAATCTCTGGCAGAGTAAATCTGGTGGGTGAATTCTTGATTGGTTTGAAATTTTGCAGGGTGCTTTGATATTTCTTAATGGCTCTCATAAAGGTTGTTTTACCTCTGCAGGTCATCCAAGTGCATTTTTATTATGGAAAAGATACAATAGCCTATTACTGTTGATTACCATTTAATAGTCTGCCCGTTCAGCCCAAAGCTTCAGTTCAATAACAATTTCTGATGCACTTATTGACCTATTCTTGACCAATTTCTAACGTTAGAAATGCTACAGCGGTACAAAAATATTCTTTAAATTGTAAGCCATTCGATGGAATACAAATGATGCATGTGCAAAAAATGTGCATTGACCTAAATGTGCTCTAAAATGAAATATATTGTAATGGAGAGAAGGGAGGTCTTTAGTTTTCAGTAGTATTGCAAAGAATCGTATGCTGAATTTCACAGCAGAACAGTTTGAGTTGCATCTTTTCTGTGATCTTACTGTTTGTCACGTCTATGGCTGCAGCTTCCAAAGATGCATACTGCAACTCCAATGATCCTTAGCCCATAACCTTCTGACCTCCCATCAACCTCTATTCCCATTCACAGTTACCTGTTTTCTCACCAATAACTGGCCCATGTGTCACTTGGTCCAGGAGGGAGACTTGATTTTTGACAGATCAGGGTTCAGTTGTTTGGTGTGCACTTGAGTACAAATGGACTGTTCACACCTGTCCAAATGACCAAAACTAGATGAAAAATTTGATTGGTATGCATCAAACATAATAGGGGAGGAAAGTGCCTTTATTGAAGTGATTGCTCTGAACTTCAATCAATTCATTTACTATATCTTGCACCAACAAGCCCATTATACCATAGTGTTCATAAGTTTGGAAAGCAGGGCAAAAGAGATGCGAATACACGCAAGTAGCTGGGTTTCCATTGCAGTTTTGTGTGAATTAAAAGCTTTTGACAAAACACAATTTTGATTGGCCTGTGTTTCCACTGAGTGATTCTATACGATTAAAGGTGTTTTCTCCTATTGCGGTAGTTGGTCCTCTTATGATGGCTGTTACAGAGCGCTCTTTTTTCAGAAAGGTAGCGTTTCCATTTGCTCTTCATATCATCTCACGTGACTTAAATGCGAAAAATGTGTTTCCGTTTAAGTTATGCGAGATATTGCTTTATCGAATCATCTGAAAACCACCTCTTTTTTGTGATATGAGGGGTTTTTTTAACTCGCGGGTTTCTGTTACTCGTTTTTGAGTGTGCAATTTCAAATTGGAGGTTAATGGAAACTCTGCTAGTGTGTAGAACCAGTTAGCTTGCAGTCTTTAAGATTCTGAAGCTTGTGGCCAGAAAAGTGTACAGAAGTATCAGACATATTTTTTTCAGATTCGAACAGAGCATCTGAATCTGAAATTAGATATTACCAGAGTCTGTATTTGCCCTCACGGCTTTAAACAGTAATCATGCTCTTGTTTTTTGTTAGTCCATGCCCTTTCTGATTTGAAAAATGATAGAGATACTTCAGAATCTGTGACGAGGCAATGAGGTGGGTGGAGGGAGGGGTAGTCAACATTAGCAATCACAGAATTAAGATTTTATTTCAAGTTAGTGATGTGGCAAAGAATAGTTTCATGACTAGTACGTTAATAATAATAATGAGCTGGATAATTAAACAGTTGGCTTAGAACCATATCAAGGTCTAACCTTGAACCGTATCAATATAACATGAAACGTCAATAGAGTAATAGCGTTGATAGTTGAATATTTTTCCTCATTAGCAGTCTAACACCAATAGTTATAGCTCTATCACTATTAAAATGACCTTGATGATCAAAATATTCTTGTCCTGGCTTATTGTTCATTAGTATTCATAATGCGACGTATTCAACATCACAACTTTCACACTGCTCTTATCCCAATTAATTTCCATTTTTTTTTTAACTAAAAACATTTTAGAGTGTCATTACTCTATGCTGATAGTTGCCTAGGAAATTGGATATGCACATAGTTTGGTGGTCCTCCATGTCTCTCAGCTGGAAGGGAGGAGTAGCTGGATGAGATGTGTGCACTAGCCTCAGGAACTGGGAGTGCTGTACTGTGCTCATCTGGGCTTTGCAGAAGTATTTACTGAAGACAGGAACACCGATCACCCTGCAGGAGAAGTGAATTCAGGAAGGCCGAGGATGATGGTAATGTGTCTTTTATGGCGAGTGTAAAACATTGGTCAGGAGGAGTTATAATGAACTTTGTTAATTAACTCTGACAGGGAAGTTGCTGATTTGCCAAGGTGGCTTTCTTTAATAATTCATCCACCTGCACATTAGGCTGTTTTTATGCAGTGGAGAGACAGTGAGTGCTCACGGGGACAAGTCGCTCACTGTGAAGGAACAGAAGGTGGTGGATGTTTAAAATAAAACTGGGGGAGAGGTGTGTTGGTTGCACATGAAATCCTACCTGACAGTGTTGGTGTCCATTGAAAAGGGAGTGGAATACTGTTAAAAAAAAAAAAAAAAAAAAAAAAAGAAAGTATCGAAAGAGCTTGTATAACATTGTACACTGTGAACAATGAGACAGAATGATTTATCTGTAAGGCTTTATGCAGACATTTTCTCCTTCCCGTCTATGTACAGTTTCATCCTTTACCATCAGTCCCCACGAGCAGGCTTTATTTAGACAGTATGATACAGTCTTTGTTCATGTGCCTCTGTGGGGAATAATCTATCCCCATAGGCCTTCACTTTTCCTCCCTGCTCCAAACTTTTCTAATGAAATACATTTATCATCTCCGCACAAAAGACAGGCAGAAATTGTCTGTTTTGCTGAAGATAATTACCAAATCTGCCTGCTTTCTTCATCCTTTCATACCTGCTCTTTCTCTGCTTGCAGTTTGCTATTGACGGCTTAATAAATTCGCCCTGCAGTTTGAAATTAACTTGATCGTATCTGTCGCCAATCATTTGCAAGTATTGATTTAGGATATTAAGCCTGTCAGCGTGAGTACAAAATTCGGTAGCTGGCCAATCTGGCAGCTTCTCCCTTGCTATTTTTCCTTTCATAACGTGGCCGTGTGGGTGTGTGTTTCAGAATATGTTACGATTCATTCAAATGGGGTATGGGGTGTTATGAGGTGTGTTAAATTATGTTCGTATCCAATGTTTTAGCAAGATCTGTGTCTTTTTCTTCCAGTTTTCAGCATGTCACTTTTTATAACTGCCTAATCGATCATCAAAAGTAATACCTACACCGTAGGGCGTATGATCTGCGATATTTCCGATATATGATATCTCATGCACAAGGTAAGGAGGGTTTGCTTTTTTTTGCAGTGGGGTCTTTTGGTCATGGATATTTGCAGTGTAAAAGTTACACAGAAAAAGCGAAAGCCATGACTAGTTATTCGGGGTTTTTTTTTTTGGCTTACTGAAGGTCATTCTGTTAGCAATGATGAGGATGAGAGACAAAGAAAGGCATGGGCTGAGAATGATTTGTGCTGAATTGTGCATAAAAAGAAAACGCTTCACCAGGTCTGGATACTGGATGTGAACTCTCACAGCACAGAGTCTATGATTCTGGAGGTCCTTTGGGGGTTCTTTGAGAGTCAGTCTGGAGCCTGGGGCTGCATCTGCTCCACTAAAGCCCCATTCAATAACTGATAAATTAGTTCTGCAAAATTAAGCAAATTAACTTTGCAAAATGAAGTAATTTGCCTGATAGACTGGCGCTGGTATTTTTCTAAACTTCCAAATTTGTTGAGCTCTTACTCCTTTCTTTAAAATAGTTTTTTATAAAATTCCATTCCTCTCTCTTGTGACTATATACCTTTTCTACTGGCTTCAATGTATTCACTGAAAAATGTGCGTTAACTTAAAAAACTAAACAGCAAGCAGGATTGTAAGGGTCATTCCAGCAGACTAAATAGTATTTTGTAGCAAGACACTGAAATACCCATTTTCATCTCTTAAGACTTGTCCATCCATCATTCTGCTGCTTGTTGGCATCTGTCAGCATCAGTCACTTATGGTGATAATCTTGTGTTGCGGTGGCCCCTTGCGATCTAGTACCTATATATAGTTACCTGTGGTGTTTTTCCAGACTGCTTCACCCAGACTCATGCGTACCAGCCCGGATATCTTTTGTCTCTTCCTAAACTGTGTCATTGCCCCCCCCTCATACCCCTTCTTCATCTCACAATCTTCTTCACCCCCCCTGTGTGCGCTGTGACAAATTTTGACACATCTGATGGTTGTTTATAGCACCATCAATCAGGCTTGTTCCACCCCCTTAGCAGCTCAAAGACACACAAGTCACCTATATGCGGTTCAGCTCTGCAGTAGAAATAGATGCTCTGCAAACATGTAAAAGTTTATAGAGTATGTAGAATATACACGGTAAAGCATTGCACAATGGAGATTTAGTTTGAACATTATTTTAAGGAAAAAACATTTTCCCTTCATGTTAAATCTATCCCTGCCATTTACCACCCTAGAATTTGAATTCATGTTTTGTCATTTTTTTCCCCCCTGTTTGTTGATATGTCCGGTGTCTGCACAACATGATCTTAAATTCATCTGAATTTTTAATAAAATCCTTCTGGATGGATCACCTTTCGAATGGGTATAATATGAAGGACATGGCTTTTGATACCATGTTGTCTCATTAACTATAACCTTGTAAATCTGATTATGATTACTAAATAGACTTTGGCCACTGGAACAGCTGCCAAGAAATCAGCCATCACTATGATCATGAAGTAATCCATCTGTATGAGATGTTCACTAATGTGATTCTTTTCTGGTTCTCTATTTCCTTTTGCTGAGTAGAAATTGATATTTTCCCTACCTTGGTTTGTTTGCTTTTTGACATATAGCTCCACGAACATGACACCGTTGCCTTTTGTGTAAGTAAAACCGTCATTTACGTTGTCTCAGCCTGCACGCAGTCCTCCAGGTTTACAGCAGGAGTATCGCAGTTCATGTCTCGAATAACGCAGCAGTGTTTATTGTGCTCCCTGCTATTATTTAGCTCACAACATTTCTCATTTATTTTAGATCAAGTTTGATGATTAGTTGACAAGTGGTTATAAAACAGAGGAAGAAGTTCCAGTAGGGAAAACACAAAGCTTTAAATTGTTCAATTTTAACAAAATTAAAAGCTGAATATCTAAGGCTTACAAGAAACAAATGCACTTCATTTATCATAACTGGGTGTTGTTGTGGCACAGACCATAATTCTGCTGCAGAACGCGCTACACTCGAATTATTTAGGAATAATACTGTAAAATTAAACAACACTGCATATAGAATTTAACGGTCTGTGACTTCCAGCTAGAAGGTAATTAACAAACTGAAAGGTAATTAAAACATTTCTACTTCTGCCAATTTTCACTGGATCGGAGCTATACATTCCCAAAAATTATCAGATTTTTTTGATGTAAGAATAAAGCATGACAGGCGCACATGTTTTTGTTTTCTTATACTACAGTATGTCATGATTTTAACTGTGTATTTCTACATTTAATGTTGTAGAACATCCAAAAATCAACAATAAACAGCCTTTCCTCACCAGTCTCTCTGTTTCAGTTAATAAGACAAAAAAAAAAAAAAACTTTCCTGTGGCGGAAAACCTATTAAATATTTTAAAGTTGCGCTACTATCAGAGCCATGGTGTTATAGAAAATGAACCAAAATGAATCAACATCTTCAGACCAGTCAGAATCCAGAATGCAACAATGCAGCTCCAGGAAGGAGAGATGCTGTATGTTTGGGTTTTAGAAAAAGGTGCAGTGATTCTTAATAACCCTCTCTGATAGGGAATAACTCCTTCATAGAACCTTTAATGGACAATCCAGGTTCCAGATTTAACGACAAGACTAAGAATTTACCATACGAGTGTCCTGCTCATTACATATATTCTGAATCACTAGCATTTACCTCTTTGCAAACCCCTACTCTCATTTATTTAAATGATATGATATGCGTGTGTATTATTTGGAAGCCCTGAAAGGCCATGGATTTACATATTTTATTCAGCTTGCTTTCTATTTATGTCATTATCATGACGTAATAAAAGTTATACTCGTGATGACGAGTTATTTATTCAGTTTTTCGTGATCTCGAATTATTTTTGTCATTATCGTGACATAACGAAATCTCATTTTCCAAGATAACACCATCATTCCCTCGCGATCACGAGATAACGAAACTCAGTTTTCTCGAAAGCATTACTGAGTCATTGACTATCATTCCATGCAGCAATGTCAGAAGAGCAGGAATATATTGATCAGCATGTTATGTTTTAGTTCAGTCGAGGCCTGACACAGGCTGAAATAGCTTTATGCCTTGCCGTTACAGACAATGTTCACATTTAGTGTGCGTCATTTAAAAAGGCAGTTAGCAAGACTACAGCTTTATCACAGGTGCACTCAAAGCGAGCCTGATTCCATCGCTAACCAGCTATGAAGCCCAGGGCGACTACATGGATGCTGGATGATGACAGAGAGATGGAGATTGTCAGGATAACGGGTAAATTATGTCACTATCATGGGAGAACTGAGTTTCGTGATCTCAAGATCTTGAGAAAACTATGTTGTTATTATGAGCAAATGCAATAAGGACAAAAATATATCGCGATAATAACAAAAATAGCTCGTTAACACGAGTGTAGATTTGTGGGCTCTAAGGGCTTCTGTTGTATTCTCCTGGAGCATCACTGCATCCAGTGTTCCTATTTGGGAAAGGAAAGAATATTAATTATACGCCAATTATTTAAAGCTAACAAATCAGACAAGACATAATCATGACATGACATTACTCTATGCCTTGGTTTTTCTTTTCTGCACAGTGGATTTGCAACATTAACCGTGTCTCCTCAATTCCACAGAAAATTTAACTTTTCTTTAATATATTATCGTGGCTCTCATGAGACTATCTGCCTACCAGCCATGCATGATTTGGTTTACAATTAGACCTTAGTGGGTTGATGCAAATGGTATACATTGTTAGTTTTAAGAAATTGCATATTGGATTGAGCATGGATGTATACTTGGGTGTTTGTGTATCAGTGAGGCTAATGAATCACATTAAAACAGAATGTATTTTTATTCTGATGAGACAGTGGTTTAAGCTGCATGCCACGCTTAGTATGGAACATTTTCAGAAAGAAAACAGGAGAAATTGAACTGCACACTGAGACTGCTCATTAACGTAGCACCAAATACAGAGCATTCTCTAGGACTTTCAAATACTTTGGGCGTAATGTGTATGTATATGAATATGGAACTACATAAATAGAATGCATGG
>JAQQZR010000002.1:12839858-12874317 GCA_030068235.1 Notoglanidium macrostoma
ATATTTGGGTATTTGGCTTTGGTTGTAAGCCAACCTTTATTATTAAGCATTTGCTTGTTTAAATCAACCTACAGAGTCAGCCAAAAAATGTATACACACTTACACAAGAAAAGTCTGTATGAATATTTGAATAGTATATTTATTCAGACATCACGAGATGAATACAAGTTACCTTTGGCCTCTACAGTTACAAGAGGTGCTCAAACCGGTGGCCGTTAGCTTCCGGACATTTATGTGTAGAAGGTGTAGATTTTTTTGGCTGACTCCGGATTAGCTGTTGCTCCTCTGCTAGGCTAACTCATTAGACAAACACCGTCTCAGGAGAACATTTACAGCAGCAGTGTCTATTTACTTTTTTTGACTGATGAGTTACAAACAACTCTGTCTCTCTCTGCAACAGGCTCAGACCTGCAAGTGTGTCAGTCGAAAGGCCTCACTTGCTGCACTCGCAAAATGGAAGAGCGTTACCTCCTCACCGCCAAACAGAACTTGGAGTCGAATCTGCAGGCCAGCAGCGCCCAGCTCAAACTCCTCATCATCCAGAACGCAGCCCTCTTTCAAGGTCAGTTACTTCAGTACACAATGCTAGCAGCTAGGGATTGTAGAGTAGGTTATCTTACAGGTTCATGCACATAAGAATACCTATAATGGATCTGACCTGTCGCTTAAACAAATTGTCTTATTTGGTATGAGTCGGTAGCCTCAGGTAATTGCTTTATACTAACAGCATTAGAGGCACTGGTGGTGGCTGGACCCTTGTCTACCTAGGAACGTGGTTCAATGCAAATTGCTTCAGTGACAGGCCTGGAAAAACTCCCCAAGCAGGCAGAATCTCTAAAACAGCCTGCTCTTATCTCTTCTTTTTTGCCCCGGCGCTGTCCTTTGGGGAATTGCGAGTGAAGCTTGCTTGCAATCTTCTCTACTACTCTCTCCATTGCTTTTTATCTTTTTGTAGTTTTTGCTGTTGAGACAGATCAAAGGGCTCCCCCTCTCCACTCCAGCATCTTCCTTACTCTCTCGTCCTTCACTCCCACGAGCCCCTGCTGCCCCTCCCCAAGCCGACCTGGCTCTTTCATGCCGCCGCAAAACATGGCTAAAGGTTCATTCCTTTGAAGTCAACTTTGTCAAACAATCATAAAAGTTAAGAGGCGCTGTCACTGGGACTTTCCAGCGGATCTGATGACAAGTCGCTTGCATCATGGCACACTTCTGAGCCCAGCTAGTTTCTTTAGCTATCCTCTCTTTGCTCTTGGTGGATTTGGCAACACTGTGTCCTTTATTTTGGATACAACGCATAAGCCTCTTAGTCCAAGAGACAGCTGGGTTTACATTTTCCTTTCTCTTTATAATTGCTTAGCACAGGCATTTAAAAAAACAAGCTGAATATATAGTCGTGCTTTATTGACAGTTTGTGTTAGCAAATATTTTTCTCTGCTAATTATGTAGGCGTACACATATACAGCGATTAAACCTTTATAATCAGACTCAAATCCTGATAACTGCCTCTGATGGTGAACACAGAGCATACCACTAGTAGCCTTAGGCAAGGTTTCTGACTTGAACTGACCTACTTAATTAGGAGGACCTGGAATAAAAAGTGCTATATGCTCAGAGCTTATAGAAGCTCAACAAGGACACGCTTTCACAGGATTTTCTGTTTTTCTGTGCTTTATCTTCTTGGGCATATTTAGAGCAAGAGTAAGTATGACAAAAAGGTTCAGCCTGTCACATAAGCTGACTTTTATGTTCTTACCATTTAATTCCTAATTGTTTAGCTGTATTCAACAAATGAATATTTTCTTGACATTTCCAGGTAGAGGTGTCTGTTCACTAAATGGGTTAAGGAATAAAAAGTATAACCTAATTCAAAAGCTTATTTAATTTCTTTTATTAGAGAATGTACTTTTTATTAAATGAACTTGTGTTCGTCATCATTAGGGGTAACAGCAATTTCGTTTTTGCTACATAAAATTTATCAACCTACATAAACAGGAAAGCACATTTTTAATATGTTGAAATAGCAACATGTTCATTAAAATAAGTGATTGGGGAAGGAAATTTACTGGCTAATTAGTGAAAATGGAAATACTACAATACTAAAGATGAAAATTTTAATCCGGTTTTTGTAACCTACATGTCATTAATAGTGACTGACAGCTTAATTAATGTGGCTGAGCCTGGGAGGATTTTTTTTATGCTACTCCAGGCTTTGTTTAGCTGTTTAAAGACAGGACTAATTTACACCTTCTCTTATTCATTAAAAAGCAAATTAACATGCAATTCCCATATGAAAGACAGTAATATAAAAGGAAAGTCGTTGTTTGTTAAATCTTCTTTGTGTTTGCGCTGTTTGTTCTGTGAATACTATTTGATACTAGATTTTTCAGGATTGTTTGCCGTGTAAATTCAAATAAAATTTTCAGCCAGACCAAATGTGTCCATTCACAGCAGGACTCAAACGCAGCACCATGTTAGTGCATCGCAGTTCCAAAAATTAAGCTATTTGTTCTCAGTTCATTTTTTGCAAATCTATCAATTTTACTATAAAGGTGCGAGAAAGACTATGTACGGAGCCAGTAAGTTAGTGCAGGCCACACTGGAAATAATAAAGAACAGGATACATTTTGGAGCAGGCGGGTTTGCAACTCATTTTTATTTTAGGGCATTTTTATTCTCCAAACATCCTAGCTTCTATCTGACTCTGAGCAAATCTGTCATTTCACAAGGTAGGCTTTGTGTTAAGGCTTAAATTTTTCTAGACATAAATTACAACGGGTTTTTTGAAACTGCCATTTCCTTAACCGAAAACACCTGGTTGTGTGTGAAATATTTAAAGATTACACTATATAGCCAAAGGTTTGTGAAAATCTAACCATTTTACCCGTATGTGCTTTTCGAACATCCCATTCCAGATTTAGTCCCCGTTTGCTGTTATAATAGCCCCAACTTTTCTGGGAAGGTTTTCCACTAGATTTTGGAAAGTGTCTGTGGGGATTTTTGCCCTTTCATCCAAAGGAGCATTCGTGACGTCCGAGACTGAAGTCAGGCATGAAGGCCTGTGGTGCTGTCAACATTCCCGTTCATCCCAAAAGTTTTGACTGGGGTTGAGGTCAGGGTTCTGTGAAGTTCGCTCGAGTTCTTCCACTCCAACCAAGGCAAGCTATGTCTTCATGGACGTTGCTTTACGAACAGAAGCATTCTCATGCTAGAACAGGTTTGAGCCATTTAGTTCCACTAAGCTACAGCATATAAAGACATTCTGTACAATTGTGTGCATCCAACAGTTTGGGTAACACACACGTATGAGTGTGATGTGTGTTATTTTGTCCACTAACCGATAAATTGTATTTTATCTGAGCACAATTTAAAGACTCAAGCAAATGTTTTGAAGGGATGAACAAATAAACATAGTCTCAAATTATATGAGCTGCTACTTATCTGTTATGAAAACAATCGAGGAAGGAAATAAGTTAATAAATAAATTAAATGAACAAATACATTAGGTTAGCCCAAGCCTGAGACAGACTGGTGTACCTTACAGTGTGTATTCTTGTCTGGCTACTCACCAGTGTTTCCGGGATAGACTGTGATCCTGACAGTGTTACTACAGTGAAAGTATGAATTACATTAACACTACTGTCATATGCAAGCTGAGTGCAAACTTGACATAAAAAATCTGGCTACTTCTGAAATTTCCAAAATGAAGAAATATAGCAGTCATGCGGAACACGCACTGCTGCCTTTTACTTGGTGCTACACAGCCAGGCTAGAAGAAAGAGTTGTTGAATAGCAGGAAGGACATGAGTAGGCAGTGGAAGCAGAAACTCTGTAATAAGTAGAGAAGATGAGATATGGGATTTTATAGGATGTTAATTGGAAGATTGTGAAACTTCAGGTGTGGTCTTTCACTCCAACTTCCATAACTCCAATTAGAAAACCTTGAGACTCTGCAGGGCAGAGTGTGTTAGGGTGTTTGAGTAACCCTGGTGCATATGATTATATATGGATCTCATTAAAAATCTCATAACCGGCTAAAATCATTGACCCTATGCCCTTTCCTCTGAATTAGCTTTAATTATGAGAAACATTTACTTCGTTCACTCTACAAGTAGGCACAAAGTCATACCTCTTGCAATTAGACATCTTCCCTCTTAATGTTAATGAGTTGTCATATTTAGTAATGACTTGTACCCTAATGCACAGCATGTTCTACTCTCATTAGTGCATGTCTCGTCTCTAAGACCTTAAGACTAGTCTTTGCTTCCTAGAATTATTGCTTTTTTGCAGCCATACTCATGTTTAGTACTGCCTGTCTCACTCAATCATTGGAATAATTTACTTCTTTGTGGAAGTTTTGCCATAACCCAATAACAGCCAGACATGCAAGGCTTTTGAAGTTGTTTTTCTCATCGCCTGGGGCAAATTTAATAGCTTAATGATGGTAAAAGAGGCTGTGTCATCTCCCAAACAAGCCCTTCGTGCATCGTTTGCCTGATGAGCATGGATAGACTGGTCATTATCGCATCTTTTGCAATCAACTTATAATTAGTTTTCCAACTCAGTCGCTTTATGGTTGTTTTTGTTGCTACAGACACCTAGACCAGGCTGGAATGTTATCCACACTGTACTTTGCCAAGCTACATAATACACATAAAATTATATTGTATACATTTAGGCAGGTTTCATCTGGCGCTCTAAAGGTTCTTCAGTAGCCTGCATGTCTCTGGGGGAACAGTTTTCATTTTAGGAAAAAGGTCCAAGTGGAACCTATTTAGAAATGAAGACGCCATCCAAAGAACCAGTGAAAAACCCATTTTTTTCTAAAAGTACAGACGGGTGTTTTTAGATGGATTTCACTTGACATGTTGCTGGGGACCAAAATCAATGGAACTTGTGCATGTTCAGGGAACTCATATTTTCTGTTTCCTACTTTGGAATAGATGTCCCAGAAATAAATATCTCTTTTGATTTCATAGCAGTTGTAAAATGTACAGTATATTCATTTATTCCTTCACTTTCAATAACCGCTTTATCCTTGCCAGAGATGCAGTAGATCGAGAGGCTGTCTCAGGAACATTGAACAGGAACTGAGAATATATATATATATATATGTTCATCAAAATGTTTGCTTAAGCCATGTGCACACTGCACAACTCAAAATTGCTGAACCGTTTACTCTACATGACTTTAATTGCTTGAAATCCGTTGCTGGTGGACCTAGAGGTGTGCACGCTGCACAATTGCTCCCAGACGAGGGTACAGACGAGGGTCACACTGGATGACATCTGATCACAGATGAGCTCGCTGGATCTACAAATCATTCTCAAAATTAAATGAGAGAGCTGTCCATCATATGACTTTGTGCCCCTATATTGTATGGAACAAGACAAAAGAGAAATAAGAGAAAAATGTGAAGGAAGAATTGGTTGGGGAGATGCAGGGGTTGGGGAATTGCCGGTTCTGCAAAGAGAACCGGAAGCATAGTGCGAAAAATTACCTGGAATCATATTGCTCTTTTATTTTTGCTGTTCCTAATGATTTTTTGGGTATGAAATGCCAAATAATTATTTTATAGAGGCAGTATAATTCTGGTTACATTTTGCCCTCAGTCTCACGTATATTGATTCTGGATTCAGGAATTACAACAAATGAATTTGATTCTCATTTGCTCTTTCTCCACGCTGTTCTTTTGCAGAGGGGTTCACAGTGCACGGTTCATTGCCAATAAAATAAAACATGCTTGAAAATATTAGTTTCAGCATTTGCTCACACTTTGCGTTGCTGAACCGTTCACGCGTAAATGGTGGCTGCAGGTGCATGCAGCGTGTAGTTGTCAAGCTGAGTCACCGAGCCCCAAAATTAGTCTGTGACTGGGAAATTGGGACAAAATTTGTGAAGTGTGCGCTTGGCTTAAAAGTTCCTCAGGGGTTCTTTACATTTATATTTAACTCATTTGGCTGACGCTTTTATTTAAAGTGACTTACAACTGAGTCATGAAGCAACTGCAGTTGAAAGGTTAAGGACCTTGCTTAAGGGCCCAACAGTGGAAGTGTGGTAATGCTGACCAATGAGCTTGCACTGCCCCAGTTTTCTGACTTTCTAAATATGGTATACTGTAATGATTCCAGCATGTAACATTTAGGGTACTCTAGTGACGGGACAATGAAGCTTTCTGAACCAACGAAGCTTCGAATCCAAATGAGTCGAAAAACATTAATTATTCGAAGCTCTGTTTAACACTGTGCACGGTAGCAGCCGCTAATGGTAAACAATTACTAGCAGAGGCCAATAAAAAAATTTCTTTGTTACCGTTCACATAAAATATATATATATATATATATATATATATATAAATACTTTCTGTACAAAGTGTGTAATGTTAATAATATACTATGTATATTAACATATGTAAAACAGAATATATTTTGCTTATGTGACTGCTGAATAAACATGCTTGTGTGATAGTAAGACATGGAGAGTTTGAGGAGAACATGGACAGATTTTTATTGAAGAGAGGTATTTGTTCAACAGTCTTGGGGCTCAATCTGTTCCTTTCCTTATTAAGAATCTCCCCTGCCTTTGAACAATATGTTCACATGGAACAGCGGAGGCTGGAATGCATTAAAACTGCATTCCTAATTGGTAAAGACTGAGATAAACATTTTTTTGTGATGTCCTAGTTGGGTCCATTAGTATCAGTAAAACTTTCAGAAAACTAAGCACTCGATATTATGCACATGGAAACGCCACATAGTGGATTGGATCAGTTTTAACTGCTTATGAACTGCCGACAGCACAGTCACATGGGTGTGTGCAGAGCGACGCTTCGGTCATCACTTGATCACATGACTTTATCACTTCCATACAAGCTTCGAATCACCGCTTTCATACTTTTTAAAGCAAGCTCTGGAGCTTCAGGCTCTCTGTTACATCACTAGGGCTCTCCCAGATGTACAATAACTGAATGATCCTTAGGGTGTCTAGAATTTGCCTGCATTGGCATGCTTGGGGATCTTCCTGATGGCAGGTGTGTGAGTACAACACAATTAAAAAAAGAATTATTGTAAGCACTTTTATTTAACCTTTTGCTTCAAATAAAAATGACAAACATGAAGTCATTCAAAAAACAAGCACAATATCTATATTTAGTGTTCACAAGAGAAAAAGTAGGACACCTCATACAAAATGTTTACTTTAATTGTTCCACTTTTAATAAATGTGGGTCAGGTTGGCACAAATAAAACATGAGTTACATTTCTGGTCATTAAAGGCATTGTGTGGTCAGTGCTGGCTGGAAAGATAATACTGGAGTGAAGGTGTTGGTAGACCTCCTCTCTCAGACGTTGTGCTTGTCTGTCTATTAGGAATCCCACAAGGAATACTGCATTGATTGTGGCATGGCAGCTATTCCTTGAAATAGCATGTAGTTTGAATGTTTGTTTGTGGTTTGTGAGTGAGATGGAGCAGTGGAGCAGGGGATTGGCGTCCCGAGGAAGCAGATGGTGAGAGTGAGAGATGGAGGGAGCCACAGACACACCATTGAGAAATCCTGCAAAGCTGAGGGCAAATGTCCCGTAATACAGGAAAATGCTCATTGCCTCTGGCTTTATGTAGATTAGATCTGATACCCACCTATGCCTGTATGGGAGATCTTCACATCAAAACTACATCACCATTTTCTTGTTGTTCAGTATGTCCCAGTTCTGTCACTGGAGCATGTAGTGGTGGCCGTGTTACAAATCCTCCAGCAACACTTGTAAATCCTCCATTAATGCTGTCTGCGCCTCCCTTCCTAGCTAATCTCACCTGGCTATCATCACATGCTTTGTCATGCAGAATATTGCCATTTGCGCGCTCTGCTAAAGAAAAAAAAAGCATACCTGCTGTTCTGTGCATTTTGTGTGTTCGTGTGTGTAATTGTCCGTCTGTCATTTGATTTGGTCCATTCTCTCAAACTTCAGCAGCTGCCTCTCTGTTGATAGTGCAGCAAGCACTGCATGGGGTGAATTAGCATTTTTATTTAAACCGTAGCTCTGGAAAGGTACAGCAGCAGCCAAATTATCACTCCAAAAAGGCGACTTGACTATGACAATGAGAAGGGTTTATAGTGATGTTCAAGCTAGTGGGAAAACCAGTAAAATAAGCAGAAAAGGACAAACAAGAGATTTGACTTGATGCAGTGTTTTTTTTCTTCTGCACCAAATTTACGACTGACTCTTACTGCTTACAATTATCCAGCGTGGAAGTGTACGTGACTGGCATATTGTGCTTCTTAATGCTGAAAATGAGGAATGTTTTGAAGTGATGCTAAATTATTTCTTAAGTCTTCCTTCACAGAACTGCTTGTAATTAGGCTTCATCTCACAGACATTAAGGGAAACGTGTTTATATAATGGAATTGTTTTGTAGACGATAGATGGGATGGATATTGGCTTGATTAATCCAAAATCTTCTTAAACTAAACTAAAATGAAGATTTGGCATTTTGTATGTGTATGAATTCTCTTTCAAATATTTTTTCCTAAGCATTTTCTTACGTATTGTACTGTCACAATTCTTTGTGTAGCAGCTTCCCTGTAGTAGCATGGTTACTTCAGTTAATCTGCTGTTCCGTAGCTCATTGCTTTTTGACACCATGGGCATTTTTCTTTGGCCCTTTTCACGGATGTTTGTGTTCATCATCTTAACCTTGGCACTGAAAGTCTTCTCTTAGCCCTGAACTGGCCACGTATTTAAAATTCAGTGAATGTATTTTTCATTCAGTACCTTACATTATTGAGCAGCTTACACAACATGTGAAGTCAGTCAGTGGCCTGAGACTGTGGTAAAAGGGCATCTTTTTTCACTCCTTACTTTTAAAAGTTCTGTTTGAAAAAGACTCAGACTGTTAAATAGATGCTTGTCAGTTTCTCTGCCCACTCTGACACTGAACTCAGAGTGCAAACCCGGAACTAACTGGCATGATGAAGGCAGCCGTCTGCCATGCCCAATCACCCTCTGTCTTCATGAACCTGGCCCCTGACAGCAGCAGCCAGACACCCTTACTGATGGATGGATACTGATGAGTGGATAAATGGGAAGAGGATGAATAGTTTGCTGCCCTTTCTGTCCTTGTTTGTGAACGCCTGCATTGTAGTGGTGAGATCGAGTCTCTAGTGAAAAGCAGACATCCGGCTCTTTGTGATGCTATTACGGGGTCTTGGCTGAAGATGATGCTGATGATGATGGTGATGAAGATGATGGTGTGTGTGTGTGTGTGTGTCTGGTGAAGCGAGTCGGCAGACAAACAGGGTCCCCTGTGCTGGTGCAGTTAACTTGAACCATGTTAGTATTGATTTTGTCCAGATTGAGTGCCCTTTCATCCATAATGCATTTCCCTCTTGACTGACACAGATGCAGCACAAGACGGGTTTAAATAAGACGACGAAGATATGGATATTTTGTTCCGTATGTGTATGATGTGCATACAGAAGGTATGCACTAGGTCTTTTGATGCTCTTATACAGTCTTTGATTCATTATCCGTCTCGTCAACATTGTCTTGTTAAGCAACTGACGCCAGGTTTCAATTGAGAATTCTCTGATTTTAATATATTAAGACATAAAGTCAAAGCAGTGTTTAAAGTTGATATCTTATCGTTCATAATTGTAAGTAATAGTTGGTGTAAAGCCTCTCATGCGCCGGCATGTAAATTATATTTTATAAAATTAACACATTTTTGCTGTATGATTTCAAGGTTGGGAGGCATGATGGTTTATTGGTTAGCACGGTCACCTGTTAGCATGTTTTCCCCGTTCCTCTGGGTGCTCTGGTTTCCTCCCACAGCCCCAACGAGAAGGCAACATGCACGCATTGCCTGCAAAAATGTTTCAACCCCCCAATTTAATCACTCAATTCACTGGATAACACATGATATAAAATGATATTTAACAATTAAGCACAAACTAAACAAATTCCAATGTGTTGCAATTGCGCTGCTTGCCAGAATATTGTATTCACCTTGCTTAATTTTTCACCATTGGGTTTAGTCTAATGATGCCTGTCTGGTAATACCAAGAGGCAAATGTAAGAAAAAAATTATCTAATAAAAGTTACAAATGGATCCATATCAATTTACATCTCATATGAATAATCGGGTTGCTGAGGGCAGAACCTGACTGTTCTCTTAAAAAGAAAATCGTACATCCTTCTGGAAAAACATACATTTCCAATGAATCAAGGTTTGTTTCAAAGTTTCAATTCACTGTCCATAAATGCACTGTAGATATACTATAAAGCCCAATTCTGTCAGTGTCATGTCTGCACCCGATGACTCTGCAACAAACGCCACTCGCAGCTTGACAACATGGCCGCCCGCCACTCTCCCACGCTCTCAGCCTTCGAACTACTAATCAATCACACCTGCACCCAATTAGTCATCTCGCCATAGACTCTTCATATACTCACTCACACACACTTACTGTTTGCGAAACAATAATTTCAGTCCTTGTATCTGCTTCTGCCAAGCCTTAGATTTACATGTTTGCTATTCTGGTTATTGATGCTGTTCTGTTCTCTGGTTTTTACTACTTTGGATTTCGTCCTGGAATAGATGTTTGCTTCTCTGTTGATCCTTTGCCTGTATTGTTTGTACCTGCACATGACAATCAGAATAAGGAGCACAGTGAGTATTTTAACTGAACTAATAATATTAGCTAGATGGCAACTGCGCAAGCAAGCAGACTAACGTAATGGCTTAGAAAGCTTAATGGTAGCCGATAAATTCTGACACTATTCGCACATTTCATTTCTCACAGAACTATAACCAGTCTTGTGACCCAGCGTTCTCGGAACATTTCGCTATTTTATTTGCTGACTCGCTTATATTGTCAATCTGGACCACCAACGTTAAAAGCAGCATATCGCCACCTAGGCCACCATAGGTTACTGAATAGTGCAACTGCAACATCATGACTAGGAACTACCTTACTGGATAGGCTATAAAACCTGCTTAAATAAAGTCATTAGAACCTGTAAATTGTTTGTCCTATTTGTTGGCAAAATCTAACGTTAGAGGGCTTGAAACGATTCCAGAAAATTCTACTTATTTTTTTGAAAAAATCTGAAATCAATTTTAGCACCTTTTTGTGTTTTGTTCTTTATATGATCACTGGAGCTAAGCGTTTAGTATGGTCTGACAATCATCATAAAACATAATCGTGCTAACTCCTCTGCTTTAAATATTGTTCACTGTTAACAATGTTTTCACTTCAGGTCAGTGGTCACTGAAGTCTGAATACACTAAGAATGAGCTGAGCGAAGTGTTGAGGGCGAGGGCTGTGGCCAGAGCTCTGGTCAGATAAGGGAATTTTCCTCCATTAATTATTAAGGATCTGTTGCCACTTTAGCTGTTTACTGAGGCTGAACATGCTGCTGGGCTCCCCTGAAGAGCAGCGCATGCCAGTGCTCAGAGGATCACCCTGTCACTCATCCTCGCACTTTTTCACTCACTGGGGAGATGAGGGTGATTGTGCCACTCCGGGGGTCAAGTGAAGTCAGAATTTTAAGGCAGTACTTGACAGATCATTGTTTGTGCAGTTAATGGCAAATATGGGTTACTATGTTGTACATGGCAGCTGGTCACCCCATTAACTTTCCTTTAATA
The DNA here is from genome assembly GCA_030068235.1 of Notoglanidium macrostoma. Classification (NCBI taxonomy): domain Eukaryota; kingdom Metazoa; phylum Chordata; class Actinopteri; order Siluriformes; family Auchenoglanididae; genus Notoglanidium; species Notoglanidium macrostoma. Next base: position 12,851,502 of record JAQQZR010000002.1, read on the forward strand.
TTGAATCTGTTATTATATTAGCAGTGCTTAGCTTGAAGAATAAGTCAAAACTATGTATCAACAATTTTTGTTGAAATTGAGTGAAAACTAGTGAAAGATGTATGGTGTAAAATGTGGTGCAACACATCCACTGGACATTTAAAAACCTTGGAGCCACTTTATCTCTGTGTTCCCGTGACAGGATGCTACAAGAACGGTGTCATAACTACAGCGTTTACTTCGTTCGCTATGGTGCTGTACATGAGAGAGTCTGGTTAAATCAACATCCTAGCTCTGTGAGGGTGCGCTGCCGTTCCCATATCTGCATATTGTTTCTGTACGAGGAGTCACATAAAGGTCACCGGTTCATGTAGTTTTAATGGCACACAGGAGATGTTTTGTATGCTACAATGTGAGAATGTCATGTGGGATATAGACAGACTGAACTCTATCCTACACATTTGCACTCTTAACCTGCTGGCTGAATTATTCAGTGCTGCTTTGGAGAATGAAATGGCTGTGCGCATTAACTATGACACGTAACTATGACCTATTACTTAAAAAAAAAAAAAAAAAAAAAAAAAAAAAAATTCTTTCCATGTTCATCTAGTTCCATCCTGCTGTCTTTTTACTTTTCCTACCCTCCTCTTATCTTAATTTCCATGCTCCCTCACAGCCTCCACCTCATGTTGAGAACAGACCTGTTAAAACATTGCTCCATACATCACCCCCACTCTATTTCCTTTCTGTGTGTGGCTGTGTGATTGGTTGAGAGAGGCCATGGTTCCTGTAGCTGTGAGAAGAAGCTCAGCATCCTGCTGTGTGGCTTCTGCTCTGTTGTGGCCATGCTGCTCGAGGCCGACTGGCCATCCTGTTACCGTCATGCTGCTCTGGTCTGTGCTGGCCTCCACTTCACCATCTGTCACCTATGCCATTTTCACACGTTATACACCACACACACGTCTCGCACATACTCCACATTTTCACCTGTAGTCCTGGGAGGGAATTAAGCTGTTTGAAAGTGTGATGTGTGTATGTGCCATCTGCACATCATCTTATCTTGATGGCCAGGTGAAGGCAGTGAGTCATGTCACTTTGTCCTTGCTTAACGCAATTCTGTGTGTGTGTGTGTATGTGTGTATCTGAGTAATTGTGATTTATGGTATTGGATCTCAAATAAGAGCCCCTACAGAGCACCGTACTGTATGGACTGTATGGTCTCAGCGGGTCTGTTTGCATCAGTCCTCCCACTTTCCATTTTCTTTCTATTGCTTCATTGTTTTTTTTAGTGATAACTCCCATGCTTACTGCTCCAGAGCTTAGCTTTGCCTTTTTGGCCTTTGTTTGTAAATGCAAGACAACACCATGGGGAATTTGGTGCGAAAGCTTGATTTTTCTGTAAAGCAGTAGATGGAGGAATGTTGGCTCAGCCCTCTGGCAGTATAAGATGAGAGGTGTTGGTAGAGAGGAGAGACGATCTATAGAGATGATTTTTTTTCCACCGTGACTTGCCTCATTAAGGGAAGATTTGTCACCTCAGGCTCAAAAATCAAAGGCCATTAGGCAGAACCCCTTCCACTGTCTGCCACTTCAGTAAGGTGGCTAGGGAAGCCTCCAATGTGTTCCCTACACACAAGGAGCAATAATAGCCAAAACTTTAAAAGCAAGAAGTGGCTGTGGCATCAGGGGCCTACGGCTGGACTTATTTACAACCCACTCCTTTTTTTTTTTTTTTTTTTTTTTTTTTTTTTTTTTTTTAAAAGAGTTTGCTGCGACTACCTAAAGGCTCTGAGAATCATCCTGAGTCTGACAGAGTGTGGGAAGTGTTTGGAGTATGCACACTATGCTGAACCCCTAAGAGTGCATTGTTAATGAAAACAAAAATGCCTCTCAGGATTATTTTTCTCTCTCAGCCACTGATTGTTTGTGAAAATCTATTAGCATGCCTTATCCGGGGCAAGGACTGAAAAAGGTTTTTAATGTAGATTAACAATTAAATGTAGATGCTGGATTTGGAGCAAGGAGTAATTCTGCAGCTATATTTCTAATTACTGTTAAACAGAATTGTTAGCAGAAAATTTGTTGTAAATAGTAATGAGATTGTTTTGTACTGGCTTGGCTGAGGACCAGTGGAAGAGCAAATTAATTCTCTATATGAGTAAATTTATGTTGGGGTTAACACTGTTGCATCATGGTCCTGATCGAGCGTTAGCGTTTAACGGCCCAGACATATTTGGACTGGATAGATAAATGAAAAGAAGAGAGTATTGCTAGAGGAACTACTGATTTCCTCTTCATCAGTTGGGCTGCTCACAAGCTGCCTGGCCTTGGGCTGTTTCCTCTATTGCTACTCCTTCTTTGGCTGCAGGATGTGTTTTGGCTGTATGCTGTCCGTTCAACCCACCTCTCAACACTTATCTTGCTGTCCAGCAGCTTCACATCTCTCCAAGCCTTGACGGTATCTTAATGAAAGATTTCCTCTTTCCCTATTTTTTTACCTCACACTCACACTTGCTTTCACATGCTGTTCTCGATCTGTTTTTTCTTTCTTTCTTTCTTTCTTTCTTTCTTTCTTTCTTTCCCTCACACATTCCAGGTACCATTTGTCATTACACTGCACAATTTTATCATAAATTTAACTTTCATACAGACAGATAACACCAGTCGTAGAATCTCTCTCTTTTTTTAAAACTTGTGTTCCCCTCTAGACCTGTCCATGCTCAGTCACATTATTCTGGCATCTTGAGCAGACTTACTAGGTCCACAATTACCACACCATTTACTCTGGCTCTCTTCTTCCTCCCTTTTGGCTGCCCACTACTGTTTCCCTGTTAATCTTGTATTATTGTTTGGTAGGAGAAGTGTCAAGGTTGGCATGGCAAGCTAAAATAATATTCAAAGACACAAGATGTGTGCAAATCACAGTGTGCCATAAATTTGCATATTGGGCAGCATGGTGGCACTCTAGGTAGCATTGCTGCCTCACAGCTCCAGGGGTCCAGGATTCATGTGGGTTTCCTCCAGCTTTCTCAGTTTCCTTCCACTGTCCAACAACATGTGTCTAGGCAGACTCGTTAAGCTAAATTTTCCCCAGTAGTGAATGCGTGTATGGACAGTACCCTGCGACGGACTAGTGTCCCTTCTGGGGTTGAATGCTCCCGTCTCGTCTTAACTCCAGACTCATTGCGACACTGAGCAGAATAAATTGGTTAGTGAAGATGAATAATAAGTTAATTAATTCAAGCATTTTAGTTGGATTTAAATATAAGGGTTTATTTTATTGTCATAAAGTCTACAAATGCACCTAGCTCCATACGGTCATGATAAATGGCAGGTCCGAACTCTTAACAGACACTTCTGATCCTGATGGTGTGGACAAGGTCTGCTGAATGCATTACATTCACACATAACCTAAGCAGAAGTCTCTCAGTGTTTAAGTGAATGAGTCAGCTAAGCTACTGTGTTGAGGAGCTGGGTTTATGCCAGACTGCAGCTGATCATCATGCAGACAGCTGCAGACTCACTCCTCAGTTTAATCTGCTACTGCCAGACTGAGCAGGTGCTGCTGGGTCTGCTTTCCCTCAGTACATGGCTACGTGCTTGTGTGATGATGGAGCAGTTGGTGGATGGGTGGACATGTTTGGCCGTGGGTACTTGAGTGCATCTTCTTGTTAGTTGGTGACTAGCTTAGGATCTGTTTACTATCCCCGTCTGCTCCAGCTTGTCTAATTAACCTGCCTCAGACAGCTCTGTGTGCCAACAGGTGGTCGGATCAGGGAGGCCAACTGACTGGATCACAGCCCGCTTAATTACACGAGTCTTGTTTTTGTCTTCCTGCTTTACATGGCATTCATCTTCTCAGTGAACACATCATAAAACCAACTAGTTCTTATGACTGAGCATTCACATGAAAGCAACATCTCATAAACTTACTCAGTTCTCTAATTGGCCCTCAGAATGATAGTGGTTAGTGAGTAAATGAATGTTGAGCATAGGTAGAGCATTGAGAGTATTGATCTGTTTCTCAGACATGCTACTCTCTTGCTTGCTGTATGTGTGTATGCGGTTGAGTGATATGTCCAGCAGGAGGTAGCTGGGAGATTTTGTGTTTGATTGGGTTCTGTCTGGGCCAAAGCTGCTTGCTGAGTTTAACATTTCACTGTCCTCATTAGTCCTCAGCTCTGCAGGAGGAACAGCTTTTGAACAGGGACAAGTAAAGTGAAGCTCTATGGAGAGTTGATACTCACTGCCTGTATATGAATATTGCAGGTAATTTGGAACTGAAGTCTTTTGATATGTAGAGTGTGAGAGGTTAGGTATTCACTTGCTACCCACATTACATCACATCACGTTAAACAATATGACTCTGAATATTTATGTATATGATGTATATTTATACATCGTGGGTAATGCAGAGTTGATCTGCTTTCATGGTGGTGTTGCATACAAATTCTCATATCACAAGCAGCATAGACAAACATATTCTGCCCTTGAACGGAGTGGTAGGTTTTAAAACAGTTAAGGTGTACCATTTGTGCCTAAGTGTAGTATAAAGTCCTGTATCAGGTGTTCTACAGAAAGAAAAGGGGGAGAAAGAGTGTCTGATTTCTGTTTGGAACCGGATACAAATGTCCTACTAGGCACTGCTGGAGGTTGCCATCAGCATTTCAGTATTCATCCATTATCCAGAAATGAGTTCTCTGCTATTCTCGACAGTCAGCTCTTTTACCACAGTTGTCTGTCTTTGTATTGCTCTGATCGAGACCTACTCCAACAGATCTGCTCCCTGATGTCTGTCAGCATCAGCCTCAAATTGATTTTAATCTTCCACTTCTTAGACAGTGGCTCACTTAAGATTGGGATGTAGGCCTGCTGATTAAACAGTTGAGAAATGGATTGTTTTAAGTCTTTTGTTACTAGCTCTACCTAGTGGTTTAGATCACAGTAATATGCATTTGGGAGTACGAAGAGATCCCCTCGCATGGGTAGAAACTAACGATGAGTCTGTTAAATTAGCCCAATCTTAGGCACACTGTCTTTGTCTGTCTCTCCATTGCTTTGGGATTCCCCTTACAGCTGCCTAATGGCTCATTGTGACACACTGCGATCGAATTGACAGCAAGGGAACAAATTAGTGCCAATGTGCAGCTTGTGGCTAGAGCTGTAGGCATGCTGAGGAGTTATCCATGCATAGCTTGCTGGACCGCCTACTGATTGCTGGACTTGTTTGTGGCACACATAGGGCTTTTATGTAGTGTTCCATTCTAGCTGTGGACTGTCGCTATCCTTGCTTGACGTGTGTGTATAGCTTTCAGGGCTGGCTATGGCTTCAAATGCATAATGGCATCCTAGGGGTCTTCAGTTTTACTACACTGCTAGCTACACTGTGTGTGAGGAACAGGGGAAGAGACCAAGAGGCCTCTGACTAGCAAGTTGTTGTCACGCATACACACACACACACACACACACACACACACACACATAGAGACAGAAATAAAGCTGTTAGTTGCCTCGACTGATGGACTATGCATTGGTTATCAGCTAAAATTTCAGCACTATGGACAGTTCCAGTAGCACTATGGTACCCAAGTTCATTTCTACCTCTCTTTGATTCTCTTCCTTTAATATTGGCACTTCTGCTTCATTTAGACTTTAAACTTTCTTTCCCTCTTCCCTTTCATCTGCCAAAGATACTTTATAGATACCTTTGACTTCTCATGACTTTGACTTTTATATCACCAGCTCTTTTTGAGCTCCACAACCTCCACCTCTCAGTATCGGTGCATTTATATCCATCAGTCTTTTTCTCTCTTATCTGCTTCTTCCTTTTTTTTAATGCTTAATATCAAAAAAGTCCTGTCTTCTCAGAATTCCAACTGTCTGTGTGGAATTAGAATTATTTACAAATTAGATATTAATACAAAATAGATTTTTTTTCCCTCAAAGGATAACCCTAAAGAATATGTGAAGATAAAAGTTTAGCCTTGCATCTTTTGTTAGCCATTAATTAAGTAACCATTACAGCTAAATGGTCATTTACCTCTCAACATGAAGAAGCTAGTCTCCATTTATAATGAATAAATCCCTGTAATATATAAACAGACTAGTGCTAATGATAATAAGTTTAGGTAAATATTTGACTGCAGATACCAGTTGGATGTGGTGTGGGCTAAAAATAAATTTGTTTATATTTGCTGGTATCAATTTCAAATCAGCATTAAAAAGAGTGAGCCTGGAGAAGGGTGCATATTCATAAACCTGACCAGATTAGGCTTCTGGTTCATAGTGTGTAGGTTACATGTAAATATTCAACAGTCGTAGGTCTCAGTGGTAAATGGTCATAAGAGCCACTGTCAAGGAAACAAAGTAAGTGTCCAAAGGTTGATGCTGAGAAAACAGGAACCAAATCAATGGAGCATTAAGTCAAGGGGAGAGTGGTGAAGTAACCCACAGGGCCTTTGGGCAAGCTTATACCAGTTCTGCCCAGTGTAGTTTGGCTCTATATTTAGCCAATAGAGATGATTGTATTTCCTATGCTGCAGTAGCTGGGAAACCCGTGGGAAGCTTTTGAGTGTTCCGTTTCAACACCTTCTGGATGAGTTACTAAGGTTCTGTCGAAGTTCTTTTGTAGAAACGGTCAGGCGGGCTGAGGTGGGCTGCGCTCTTTAATCAAAACCAAGGAAAGCATTCAAAAAGTAGATCTTAGCAGTGGCCTTTGTGGGCATTTTTTCTAGTAAGATGGATTTGTTGGACATTTTTTGGACAAGGCAAGTAGCAGACCTGAATCAGTTCATAGTTGAGGATAACCTTAAGGTCAGTGAAGCTCAATGTTATAGTGTTTCATAAAGGACACAATGGTCACAATGGACAGACAGGATGGTCTGGTCTGTAGGTACAAGCCTGTATCTGTACATAAAAGATAGGCCACAGTGTGTGCGTGTTGTATGTATGATCTGTTTTCACAGTTAGAGCAATATAGATTGAATACGTGAAGGTGTAGTGTGAAATCTTTTCCTTTCATCATTTTGCTGATAACTGCTGATAAATCATACCCTGAGTCAAAGCTCATAGTGGAGACTTTTATTTTATAGTATGTGTTTTGTTTGCTCATAAGATAAATGTTATATTTGGTAACACACTTTGGCACTTTGCCTGTCAGGCCTTTGAAGCCTGTAATAAAAATTCTCTTTCTGTCTCAGTCTCTCTTATTCTCTCTTCATCTGTGTCCATTGATAGCACCAGGAAACTGCCTTATGAAAGTGCATTTGTTATAAAGAGAGAAGAATACTGGGCTACTTCTCCATCAGAAGGACACAATGACCTTTCTCTTCCTTTCTCCTCTCCTGTTATTATTCTCTGCTTTTATATGGATTGGGGTGCTATTCAGTGCAACTCCACCAAAGGATATGACGGATATGAATGTTGCTTTAAAAGAAAGAAAATCTGCTATGAAAGGCAAGAAAATAATAACAGGATAATAACACCCATTCATCCAATAACATGATAATAACATCCATTGACTGTATGTGTCTGACATGGTCCATTCAGTGCAGTGTGCGTTTTTTCTCCCTGAGTTCAAAAATAATGTGTTATTAGCAGAAGTCTATAAACGTTTATGGAATATTTGGGATTGATGCAGGTTTTCAAGTGGTTTATCAACTGGCAGTTGACTGTGGTAATTACATTATGATCTAGATCAGGGGAACGTCTGTACTAATTAAACCCTGCTGCCATGTTAGTGCTGTTTTCACATCAGAAACTACAATTTGCTCACACACACTTGATGCTGTCAGTATCGCACTGTGCCTTCCAGGCTTTTTTTCTTGTTCTCAGGCTTGAAATGCACGTGCCTTTTTTCTATCCTTTCTAATAGATGCTGCATGTGGGTCTTAACGTAAGAGAAGCAAAATTTTAATTCAACAGCCCTATTCTGTCTGACTCACTCCTCCATCTCAGTTTTCCCCAACCCTGTTGCTATTCTAGTCTCCTCTATGTGGGTCATTGCACTTGTCCATTGGGATGGGAGACAAATGGGAATATCCCTCCATCCATTTTTTTTTTATTTTTCCAAGGTCTCCCAGATTGGGTCAATGTCCTGTGTCTCCAGCAATGTCTTCAGTTCTGCAAAGGCAGTTCTTGACAGTATTGTCTAGTATGGAGGACTCGGTGACTTAGTGGGTTAGTTTGAAGAGTCTGCATAAAAGTAGATCCTAAGGCAAAATTTGATCAAAGTATGTACCAAAACAAGCTCAATCTTCCTTTAAACCACACATTTCAATTTTTCATGTCTGGAGGAACACAATTTTTTGCAGAAGGCTCTTTGGTCCCCTGGAGTTGTCGTTTTAAAACAAATGACTCTCAGTGAGCTGGACAAAAAGAGGAATGGGAATGGGACTGCCATTGAGTGTGGATAGATGATTCAATCCCCAGCGTTCCCTCCCATAGCAAGATGGGGCTGGGAAGGGCATATTCGGCAGGTCTGAAGGACGGAGTGGTTGTGAGGGCAGACGGATCATTTACCTCTTCATCACAGTATTGCGATGTTGTGCTGATGAGGGGAGTAATGCCATGTTGTGTGTTTAAGAATAGACCGCCATACGTTACCCTCCCCATTTGTTTGGAACGGCTGATGGTGAAATTTGTGTGTATGTGCTGGGAGGTCAAGGACAGACTGGTATGCCTTGCCTCTGGCTGCTCTTCTATGTACCTTTGTGGCGTTTATTTAAAGACCTCATCAACCTCATTCCTCACACACATAGTGCTATACCCAGAGTGTTCTGCCTCCCAGTCTGCTGGATTAATTAATCTCCTTTCCATCCCGATCTAGGAGAACCGCTGCAAACAGCCTCGCTTCTTGCCGGTGGGCGTCCAGATGCCAGCTCTCACCCATTCATCATTATGACTTTGGGGAGCGAGAGAGAGAAGGAGATATAGTGTAAAAGAAGATGAGGGAAAAAATTGTAAGCCAGAGAGAGAGAAGCAGAAAGGGTGAGGGAGCCTTTCCCCCCTCCTGACTGCTGCTATGATTAAAAGGAGAGATGTAGTTATTGTTTGTGCTGAGAGGTTCATGTAATAATGTATATAGTGCTGAGGTGAGCATATGAACCAAAGATGTATAGACAATGTAATAAAAGGCACTGGGTTTTTAAGATTAATATGTTGTGTTATCCCAAACACAACCACTTAATTTTTTACTTCTTTTTCTTTTACTGATGCTTGCAAAGTGCTTATGTTCCATTCACTAGAAGCCAAAAGACTGCAATATTATAAAGGCGGCACATGCATAATGCAGATAAATATTGCAGCCTGATTCACACAGGTAAGAAGAAAAGAGATATAACTCATGTGATGGGAAGTGAAAGAGTGAGGTGGAGGTGAGTGTGGTGTTTGGTGTTCAGGTGTGATGCCATGCATGAAGCATCCACACTAATGCTAGTCCTATCAACTTAAAAAGAGGCAAACAAACTAACAGAGAGGTCTTCTGCTCTTATGATTTCACAGCTGTGTGGGTGGAGAGGATTTTTCTGATCCTGCTCTGCTCTTTTTCCTTCTCTATCTCACGTAGATCCATGCACACTTTTTGCCGGCAGCCTCACAGTCAGTATTATACACGCATATGCACTTCTTGCCTACATCCTCACTATCATTATTTCTCTTTTTTGGATATTCATTCAGGCGCACATGAATTACAAAGATCTGCCCAGCTTGAGCATTTTTAATCAGATTTGGTGGAAATCAGTTTCCTGGAGGGACATGGGCAAAATAACTGTAAACACTTCTCCAGTTGTGCCTGTAAATAAGTGTGACTCAGAGGGGGAATTTTTCATGACTATGAAGAGCTTGCCAACCGCTAGGTGAAAATTATTCTCCGCTCCTGCAGAGCTATTGGTATTTTCTCATTTATGAATGCACAGTAAGTTTAGAAATGTGCAATGCTCGAGCAAAATACCCATTTTGAAGGATCACCTTGTAGTAAAGAAATAAGACTTGTCTCACAGAGGTACTTATAAATGACGAACATTTAATTATACCGAACAGCTGTTCTGCCAGCATATAGACCCTTTGGGGTAACCCCAAAGGCAGTACCAGCTTAGGTTTAACCAGGCTGGGATGGCTGAGAGATAGGGGCCAGACAAAGAGTGATCCAAACCCAATATCCAGACAAGGCTAAATCCTTCTCCTAGACAATCAAAATCAAAACATCCATAATGGATCAGTCGTCGCCCAAGATAATCAGGACACTGTTTCTGCTCACCAAGCCCAGCAGTCTTGAAAAATAAGCTAGGTATGGAAGACACATCACTTACATCTAGGTACTGAAAGAAGAGTGATGTCCTTGAACATAGAGGGAATCTCAATGGCAAAATGTGAAAACTTATGGAAACTAGCAAAAAAATACAGTCAGTATACTCACAATACAAGAAACCCACACAGGGGAACGGTCTCCCCCATCCAAATACACAATACAAGGGAAATCTCTCTAGTATTAAGTGTTAACCATGACAAATATGGAATTATGACCTATGCCTAAAACCTATGACCCTGTCCAGTTCACTGAACTCGAAGAAATTATTACAAAAAAAACATCCACGTATCAAAAATCCAAGTCAAAGACTTGACTGATGTTAATATCTACAAACCACAAATACACCATGGACCACACCTCCTCTGACACAATATCAGCGGAGTCTAGGAATAATCTAATTAGTCTAGGAATAATCTAATAAGAAAACTGGCCAGAAACAATCTGGGGACCATCTCAAACATTGCTCCGAACTTCAGCCCTGGCCCTATGCCACAGTGTAGCAGCATATAGTGCCCCAGTTTGGTGCCATAGCTCCCATACCCGTAAAATAGTGAACCAACTGAATGAGACAATAAGAATCATAGCAGGAGCTACAAAATCAACACCCACAGCATGTAATGAGTGCAATCACCCCCCCCCCCCTCCCCCCCACCGCCGAAGAGAGAACGCGACACAAAACCAGCACAAACGTGTGAGAAAAGGAAAGCAAAACACTCCACTGAAATGTATATTTGACCAAGCACCAGCAACCTCCAGACTAAAATCCAGAAAACCTTTTTACAAATCAGAAAGTGAGAATTTTACCATAAATGAAGCCTGTAAAAAAAACAAATGGCAAGAAAATCTTCCAAGAGGAGGTAAAATAATAAATTACCTAACAATTCCCCTGCCAGGATTTGATACATTAAATAGAAAACAATGGACATTGGCCAACAGAGTAAGATTAGGACATGGCAGAACAGCAGCCAACATGCAACGTTGGGGACAACAAAAGTCTCCGCTCTGTCCTGCCTGCCACAAAGATCTGCAAGATACAGACCACCTTGTTCTATGATGTCTAATCACCAGGCTTCCAGGAGGTTTTGAAACCATTCATGAAGCTGGTGAGCCCTTCAGATTTTGAGCTAATGAACTCACAATGGAGATGTATTCATAGGACCTTACTATATACACCCTTTAGCAGCTTTTTGACACTCTTTATCAGCCCTTTCCACATTAGCGCTGTCCAATTTTGATTATCTTACCTGAGCTCTGCTAACCAGAACACACAATTGGACTTCGGTTCTGCACTTACAGCTCAAAGTTGTTTTTATTGAAGCAGGAAATTTGGTCTTTTGATCTAGCCCTACACCTGCAGCGCTTTCTACGCATGCTGCATTTATCACAGCTGACAGAGAGACCTGTCAAAGCGGCGCTGAGATATGGATCTTACCTGACTGGCCATTCGCACTTGAGCAGTGCTCTGCAGTGTGGAACTAATGTCCTAGTCAGCTGGGGGATCAGCTCCCTCTAGGAGCTGGAGGGGCCATGGATCAGAGCTAATAACAGCAACGCTGCCTTCCAACTAGACAGAATCTTTCAAAACTGCTGCCTGCTCCATCATCTGAGGCAGGCAGTCGAGCTAAGTCCGATGACAATCTGATTTAAATGCCTACCCTAAGGCACCGTTTTGACTTTTTCACATTCGATTTTAATGCCTTCTGTTTGTGTAGTAATGAATATGGCATTTAGAAATCTGATTAAATTTGAAAGGCTCAGCTTTTGATTGTCCTGTTTGATGGTGTGTCGGCCAGTGCAAACACAAAAGACAAAGAAGAAATCAAATATAATGGGCCATAGTGAGACTTTTAAAGTATATGTAATAACATTGAAGAATATTCAATGTTGTGAAGCTTTTACTGATGCTAATAGTGTCTGGCAAGGCCTCTCCTGTGAGCATGTGGAATATAATACATGTGGAAATGCTGCCCATTATCCTGCATGTACAGGATAATGGGCAGTATTTCCACATGTATTATATTCCACATGTACATGCGCACATGATTGTAGTCTGCAGACATGCAATGTTCGAAAGTGTGCCCTTTAGGTTTTCTGCTAAGAAAGGATAAATTATTGAATCATACATGTTTTACATTGCATACCTTCAGCAACTGTTCGCTCATGAAGGAACATGACTTTAATTGGGATTATATCAGACATGAAGCTGACAGTTACGCTTCTTTCCACCTGGTTGGTCTTGCGTATCAAGCAGGTAAATCTGTCCTACTTGAGTTACATCCTCAAACTCATGACACTGGAAATGGAGGTTAATCATATACAGTACAGTGGAGCCTGAAAAAAAGTTAACAGTGATACTTTTTTAGTTTTGGCTCTGTACTCTAGAAAAGTACAAAAATACAGAATGTTTAAAGAACAGAATGTTTGCCTTAATTTCAGTATATTGACATTTATACTGGGAGTTGCGTACTGTAGAAGAATGACGGCTCTTTTTATACATTGTCACCCATCCCAGGTGGTCATATAGAATTGGATAATTGGCTTCTTAGATGTTTCAATATAACATCTATATATGTTCAATCAAATATAACATTTCATCATGTATGCAAAAGATCCAAAAATAAATTAGTTTTAAATGTGGAATTTACATCTGGTTTTTCTTTCTTTTTAACTGCTATCTGTATACATGATGACCAAAGAAGTGTTAATGCCAGTAAAGCAGGTCACCAACAGGCTGAAAACCCTGAATAAATTATCATTATCAAATTATCAACGTGCTGAGCTTTTTAAAATAAACTGATTAATAAATGGTGTACAAACACAATGGTGGCTTAGAGCAATATAATGCACCACAATAAATCACAGTAATGGATGACCAAAGAATACATGCAAAGATTAAGAAAAAGCATTGGTCAAAATAGTTTTCATCCGGATTTCTACCAGATGTGTAGCATACGTGTGATCATTGCAGACAGGAATTCCAATCAGTTCCCCTGCGAAGACAAAGAACAGAAACACTAATATCGCACTTAAATCGGTATTCTAAAGGCAGCTGTTTGGATATCAGTAAACATTTTTATGAAATTTGTATATTTATTTTTAATATTTATGGTGAACACTTTGACAAATTCAGGACCTTACAACTCCAGTGTTCTCTGGTTTCCTCCTTCTGTCAAAGAACATGCAGCTAGGCAGCTTGGCTAGGCAAGATTATTATTATTTTTTTTACTTTATTAATGAGGGGAAAATGGACCCATCCAAAGCAGTGAACACACACACTCTAGAACAAGTGAGTATTGAGCACACACACATACCCGGAGTAGGAAGCCACCCTGAAGTGCTCAGGGAGTAGTGGGGTTAGGTGCCTTGCTCAACCGCTCAATTACTGAATTACTTCAGCCGTGATGTAGAGGGAGGTCATTCACTCCCCTGCTTACAATTTTTTTCTGCCGGTCCAGGAAATCGAATCGGTGACCTTTCAGTCCTAAAACGGCTTCTCTAACCTTTAGGCCACGGCTGCACCAAGATTGGCCCTAGGTGTTAGCATGGAGCTGTGGTAATGGACTAGTGTCCCATCTGGCATGAATTCTCCTGAGTATTTTTTGAGAGAGAATATGATCTTAGAAAAATGCTCTTGAGTTTAAAACACATAAGAGGGGAAGGGTGAAATTATAAAATTATCATCACCCTGAAGGGGTTTATTTAGCAATAATGACCGGCTTGCTGTATATTATCCCGATCATTACAAGGCTACTTACTGAAGAAATTAATAATTTGGTGCAAAATATTGATTTAAATATGATTTTATTGAAAATTAACAGACCGTGGAATGCCATAATTGACCATCAAAATCGAGTATACAAATGAGCTGTGTAATAAAGTATAAGTATTAAACTGCATTAAAAATGATGGATTCACAAGTGAAAAATAAACTTTACAAGAGTAAACTAAATTTTTGTCTGTGCTATAAAGAATTCCAAAACCAAAAACGTCATCTGAGTACAATGCGGTTATGTTGTTCTGGTAAAAAATTTCATTGACTGTCTGACTGAAGTTGTTCTTCCCTTAGTTAATTGTCCTCATTAACTGAAATACACCAGATAATGAAATGGTGACAGAATCCCTATAAGTGTGTAGAATATAAATGGGGGAAAATGTTTAATGTGCTGTTTTACATACTTATAATAATGAGATCCATCTTTGAGTGAATGTATCCAGTGTTGTGTGAGGAGTTCAGATAAGGAAGAATGAAGAAACAGGAAGCATAATGATACTGAGTTCTTCATGTCCACATTCACTTTTGATGGACTGAGCATAAGTTACTTCGTTTTTTTATTTGTGCCTTTCGGTATTTTTTTCTGTCTCCCTTATTCACACTTCCTCTCCCACTGTTGCTTTCTCAGAGTGCCTTACATCTGGTGCAAGCACTTCAAAACCTGCCTTTATCCCCTCACTGCTCTGCTTTTAAATTCAGCACCATGCTCTTTTATCTGCCTTTAAAGGCCTGCTTCAAAAAGGAAGCAAGTTTTCATTCATTATCACTTCATTACTCATACTTAAGCTATCTATTAATGTGAATCTGGTGGCTAATATGTGTGTGTGTAGTGTGAAATAAGACCCAGCCCAAAAATAAAATGCAGTAGGCAGAGAGAGTAATTGGATGGATGGGTGTGATATTTAGGAATGGCAGAACAAGAAAGAAAGATGAAAAAGGTCTAGGAGAGGTGTGGGGTGAGCTTTTCTATTTATTTTAAAACAAATGCCACCCTCAGAAAGGTAGGCCAGAGAGCAAGTCTGGACTCTTTCTGTCATCTCTGGATTCACTTGTTTTCTTTGTGCCCATATTTCTTTTTGTACTCTGTCATCTTTGTGTGCTCTTTTCAGAGGTGCAGTCTGTCTGTGTGTTAAAGCCTGGACAAAACAGAATGCCATTGAATTGTGTCGTGTGTTCATCATACGGCCATGCTGGTCGATACAGCTTGGTAGGCATTCGTAGAAAAGGACTTTGAAGAAATGGCTGTGACTCAAGTTTTATTGAGTGTTTCATGTGACTGTGAGATTACCATCACTTGACTCTGGCTGCCTTTGATTAGGGTTTCAAAGCAAGGCTCTCTGGGCAAGAGCTGGCATGTTTTGTGCCGCCATGTCTGGCACGTTTTGAGCCTCCAGCATGTATTGTGATAATAAAATGCGTACTTGAGTAAAAGGAAATGGGAACAGATTTGCAAAAGCCTACATCCATACACGCTGATATTTACATCTGAACGTACATACACACATTCCTAAATAAATTCAAATCTATTACTGCCCTTGGAGGAAAATTCTGTTGATTTACAATGCAAGCCAGATGGAAGATGGCCAAAGAAAGGGCGGGTAGGATGACCAGAAGTCCTTAATAATTCTGCGTTCTTTAGTCAAGCAGAATGATTTGATAATGTCCTGGATAGATGTTTGCTGGCACTTTTGGACCATACCTTATGAGCCCTATACCTTACTTGTGCATTAAAAAATTGAGACAACATTTGGCAATGTTACATCTTGTTGTTATACTCAGGTCAGAGTTTCCACACTGGTGTACGGAGGATGAAGGAAGATAGCGCAGAATCTGCTGCTGTGTTCAGGTCAGAAATCCATCTGTTTACAGCAGCCCATTTGTCTGAGAGTGATAGCAGCCAGCAGAGATGAGCGATGGCTTGGGTAAGTGAGTAACTTAATGCCCTCATCTGATGATCCGTCGCTGCGTTGGTCTCTGGCCTGAACGATGGTATTGCACCCTTACCAGAACTCTGTCTCCTCCTTTACTGGAAGCACCAACCCCCTCTCAGCGTGAGCTGTGTTCCCGCACAAATCTCTGCAGCACCCTGGTGGTCAGATGCAATTCGCCTCACGCTGAACCCGCAGACGGTCTTCCACAGGTGTGTCCAATGTCTTCTCAGGTTACACTCGAGCTCTAAGTGATTAGAGGCCTTCCGTCATCCTTTCTGCTCTGCATAAGCTCCTTGCTTCTAATCAATGGAGCCTGTGGGAATGAACAGAATGTTTAGTTGATATATGAAGCGTGGCTCTCATCTGGCAGGTAGTGACTGTATTAGTGGCGATGGCCAGGTGGTGCCGCTCCTCCTCATCGCTCTCCCTGGCGGCTAGAGGTGACACTCCATCAGAGAAATTGATTGTGCTCGTTGCACGGCTAATTTATTGATGATCCGCCCCTAGCAGGGATAATGAGTTCATGGGCTTCTGATTGATGTCCGAATGGTCTGTGTAGCAGAGCTGGAATTACCACGGCATGCCTGTCAGCTGGGACAAGTAACTTATTTAGATGAGCACCTACATGGACATATCGATTACAGCCTAATCCGAATTAATATTCCTGTTCAGGTGTTCATCAAGGCAAAATGAGGTGACTACCAATAAGGCTAAAAGTGTCCCAAAGTAAGGAATGTTAGCTTCAGAATCTGCAAATTAATATACTTGCCAAACAACATGCACTGCCTGAGTAGTTCCCAGTGAAAGACCACCAACTAGGATACATGGATGTTTAACAGGATAGTTGCTAAATACAGCAAACTTACGACCACAGTTTGATGTTAAATATTACTGTTAAATACCACTATGGCTCCATAATGGTATGAGCTGCTTGTGGGAGTCATTAGGTCTGATTACTGCTGCACATAACCATATATCAGTCAAGGAAATGGTTTCGTTTAAGAGGACCAGATGCAACATATTGTGTAAACACCATTGTTTCTATGTACCATAATGTAATGTGCGGTTAGTGAAGGCAGAACCCCGAGTGTGTAAACTCCCCATTTGCTTTATTAGGGCAAGTCTGAAAATTGTTGTCAAAGTCCATAGCTTGGTTCAGGACACAGGCAGAGATGGTTATTGTAGACATATCCGGAAACATAAATCAGAATAAACAGGTATGGGTCAGAAGAGAAACAAGAACTTGAAACCAAGGCAGTGTTGTAGTCAAGACCACATTAACCGAGACCAAGTCGAGACCAAATTGCATTGAGACCGAGACAAGACCATGACTTTGAGGGGTTAAGACCCATAGGCAGACATCCTGGGGGTTGGTGGGCTGACCTCCTGTAAGTGTCAAGGATGGATTAGTCTGCAAATCCTCACTTAAAACAGAGTATGTGTAAAACAAGCTTATTTTCTTCTACCGCTCAGTGGACGGAGTATGATAAGACGGCTATACAGTGTTTTTGTCCTCGCATATTAAAGACAGTGATCCAAGTCCATACACATGTTAACTCCATTACTTTTCAGGTAAAACGTGTGTGTGTGCACGTGTGTGCGCGTGTGTGCGCGTGTGTGCGCGTGTGTGCGCGTGCGTGCGCGTGCGTGCGCGTGCGCGTGCGTGCGCGTGCGTGCGCGCGTGTGTGTGTGCGTGCGTGCGTGCGTGCGTGCGTGCGTGTGTGCGTACGTATGCTTTGTCAGCTACCCAAAATGGCAGAGTAAAGGAGAATGAATATAAGATTATTTTTTAGTGCACCAGAACACCAAGTAAAGTCCCAGAAATATGAAAGGCATATTTTAGTTGATTTAGTTGGGTTATTTATTGAAGTATTACTTCAGCTTATATTTTATATTATATTCTTTTAAGGCTACTGGAGCAGACTCGGAGATTAGTCCCGTAATACATATGACTTAATAATGTATGTAAAACATTTGATTATGCTAATCCTTATTACCAATCAGTTATTTGGTAACCCACATATAATGCTAATAATAATAATTCATTTAATACAAGTACAGTGCTTTTAGCAGCATCTTTCTTGTCCCCTTCAGAAGTTGCTCTTGGGAAATATTTCTGTTTATTTTCAACCAAGAGTGCAATAAAAGACCGGAGTGTATAAAGACCAATTCAATTCAATTTCAATTTTTATTTGTATAGCACTTTTAACAACAGACATTGTCTCAAAGCAGCTTCACAAAAGTATATAAATTCTGAATATAAACTGTTACATTATAACATAAACATATATATACAATATACTGTTACAACTGTATATTACTGATACAATGTAGAACATGCAAACCATCAGCAATTTTCACACTGAGAAAGATCCACGTTCCCATAAAAACACCCACATACAAGCAAATACTAAGAATCGAAATCAACTTAGCCATTATCAACACTCGGATTGGTTGCATTTGAAGCAGGAAGTTTTACATCCAATCACAGTAATGATGTTAACAAATAAAGCCAATTTAGTTATATCCCTGCAGAGTCCTCTATATATAAGACTGAGTAAAAACATGGTCAATTCAAGTACAACAACACTAAAACTAGGCTCAGAGTTACAGTAACAAATGCACAATAATACTTTTTGCAGTGAGACAAAGAAGTAGCAGGGTATTAATAGACAAACTAATTAAGGACTAAATACAGACCCCAGTAATTGGACAGCATACTAATGACAGGACAGGAGGGGAGCAAGACTAGAACAGAAACAAAGAGTGGGAGTGTAAACAAAAGTACATGATGTGCGCCTAAAACTAAATGCCATGAATGCAGTGCTCATCACATACTAATCTGCTGTGAGAGGGGAAATTTGTGACAGAACCGATAATCCCCCCGCCTCTGGGTGGACATAGCTGGTGCTCATCAATTTTATTTTGGCACAGATACGGTATATCAGTGCTACTTGGTTATTAGACATTAGTGATCAATGACCCAACTAAGTAGAAATTAGATCTTCTTCATTGGCAAACTATCCTTGGTTGGTGCATCTTTTTGCTGTTGGAGTGATTGAGAGTTTTCATTACACATGCTTAATCAGCTAATCTTTCCTGTGTTTCTGGATGTTTGTGTTTTGCAATAAATGACTTGTCTCTATAATGTGAAGTACCAAGAAATACACATGTATGGCTGTTTATCTTCACATAGAACCATATTAAGAATCCATAACTTAAGATCAAATAGTACGTCATTGTTTATGCTGGAGAATGTTGCGTTCTTCAAGAGCAGTTCTTTCATTCAGAGTAATGAGTGTGTAGTTCACATCTCCAAAGTTGCCAGATTTGAGTAAACTAGAGGTGTCAAAGTCTGGGTTTTTAAATATCATCCAGACCACTGCATTTACATACAAGTACATGCCTTTAAGGCAAGGCATAGATCGAGAATCAGGGATTTTGTTTTCTTTGCTGTCAAATATAATAAAATGCAACATAATAGCAAGAGACAAGTTCAAAAATATAAAGACTATTACAATGATAGATGATATGTAATGATGTGCTACTACAATGATTTATTTACTTATACAATAAAAAAGATGACAGGCATTGACCTAAACATTGAATAGGAGTCGGGTATATTTCCAATATATTGCTACAAGAATAATAATCTTTGGTTTAATATAAAAAGATGATTTCCATTCTTGTTATTCAACATCCTATGTAATAGCACTTGATTCAGAACATATTATTTAGCATTTTATTTTTTAATATTGTGCATTCACAGGTAATTGTGTGCACTCAGTGAAGCTACAGGATGCATGACTTCATGAGAAAAAATTATGACATTTATCAGAATAAAATTTTTCTATTTTGAGTTGTCAAATGAATACAAATAATGCCAATATTTTTGGTTAATTTGATGTGCTGTCCTGTAGAGAACATGTCCACAATTTAAAAGATAAGCTGGCCGAGCATTCATCTGCTATGCTAACAGCTCACTTTAAGTGTAATAATTTTGTCCATCACAAATTCGATCCTTGAGATAATATCTCTGATTAAGATGCAGTCTCCTGGTGAACTGAAACAGAAGATTCGGATAATCTGTTGTCCTTCAGTACGGTGCGTGTTATGTGATCCACATGTCCTGTGAGCCATGCTTTCCTCTCGAAGTAATTCGTCCCCTTGCCCAGACACATAGATGGTATATCCTTTGTCCTTCATATATCTGATTCTTCTCTTTCTATACAGAGCATTATCGGACATAAGCTTTCTGCTCAATGAGGTCACGCCATAGTAAAGGGGATGTGTAATCCATTAAAAAAGATAAGAGTTCTCTGTTCACTACACGCCCATGCTGTGTCAGGCAACTTTGCTTACTCCATTAGAGGATACCTGATATGGACCCTGCCGATTGATGCAGATCCCCTGATCAGAGAAATGATAGGAAAGCACAGAACAGCGCACAGTTCAACTAATCTGTGTGACCCTTTTACTAAAATAAAGCATTACATTAATAGAGATTCTCTTTCTCTCCTCCTTCCATGCCCTTTTTTCCCTCTCTTCTATTAGTCATCTCTAAGTGATTCAAACACATCATTTGTCTCTAGGCTTTAGAAGCATATATCAAGGAGAGAAGCTACTGAATTGAGTCTTTTTTATACTCTTGTACGTTAGACAAGATCTGGCTGTACACCGAGCTTCCTGGTATGATTTTTGTCTGTGTGTTTTTGTTGTTTTTTTTAAAGTAATGTATATGATGAGCTAGGATAGATAAAAAAAAATCAAAATACTTTATATGTTGATACTGTAATTAAGACAGCCAAAGATGAATTGATCAAAATAGCATACCAAATACCACGTCTGAAAACAATTTGGCTATCAAAGTAAAATACTATTTTAAAATACAGAAAATTTAAAGGCAGGCCAGTACTGATGATTTCAGTTGTGCCACTTCAGCTGATAAGGGTAATATTAGCATTTTGATGGATGATCTGTATCGGTCCGTACCCTTCGGAAATCACACTCTGTGCTATGCGCTAAATCTGTAAGTCAAAAACTGACACTGTGTGTAACAACCTGCGTTGAGGGCTTATGCAGTTGCAATCCTTTTAATAACAAATCCAAATCGGTAGACAGATTTGTAGTCAGAAACAGGCTTGATAAAAAAGAAATATGATAAAAGGGTGAAGATTTACCATAAATTTGCAAAACATGCAAACAAAAGAAGTTGTGCCTAACTCAGATTTTCAACTGAATTAACAGAAGTTTTGGAAATGTTGATTTCTCTTTGTGCTCATGTGCATGTGTTCATGTTGCCCATGAAGTTCAAAGCATGTTTAGCATTTAGTGATGCCAAACTCTACATAAATGGTCAAGAGCTCAGATGGCTGAAAACACAAAAAAACTACTAAATGGTGAAAGAAATGGCAGAAGTGGAAGTAATTTTGACTCCGTTCTATTCTAATAAAAAATATACAGAAAAAGGTAAAAGTCTAGAGACAAGGTGTGAACTGCTTGTGGATTTAGGGAGGTGACAAGAAAATGGTGGAATATGAAAACTGGGAAGTATAAAAGATATACACTATATACTCAGGTGATCATAGACACTAAGCACATCACGCAGGATAACTGCTATTTTAAAATTGTTTTAAGTGTCTTGGCTAATATGCTGGAAGCGTCGTACAGCATTAAAAGAAGATGTGGGGAAAAAGGGAGCCGATTTATAATCCAGCTTTCATCCTGACGTGCACTAAATCTTCCATCAGCTGAGGCATTTGTTTACGGCTTATGGCTCTGCACAGACAGACCAGCCTGCCCACTGTTTATACAGCGGCTTTTCCTTTGTCATAATTGAACGACTAGTTTTATTTGACTTAATTTATGGGTTGTTGGTTCTTACGCCCTGAGCACGAGGGTGTGTTTTTGATAGAGACTACAAGACACTTCTTTAAGTCGTTCTGCCATGTGCTGTAAAAGTAATGAAAATAAACTTGACAGTATAAACCATATACGAAAGTACAGTAATCAATGCAAAATTTTTATTATTTGAAGTCGATCAAGTCTATGTTTACATTAGGTTATCTTTTTATGTGTAAATTCACACACTCGGGAGCATGAGCAGGATACGAAAGTTCTTTCGAATCTACGGAACTTGAATACCAAAGTTTTTATGTAAATGCTCCTACGAACAAGGCCCATTGAGAGAAACACTCATAATTACAAAATATTACCATTACAAAACCTTCCAAAGAACAAAATAAAATAATATGGAATATAGTACACAGAGATGAGGCATAGGAAATGAAAAGCAGGTGTGATCAATAAGCATGAGAGTGGGACTGATCAATAAATATATATATGTATATGTATATGTATATACACACTACCAGTCAAAAGTTTGGACAGACCTTCTCTTTCATAGGTTTTTTTTTTTGTTTTGTTTTCTACATTGCAAAACAATACTGAATACATTTACATCATTTTGGCAGATGCCCTTATCCAGAGCAGCTTACATCTTATTTTATACAAGTGAGCAGTGAAGGTTAAGGGCCTTGCAGTGGCAGTTTAGCGGTGCTGGGATTTGAACTCACGACCTTCCGACCACTAGGCCAATGTCTTAACCACTGAGCTACCACAGACCCCCCAATCTATATACCTCAAACTATGAAGCAACACATGTAATGAATTATGTAGTAAACAAAAAATGGTAAAAAAAAAATTAAAAACCCAAACAAAATATGTTTCATATTTTAGATTCTTCAAAGTAGCCACCATTGAGCTTGATGATATTGTGGGCATTATCTTAACCAGCTGCATGAAGTCGTCACCTGGAATGCTTTTCAG
>JAQQZR010000002.1:12875035-12891650 GCA_030068235.1 Notoglanidium macrostoma
ACTAGTAAATAGTAAATGATAAAAATACAGTATTTTTTATAACAGCCCTATTGAACAACTGGAGTAATCCATATTATATCAACAACCACTCAACTAAGTAAAGAGAAACAACAGTCCATCATTACTTTAAGACATGAAATGTCTATTAAGTAATAAAAAAAAAAGAAAAAAACATTGAATTAGAAGGTGTGTCCAAACTTTTGACTGGTAGTGTGTGTGTATATCTATAAGTGTGTAAAGATGAATAATAAATTACATTACTGATCATGTGACATCCTTTAAACACTAATTATACATCATGTAAGAGGAGTTATGTTGTTTTTCTGTGTGGTAGTTAGAAACGAATTTGCTACATTTCTGTTTCATACCTAATGAGTTGGTCAGGAATTTGGAAACTGTTATGCTGATCACAAACTGTCCACATACAGAGGATGCTGTGTCTGATAAGGTTTGGTCCTACAGATAATTTCTAATTGTGGCTCATCTCTGGTGCTAGTGCCTGTTCTAAAATCCACCAGAATTAACCCCACACAAAGTAGTTTCTGTATTTTAAAAAGACAAAAATATAAAACACAAAGCATTTTGATACTTGACACAAGAGTGCCATCGTATGTGATCATGTGTTTGCATGTGAGTGGATGTGCTTAACATTTTGTGAGTACACTTGGTTTTGTGCATGTGTGTGTTCTTTCAGTGAGGTGTGTGTTTAGTCCTCACTCTCCAAGTCCTTTTGAGCATTTGTTGCTTCTGCGAGCTCCCCGTTTAAAGGAAGTGTCTAAGTGACTTTATTATGTTTCGCTGTTTAAAGGAATCCTATCTGAGGCTCAGTGAGACAACTGAGTCACCAAAACACAAAACAGACTATTCTATCCAAACCCTTTAAAGCCCTTCAAATTTTTATCCTTCGCTACAGCCATGTTTCATCTGTGTACAATACTGAGCAACGCACTTCCACTACATTATTGTAATCATTATGGCATTACACTTTGTGAGGTATTATGAGCCAGAAGCTAGCCTTGAGGCAATTTTAAAACCATCATGGCTTATACAGTATCTGACAATTCTTTTTTTTTTTTAGAAGACATTAATATTTCTAGCTTTTTTCCTGATAATCTACTTTCGCAATGTCCTAAGGCTCCAAAAGAAAATGGTGCAGTTTTCTATCTGCTAAGGTGAGCAAAAATGATTTAAGTTATAGGGTCTGGCCTCAGGCTTCAGGTGCTTTTATACTGTTGTATTTCAGATGGAACATGTTTCTAATTTTAAAAGTAAGTTTTTAGTAGGTGATGAACCTTTACAAAACGTGGACCAGCCTTTATCTAGCAACCACAGCAACGGGATTTTGCAGCACCTTGAACAAGGAACGGAGCACAAACTTGTACACATATAAACACTTGCACAACATGAACCTGCAGCATGGCTGGATGAAGAGGCTACCAACCTTGTCTTTGTTAGTCTTATGGCTGCATTAACCCTTTTACCCTTTTGCAGCTTAGTGATTTCTGTCTAGACTCCATCAGTGACTGTTATAGATTCATCCAGCTTGTGTTGATTTAGTAACAGCCTTGGCCCCTGACAGCGGCACTCGCTGTTTGAGATGGATGGCGCGGTTAATGATTGTGGCTGAAAACAGTCTGCTTAGCAGCATGCTGATGTCATGGCACTCCAGGAGCGTGGCCTAATTAGAGTCTCCACTCTTTTGGATCACCTTCAGCCTCGCTGACCTGTTCATTAATGAGCCAGACTTTTCTGGGTACCTTTCCTGACTTTTCACTTTTTAGACTCACCAAGTTATTATTTCACCAAGTTGAATTTGCTCATTTCTAAGTTTCCTTTATTGAAATTACAGCTTGTTCTTGTTTCATTTGTTAGTACTGAGAATTGAATGGTTGATTAATATTAATAAAGTAGTAAATACATGCCAGTTTATCAGGTAAATTAACCATATAGCTTTACAATTACTGATACTGAGGTCACCATATGGCTCTTGCCCAGATATTTTTGGGTGGTGGCCCATTTTCAGCATAGCCATGACACAAACATAGTAGTGTTTGGTACAATTACTGTGATGTCACTGTCAAGGTTAAGAATAGTCAGCCAGCCAAAAATATCCAATTAACAGCACTCTGTGCCAAGACATTGACACTTCTGATGGGTTAGATAATGATTAACACATATAGGGGCATGGAAAAAAATGAGCTATATTCTCAATCTGTACACCTGCAAGGTGGACTAAATGTGTGGGTGTGTCTTATTTACACACAATAAGCCTCACACATCAATCTTTTCAGATGAAATATATTTCTATCGTACCCAGGGGATTGTGGATCACACAGGGAATCTTCTTTTTTTACATTCCAACAAAGTGTCTCAAGACTATCAGCAACAATGTGCCAGTGCACCCTTCCCAATGACGTGCTGGAAGAGCAGAAGGTCATGTATCAAAAGGAGAAGCCCACTAGGGAGTATACGACACATTGCTGTTTTTTACATACAAGATCAGTCACTTATCAGTCACTTGGTGCTGGCTCTAACAAAGTGTTAATAAATAAAGTGTTGCACACCATTAAAAGAAGATACATTAGCACACGTAACTTACTTACCATCTGTGCCCTCACAGCATGTCCTCGTTTTATACAACTCCATTTCTTCTTTATTAAAAGACTGGTCATATTTTTCTTATTTTATGTTTACTTCTTTTCTTTTGTTTTTATAGTTAACATTTCTTTAGTTAATGCCATTAATATGAAATGACTTGGGTTCACAAAATTGTCATAAAGTTTGTTTGTAATTAAGGGCCGTATGTTGCACCCAGTGCGAAGCAGTGCGAAGCGTGATGCACTCGTCTTTGCTAGTTTGAGACTGATGCAGTTGTCATTTTCCCATCCATGTTATTTAAATAGCAAATGCTTTTGCGCCCATCTGAGCACCCACGCGTGTGTTGGTCTTAAAATAAGGTGTGGTCAGGCGCATTGTTGGCACTTTGCTATCTTAAGGCAGCAGGAAGCCGTTGTGCGATTGACTGGCACAAACCTGGTCTTTTGCAAGTCAGTGGAATAGTATTTTACTCTGATTTCAATCAAGACCAGAGTGGTGTTGTGAGACTCATAAAGTGTTGTATGCACAAGTGCATGTAGTATATCGTTCTTATTTAGAGCTGCAACTACTGATTATTTTGATTATTTTTTATATTTGTTTTTTTATTTGATTATTTTTAGGGTGTTCATTGAATAACCTTTCCTTGATTATTCAATTCATTTTATTAAAAAATATATAAATACAAAATATATATAAACTATTTATTTGCATCATTTTAATCAGCACTATTACAGAACTTAACTAAGCTTAATTAAACAGCAGTTCACTAATTACAGCATTATGACATTTATCAGATAAACTGTCCCAGCATGTGAATATTATCAAGTGTTCATGTCAACTAAATGCATGTTGATGCTCATTCAGTATAAGCATTATATATGAATGGTACTAAATAAACACTCAGACTAACTCAAGGTGACGGTATGTAGTCTACATCCTTTTCTGTTATCACTTTTTTTTAATCACTTACCACACTATTTCCAGCTGTGTGTCTGTATTTCAAGCCATGATTTGTTCAAATTTAATACAGACAAATTCAAAATAAATATCAGCTGCCTGTTTCACTCATTGAAACTCTGCGATGCTAAGTTCATTTTGCTTGCTGTGTGCACACGCGTGAGACGAATCATTTTCAGTGTGTGGCATCGACTCAAGAGATTTCGATGCCCGAGATTAGTGAATCGACTCTTTTTTGGGATCAACTTGTGAACCGAAAGCATGGTCAGAAATATGGGCTTGTTTAACTTTTAACTTTTTTAAGCAAAATGAATCAAATCTTCGCTACAGCTGTGCTGGACAATTCAAGCTGGAACATCACACTTCTCCTCACATTCCCACAAATGAATGGTAATATTCCTCACATGAAAACACAAATATCATGAGGCCAGCAGGGTAGTGTACTGTAAAGAGTTTCATACTGTAGAGAAAGTCCTACTGATGTTTCTGCTCTTCCTTTTCACTCAAATTTTTTTTTTACTGAAGTGATGTAGCGTGTGTGCAGTGTGTTTCATAAGCAGTTAACCCTTTAACCCCTGTAGCACACTTTTTTAGGCCCATAAATTGTGTTTTGTCTAGGTAAAAATGTTGTTTTTTGCTTTTAGTTAAGTTGTTTTCCCCTTAAGTGCGCATTTATTTTGTGGGAGTTGCTCATTTTTTTTGCATGAATATGATAAATGCTAATTGATGTGCAACTGGATCCAATGGTGCCACCTTTCATACTTAAAGATTACACTAATGAAATTACTGACAATTATTTTATCCATTTTTATTTATTGATTTTGTTGATTAGTTGTTGCAGCCATTTTGAAATTGTAATCCTGTAAATAATCTCAGTTTTTACAAAATGTATATGTAATCTGACTACAGCTTTTTTTTTGTAACTATAACGGAGTAGTTACCTTTTTTTTTGTATCCTAATTACGTAACACCATTCCACGTATTCCGTTACTCCCCGAGCAATACAACTTGTGCAATACGCTTCAGACCGTGCGCTTAGATTGTTAAATTAGAGCTGTAAAATACAAAAGCTATCTGAAGTTAAAACATAACCCATATATAAAAGTGCAATAACATAAGCTGGTCAATCAGGGTGTACCACAGTTAGTTTCTTATGCATAAATTGAAAACACTCGGGAGAAATGTTTTTCTGAACAAGAATTTCTTGTGTAAATGCTTCTATGAACGATTTATGAATGAGTCCATTTGTGATTGAGGCCCTCTAAGTGTGCCTTGTGTTTCCCAGCAGCACTGCTGTGTTTGAAAAACTCATCGCACTACACACACTGTTTTTCCAGTCTCACCGCTGTTAAGAGAATTAACCACTTCTTAAATATCATGTGATCAGTAGTGGTCCATTTCCAGTGACGTGAGTACACAGACGTTTAGGTAGCCTATATTGTAGATTGGAATGTCTACCTAACAAAGTAGCTACTGAGTGCAAGTATGTGACAAAACATAGTGTACATACGATCATAGACTGTACATCAACAAAATACTGCACACTTCTTAAGTGACTCACTCGCTTGCAGTGATATGCCCCCTTCATCTATCCCTATCTTATTCCTTCTCTTCATGTTCCTAAATCTCAGCCTCCCCCTCTCCCCTGCTTGCTGGTGTGGATTTGGAAAGGAGCCCTTCTATGCTTCTGCACTGATAAGACTCCACTGAGAGCTTTCATATGCATCTGATTATTTCTGAGCTCTGGCTTACAATTTGTGCCGTTTTCTTCTCTCAGCATCTTTGAGGCTCAGCATCTCAAACAGCCTCCAGTGTGGATGAATGCTCTCCTTTTAAGTCTTTAAAACTGTTGATAAAGCAGCCTTTGTTGTTCAGGAAGGTCACTTCTGAAAACTGTGGTTTCCAATTGATATGGGAATGTGGGAAGCTTTAGATTACGTTTTGCTGTCTGTCATCTGTAGAGAGTGAGGGACTTTAGTCAGATTTACTAGATGCTTTCTGATGTGTACTATACTAATATTAACTCTGTCTAACAGTGGGAGTGTAAACATTTCAAACAGGATTAATTAGGCATATAAAATACATTTTAAAAATGATATTAATATTTCTCTGTCTCTCTCTCTCAGAGGCCTTTGACATGGTGTTGCGCCTGGGCCGTAACTCTACTCTCACCCTGCTGAGGGAGTTCCCTGGCCTGGGTAGTGGAGCCAATGGTGCTGCCACTCAGCTCTTCCTGGATATGTCACTCTACATCCTTGGTTCTGATGCTAACGTGGACGACATGGTGACCTCCTTCTTCTCACGCCTCTTCCCTCTTGCCTATCGCCGTCTCTTGGGCAACGGGGCATCAGCAGGAATCTCAGATGAGTGTATGCACAGAACGTGGCGTGAGGTGTCCGTGTTTGGCTCGTACCCTAAGCTAATGATGACACGCCTCTCACGTTCACTGCTGGCCACGCGTCTCTTCCTTCAGGCGCTGAACCTGGGCATAGAAGTGGTGAACACCACGCAGCATCTGAAGGCGGGTCGTGAGTGCGGCCGGGCACTGCTCCGCCTGTGGTACTGTCCACTGTGCCAAGGTCTGCTGGAGGCACGACCATGCAAAGCAATGTGCCTAGTAACCATGGGCACCTGTCTTGGGGGGGCAGCTGAAGTGCAGCCGCACTGGAGAGCCTATGTGGAGGGACTGGGCTCTTTGGCAGCTTCCATGAGAGGAGGGCAGGACATTGAGGGAGTGGTGCTCAGGCTGCATGTCATCATCCGGCTGGCTCTCAAACACATTGTCGGGGCCAAGAGCAGAGTGAATGCACAGGTCAGTTATATCCAGACACCATTCTTTCTATAATTCATTGGGCAGCTGCAATCATGTTCCTTTCACTATCTGTGCAAATTTCTTCGTCAGTGTTTTACTGCTTTTGGTAAATCCATAAAATGCTTATCCTATGCCAGCGTGGTCTCTCTTCTGCTTTCAGGAGCGTCAGGTTTTAAACATAGTTATAGCTTTCTCTATTTTTCAGCTATTCTATCAAGCTTGTGAATGACTATGATTCAAAGGATCGAACTAGCAAACCCATTAATGGCATTAAAAGAATTTTGCTGTCATTGTTTTAACCTAATTGCAGTTACCACAGACAAAAATTCTAACACATTTTCCTGTACGGAGAAAAGAACTGAAATTGGTTCGAAACACGCAGGAATGTTCCATTAACCTATGCAGCCTCTGAAGAAATGAGTGACATCTGATTTACACATATTTTATAGTTAAAAAGATCTGACTAGAAACCTTCCCTTTTTTGTTTTGTTGACCCATTCTCTGCATGCTGGGTGACTCTCTAGCTCTAAATTGGGTAACTATGCTATAAAATACAGCTGCACAGTACCCAGCACTTTCTATAAAGCAGTGTCTGAGAAGCTCCCAGGTGCATCTCCTCTCCCTGCTCAGCGGTGACCCTTTCAGTGAAGCACAAGGAGTTAAACAGCAATAACACACTCCAGTTGCTCCTGTGTGTATGAGGGCAAATGCTCATGAAATATTGAAAAAGTGCTGGCTCCAAGCTTGCGCTGTATCTAGTTTCTGCATGGTGGTAACTTTAACACCCATAAGTCCATCAGACACACACACTCACAAAACACACAAACACCTATACTTGTCTATTAGTTATATAAAATCTCTACTTATCCTCTGCTGTGTGTCTGAAATGATGCTGCTTTGCTATGAAATGTTACTGAGCTTGATACTTGATGCCTGTGGAAGTAAATTTGTTTACAAGCATTTGTTTGTGCCCTATATAGGTAAAATTTAAATGTACTTCAGCATATGTTACTTTGAGCGGTGTGTACTCAGTCCAGGCTTCAGTTCTTAGAAAGCACTAGATGGAGGCATTGTATACAGTATGTTTCCCTTTATTTCAGCTCCATGTTAAAGTGTGAAATGTCAGCAGCATGCCACTTGCTGCAACAGCATTTTTGATTTCATCTATAAGGTGATGTGAAACTGGGATGTCAGACTCCAGACGTGAAAGGGCACACGCTGCACATTTTAGGGCTTTTCCTGTTTTAAAACACCTGATTCAACACAAGGTAATTATCAGGCTCTCTGTGAGATGAAGTGGGGGTGATGAAGCAACGTTTAGCAACCAAGCAACAAATTTTAGATTATTTTCAGCCATAATAGGTCTGCTCTGCGAAAAAAAAATTAACATGGGAATGGTTGGTAAGGACTGAATTACAGGGAAGGTAGAGACAAAAATATCACTCATTCGTCCTACTGTTTTATCACTGGGCACAAAGAATAGCAGGACATAAGGCAACACACACACGTTAGGAGTGTAACACAATTTCTGTATCTCTTTAGTGTACCAAATGTCCATAACTGTATTTGGCTTTAAACACAACGTGGCATGGTCTATAAGCCCTACCATTATGGAAAACACTGGAAAATCCAGCACTGTCAGTATAGTCTGTGATTTTTGGTCTCAGCTACTACAGCTGTGCCCATGTATTTAAACTTGCAATATTTCTTCCTTGCAATATTTTCTAGCAGATTTAATCGGTCCTATTTCAAAAAATATAAACAAACTAGTAATCTAATTTAAACCTTTGGTAGCTACTAAGGTACTAGATGGAGCTACTAAAAGCACAGTGCAACGACAGTCTTTAGTTGTGCTCGCTCAGGTCCGCATGAAATATTAAATCTCCTGCTTGAGTGACTTTTTTGTTGGTGGATTCTGATACACAGCTTTAGTCCCAACCAGATGCCCTGTGAACTTTTCTGGAGAGCTTTCTAAAAAATAAAAAATAAAAAAATAAAACCGAACAGTGCAGTGTATTTGTATCTGTTAGAAAACATTATCTGTTCAATTCCAAACTACGTATTCATATACAGTTACATCTTTAGCACACACATAAACAGTGTAATTATATGCACTGAGCAAGTACTAATACAGGACATAAGTAATAGGGATGCAGGGTTTAAAAAAATATATCATCCTACAGTTATAACATGGACTGTTTCATGATTGTGATCAAACACATGGCCCATCTCATTTCTCTTAATTCACAATTCAGTTCTGCATCTATTGCCTTAATGTTACACTGGGTGTGGTTGCTTAGATTGTAAAAAAAAAGCAAGAGGCTGCAGTTTGAATGGTGTTTATCGGCCACTATTTGAAACACACACGCACATCCGCACGTACACATCACACACACCAAGGGCATTTTAGCATAGCCAGTCCACCTACCAGCATATTTTTGGGAGGTGGGAGGAAACCAGAGAACCTTGAGGGACCTCATGTGGACATGAGGAGAATATGCAAAACTTAACACAGACAGTAACCCAAGCTCAGGATTGAAACAAGGAGCTGTAAGGCGGCAACACTACCCACTGTACCACCATACCATCCATTATCTATACAGCATATTTGTCTGGGTTGCAGGGAAGCTGGAGCCAATCCCAGCTGACTTCAGGCGAGAGGTGGGGTACACCCTGGGCAGGTTGCCAATCTAACGCAGAGACAGACATCCTGTCACACTCACATTCACACCTATGGGCAATTTAGAGTAGCCAGCGTCTTTGGGTTGTGGGAGGAAACCGGAGAAACCCACGCAGGCATGGAAAGAACATGCAAACCTTACACAGAAAGGCCCCGGTCGCTCGGCAGGTTCAAACCCAGAACCTTCTTGCTGTTTTTAGAGATAATAATTTTACAATTATTAGACTATTATATTGTGTGAATAAGAGATAATACGTTATATTGCTATGCAGAACATAGCAGTAAGATGTATTAGTTTTGATGCATACATCAAATGAAACAATATATCTGTAGGTACAGCAGGCCAACAATAGAAATACTGAACAAGTTTTCAGGAGTTAAAACTTTACAGCACAAAACACAGTGCTTAGTGAGTGCATATTTGTACAATAACATTTATAAATGACCAAATATGAGCACATATTTGAACCCACTGCCACAGCGTGTTAGCCACCTATACATTATACTGTTTAATCTACTTACACAACACCCACAAGTGAGTCCCAATCCCAGTCTTATAGACCTCAGTCTCAGCATAATTTTTCATTTGCTCTGCTCTGACACACCTGACTCAGCTGCAAAAGGGCTAAGTAATAGAGTAATTAGAATCAAGTGTGTGAGATTAGGGGAGACACTGAATTGTCCATGGTTGAAGAAGGACAGAAATTAATAACCGCTAGCCAACATGAA
Organism: Notoglanidium macrostoma; assembly: GCA_030068235.1. Classification (NCBI taxonomy): domain Eukaryota; kingdom Metazoa; phylum Chordata; class Actinopteri; order Siluriformes; family Auchenoglanididae; genus Notoglanidium; species Notoglanidium macrostoma. The sequence goes on from JAQQZR010000002.1 coordinate 12,884,812, forward strand.
TGGTAATTCCATTACTGCACCTTATTTACGCTTATATATAATCTATTGCACTAACTTGAAGGTTTTGCCATTACACAGCCATCAGTGGCATAGCTAAAGGGGTGCATTTCTCGATTGAACCCCCATTGCGATTCCATACCATTGCCCCAATCATGACATGAACATGAACATGTTTGCTTAATCGTGTTTTATTGGACACCAACTGCTATGGTGAGAAAGAGGATTATGCAGTTTTCCTGTTTCTCTTTGAATACCAGACTCTGAACATAGAAATATCTAGGTGACAGTACTGCATGTTTACTGCAGAAGGAGAAAAGGAATGGCAGATCTGGTTTTATGATAGAAAAAGTAATTTCCCCTATTACTAGAGTCTTATTTTATGTATTATCAATCAAACTGTCTTAAAGGTATTTTATCGCGATTTTATGAATATGGCAAGATTGGTTGGTGCTATAATGTGCCTTCAATGATAAATAAATTTGTGCCATCACTCATTATATGGTCTGGCATCTCCCCAAAATGCATAAGGATGTCAGGCTTACCAATATAATTGTACAGCTCACACTGTAATTTTGCTTAAGTATATTTCCTCATCCCTCACTGAAATCAATTCTTGGCTACACCACTAATAGCCAATGTCCAAAAGTGTAGTGGGCTCAGGAAATCCTGCAATGCACTTCAATAGGTTAGTATTTAAATAAGGCACACAGAGGACACATAATATCCAAATACAATTTGTCACTTGTAGGGAATAGGAAGTACGGAATCAGTGTGAACACAGGGTCAATCGCACTGGTATCACAATAGAGTGCAGTTTCATATTGCAGTGTCCTTGCCCTTAACCGCATTATAATGCAGATGTGTAACGCAGACCTACTGTTAAAAGAATCTAAGTGCATGTGTATCTGTGGTTAAGAGAGTTTTGAGTATAAAGAAGTGACCTGCGCACTATTGATTGTAGTGTGTAACCAGAGGAGTGATCCGTGGTCTAAATTTAGAAGAAGTGCTTCAAGACTAAGTGAGCGTGCTCAAGCAGGACATTGATATTTTGTCACTGGAAAGCAGTCTGAAGCTGTTGGTCTTAATCAGTCCCAAAGAAAGAACCACTTTTGCTTGCTTGTGAGCAACCATCTTTCAGAGTAATTATGTGCTTTTAGTTGATCTCATCTTACTTAAACACTGCCATATCACATGTGAACCAAGATGGCGACCCCACTCATCAAATCTGCATTCTTTCTAATATTTCTTTTTTTCTCTCTCTCTCTATTAGATCTGTGTGTGTGAGAAAGAGGGACAAAGAGAGGATGCATGATTTATGAAGCACTATTTTTACCAGTTACTGAGCAGAAGTGGAAAACTAATGATGATGAGCGGATGAGAGGGAGACGTAAATTGAGGGTGCAAGACAGATGTAGGGGGAAGAGACACTTTTTAAAGGAATGGGGAGAGTGATTTCGAAAACATGCCTGGCTGTTGAGGAGTTTGATGTGTCTATGTGTCATGGGGAAGAAAGTAGGGTTACACACAAACACACAGCCTGATCGTTCACGGGAAATGGAAGGAGGTGGATGTGGATGGATGTGGCTGGCTACAGTAAGAAGACTGGAAGCGCTCTGATTGTCCACTTGGCATCATAGAGGAGAAAAATATGTCTGTCCAGCGCACTCTTTGGGTATCCACTATAATTCACTCCCCAGTGGACCAATTTTGCAGACTTCTTCTGCATCTAAAGATGTCAGAAAGTTTTAGCGTGGGCATAAGGGGAACAGTTAGTCAGCTGCATCATTTATTTTCATAAAGCAGACTGTTCTTTCGAGTTCATTTATAACTTAGTTCCAAGGCAAACTTTAATGCTGCATTCAATAATTTATGCATGACCAAGACAAGGAATTTTTTTTTTCAGTTGTTTCTTAACCAGTTCTATATTCATTGCATCTGTAGTGTCAGTATGTACCGAGAAAAGAAAAGAGAAGAAAATTTAAATAGTCAATATTCAAGTTTATTGCAAGTCTATTGCAAGGCAGTTGTTGAACTCAGTCACTGAATGTTTCTAACATACACCTATATAACATGAATTCAAAATGACATAAACCAAACATAAGAAAACATCTTAGCAAAGCAGTTCTCATGTAACTTTTTTTTTTATGTATAAAGAAATTATACACATATAGATCTTAAAAGGTCCTGCTCACCCTTCCCAGAATCCTCTGCTCCGAGTAGGAAGTCGCCATTTTTGATGCCCTCAGTGTTCCAAAAACTGACAAACAAAATTCTGCTACAATCCAGCTACTTCCTAGGCCATAGATCTTAAATTGTACCATGGATTTGAAGACATCTTGTCAAAGTATCTATATTTTCATTTCCATTTTCATATGGATATTCCATATGTAATAAGCCTGAACCAGCCTCAGCCATGAAGGAAAGAAAAGATAAGGCATATTTTGTTCAAAGCTTCAATGTCTGACACGTGAATGAAGAAGAAGTTCAAGATGGTTTTGGAACGGGCCACTAACCGTGAATTTGCAGAGGTTTTACTGCACAGAGAGCTAATTTACAAATGCTTTTGATGAATTCATGAGTATTTTTAATTCATTTATTCATCTTCAGTAAGCAGTCTATCCCGGTGGCACTGAATCTGGAGCCAACCCGGGAACTCTCTGGCTGGGATACCGTGTTCCGTTAACTACTTTGCTGTTTTCCACACGTGACTGGGATGTGGAAATCATATATCCAGCATGTACTATTGCATACACATATTGCGACTGTGTGCAGGCATGTGTTTGAGAGTGTGTGATTGAACACGAGATAGCTTTCTTGAGTGTTAATACCTGGCTCACTCTCCTATTTTCCTCCTCTCTCAGGGTGTGTGAGGTACAGATAAAAGATAGCTGGTAGATATTTCAGAACTCTCACTGACACGGCTCTTATCTCCTCGGCGGTCTTATCCGGTAACATGTCTGCCGCTTCTCCCTGTTACTAATACTCCGCTAATGAGAGAAACAATCTCACTCACACTCCCCCCTGTGCCACAGGTCCCCTGAGTCCCACACGTGCAGCCGCCAAACTCGGAGGAAAAGCACAAGCCCCACATTAATCAAGGCCAGAGGCGGGAAAGGCCTCTCTGCACACATGAAATTACACTGGGAGAGGCTGGCCACTAATGATTTCCCCAGAGCAAGCGAGAGGAAGACCGTTAGAAAAAGAGAGTGTGCCATGGCTGTGAATTAGGGTGTGTGTGTGTTTGGGAGAGTGGTGCAAAAGAGCATGTGCGGTGTGTGTGTGCGTAATATGAGTGTTGCAGGGAGAAACTGGCCTTACACTAATATACAGCATGTTGCATCAGGATTGAATTTAACTCTGAATTTAAATTGTGTTATGAATAGTGTGATCACCTTCTCTCTTCCTGTCTCTACATGTGCTTCAGCAAAATTGGGTTTATGTAGTAGAAAGCATTTCTGTTGATCTACACTGATGATAGTATCACAGAGCTCAAAATGTGCTTGTCGTGCGTGCGTGCATGCGTGCGCGTTAGGCTATTGGCACCCCTGTATAGGCCCTCTGTAAATATCCAGCTATAGGGATGGGTAATATAATAGTTTACCACAGCAGTGATTTCTATTGTGGCAACTTTACACAGGATCTTGTGTGGTGCATGTTCCAACAATATAAAAGCATGTAATGGCCTTGTTCTTAGGCTGAGAGGGATGGCATTACTGTCTTCCCCTGTCAGTCAGAGCAACACTGGCAAATCGTGGGCATCTATGAGCTCATATATGCAGATAAGGTCAGATATCTCTTTTCTCTGAGTGTGTTCCGCTGCCCTGTGATGCAGCGAGGGCAGCAGATGCAGAGGTTGGATTTAAGCACATAACGTCATTGCTAAAGTCAAAGTATAGATACCCCTGCTCAAATATTACTCAAGTAAAAGTGAAAGTTTTACAGTCAAATTTTTATTTGAGTTAAAGTACTGGAGTACTTGTGTCTAAAAATACTTAAGTATTCAAAAGTGAGGCAATTCACCGTGTGCCGGTGTGGGTTTTCTCTGGGTACTCCAGTTTCTTCCCACAGTCTATAGTCATGAATGTGAGTGTGAATGGTTACCCAGCCACTGGGGTGCGCAAATTAGTGTGGCCTTAGTTCCAGTCCCAAACCCTGATAAATTGGAGGGCTTGCGTCTGGAAGGGCATCTACTAAGGGCGTCTGCCACAGGATCCGCTGTGGTGACCCTGAACAGGAGCAACCGAAAGAAGAAGAGGAGGAATTATTCAAAACAACTTTTAATGTTTACTGTTTTTAAACTGGCATCCATGTTTCTTCTATAGAAGACAGTGTATAACTTCTGTTATATTGGCCCTAGGTTAATTCAGATTGGTGTTAAAAGGATAAATACGTCATAATGTTGTAGGCCAGGTTAATTTTACTTCTATTACACAGCATTACCTGAAATGTGAAACAGCTGGTTGACCTCTTGATTAAATGTGTGATTAACAAACATTTAAAATTATACGAATCTTCTTCTTTTCATGCACTTTAGATATGGCCATGGGTGCTCTGGTGAGGAATCATCATTTTTATCTGCTGTAGCCATCATTACCGTCACCAAGTTCAAATTGAACTGTTCAAACTATGCAGAAAGCACTCTGAACTTCAGTGTAGGTGTGCATAGTTTACCATGATTGGTTTTCTCTTGTGATACAGCATATTGCATTTTTGAAAAGAAAAGAAAATTCCTCCACTGTCTTCAAAGCTATGCTTCAAAGTAAAAAGTAACGGAGTTGAAAATACAGGATTTGTCTTTCAGATGTAGTGGAGTAAAAGTCATAAGTTTCCTAAAAAAAAGTAATACTTGAGTAAAGTACAGCTGCTCGAAAAATTTATAGTATTCAAGTAAATGTACTTCGATACTGTCCACTTCTACATTAAGTGTCTCAGAGGAAGATGTGTTTGCCCCTGCTTCTCTGGTTTATAGTTCTCATGTGATAAGTTAGAGTTGTCTAGTGGGGGGGAATTGCCAAGACCAACTTGGGGTGAAAACTGCGTAATTGGGTGTGAGGAGGGATGTGTGTGATCGTTCATGAAGCAGATATTTATTTACCATTTTTGGAAATAGTCTCCAGCGTTATTATTTTGTAACCGTAAGAGGTAAAGCTGTAACTAAATTTTCCAATATGGGAAGGTCTTTAGGACAAAGGACATGTCTTGTTAACATGACAAGAAATGAAGAAATGTCTTGTTAATCTCTAGAGAGAGAGAGAGATTGAGAGAGAAACAGTGGTAAGGGAATGATTGCTTATAATGGTTATAACATAAGTGACAACATATAAGTATAAATGCAAGTATATGCAGATAAATCATACAATGCGATGTTTTTTTTATTTCAAAAATAGTTGATTTAATATGATTCCTACTAGCAATACTACTGGATGCCACATAAATACTATGATGTGTTATGTGATAAACACAATATAATGTAAGTAATAACAATTATTTTAATAAGGTTAGATTAGAGGAGTCGGTAGAAGAAAACAATACAATATAATCTAATCATTTAGAGAAGATAAATTTAATGCAAACATAAACAACACTCACAGGATGTCTTTCAGCATGTCCTGTGCTGAGAAAAGAACAGCAATCTCATGTCCTTAATACTTATTTAGAAGGGAAGCATAAGAGCATGTCAGTGAAGGTTTATCTTTGTGATTATATAACATGAATTCAAAGCTAGTGTTACACTTTGACTGTAAATGTGTTGGGGTGACAAAGACATGACAAATTGCATTGTATTGTCTATTTTATTCAAAGTTCATTTGAAGATCCAGGTATGATCAAACTCACACAACTATGTTGCTAATTAGGCATGTAACGATATATAATGCATACATAAATCGCGGTACAAGTTTATGACCATTTGAATCGATGAAAATAATGAACCAAAATTATTCTCGAAGATTTTTCTAGCTGTAATTGTGTTATTTAGGCAGCAGAGGGCACAATAACATACAATAGCAGGAATACATGTGATGTCACCATAGGCAGAAGTAACGGCTCTAATGCTGTGAAAACATACAAAAAAAAAAACAGATCTAAAATTTTAAATGGGAAAGAGCTTTTGTGCTCATTTGCAAACAGATTCACCAAGAGAAAGATAATGAAAAAGAGAAGCAAATGGAGGTAGTTTGTTTTAGTTGTTTGTTTAGTTCATATATATATATATATATATAAAAGAGTAATTATTTTTATTTTTAGTTAATTGGCCATTATATTTTACTCCAGCCTTTACAAATGTTTGTAAATAATTATTATTTGTTATTAAGAAAATGAAACAAAAGTATTTTTTTATTTAACAAAAAGAAGATGAATAGGAAAATAAATGTTGCATTTCTGGTAATTTTCTTTTTTTGCTCTTTAAAAAATATTGTAGAAAAAACGAATTGGGAATCCGACATCGTAAAACGAATCGAATCGTGAATTAGGTGAATCGCTACATGCATATTGCTAATACATAACCACAAACTTAATGTACAATTGAAATACACGAATGCGTTCTGCATTGTTTCCTTTAGACTTCCTTTATACCTGAGTTTCAGTAAGCAATTTCTGTTTTTTTTCTCAAAATACAGAAAAAATTTTTAAATACATTTGCTAAATAACACATATGCTAACGGTGTGATATGCAGAGATTAGGTTAGATTGTGCTGTTCCATATCTTTTATAGGTGTGTTTGTCATTTTCATTCTTACATATTCTGATTTTCACAACTGCTGTGCGCGTGTGTGTGCGCGTGTGTGTGCGCGTGTGTGTGCGCGTGTGTGTGCGCGTGTGTGTGCGCGTGTGTGTGC
>JAQQZR010000002.1:12892016-12909100 GCA_030068235.1 Notoglanidium macrostoma
TATTCTGATTTTCACAACTGCTGTGCGCGTGTGTGTGCGCGTGTGTGTGCGCGTGTGTGTGCGCGTGTGTGTGCGCGCGTGTGTGCGCGCGTGTGCGCGCGTGCGTGCGCGTGCGTGCATCTCTTCTCTCCCCCCACCTTCTGATGAAGATGTCTATGCGATGCTTGGTCCCATTGGTATTCTACAGCTGGTGTACTGCACATATTCACTTATAGCCAGCCAGGCACAATTAGCCGCTAACATTACACTGCAGAATTCAGTCCAGAATTAAGAATTAAGTTCCCGAACCCCCTGGGAAATTAATCCAGCAGCAATTCATTAAAGCACAAGCTAAACAGTAACATGCATTTGCATTTTTATTGCACCTGAACACAATAGACACTTTCTATTATCATCCCTGCGCAGAGAAGGGCCTCTGTGTTTAATATGATGATGTTGTCCCATATAAAAACAGTGGCGTTTATCAGAGAGAACAAGAGACTGCGCAGGATGATGATTAGTAAAAGAACAAGGTGCAAGTGGCTGACTAGCTTGACAGTGTTGTAGCTTTGTTATGTAAATCCTATTGTCACACGTCGCCCAAATAAACAAACTGGAAAAGAAGGCTGTGCGGCGAGCCAAGTGATTAGCTGAATAAGGGAAAAAAGTTTCAGGGCGTTCTGGCTCATTAATGTCTTCCCTCTTGCCCTGCATTCCAGAGATGTTTTCACTATGCACTTGTGCACTCGGAAGGCCCTTAAGATGCCAGCAGGAATTCCCCCAAGGGAAACTGCAAGTTGACAAGGGCAATTTAATAAGGGATTTTTTTTTGTTACACAGCCTCATCTCTGAATGAAAGGCTTAGGCCCTGTTCAAGGTTGCACACTGCCATACAAAACAACATATTAAACGGCAGTGTGTTACCAGAGGTTTAGTTATTTGGACATGTTATTTAGTGTGACAGTAAACAGGTAGGCATGTAGACCTAAATACTCTCTTTGTTTTTCAGGTGAGCAGCATGTGCTCACAAACACCCCAGCGCAAGACTCGTGCAGTTACATCACCAGTGGAGCGGGCGCTAGTCATACAGCCCGTCAACTTTGATCCAGATGAGACTCTTTCTGGACAGCGCAGGTAATGTATGAATGAATGGGTGTGGTTTCAGTACAAAAGTAGCAAAGTGTGTAATACAGTAGTGCAGAGGTGTTCAGCATCCGAGTGGTATTTGTGGTATTTTCTGATCTATTAAAGGCATGGTAATGAACTGATCAAGGACCATATCTTGATCATATAAAATCTTTTTTTATACCTTCAAAATCCTTAATAGTGAAATTACTAGATAATAGATAAAATTACTTTTTCTAAAACTATAATGTTCCTGGAAATGTTTTTATAATACTGAGCAGTAGACCACTGGTCAGGTGTCATGGTTCCTCATAGCTACAGGGTCCCAAGTTAGATCCTGAACTCAGGTTCCTGTCTGGGCATGTTCTCCCCGTGCCTGTGTGAGTTTCCTTCAGGTTCTCTGGTTTCCTTTCACCCCCAAAAATCATGCAAGTAGTTGGAATGGATGAGATAAATTGCCCCTGTGTGTGAGTGGGTGTGCATAATCCCTTGCAATGGACTGGAATCCCATACAGGGTGTATTCCTACCTCACACCCAGTGTTCCCAGAATCGACTTTGGATCAACAGCGACACTGACCAGGAAATTTTTTTTTTTTTTTTTTTTTTTAAATGTTTACTGAAAGTGAGTGAGTGAGCGAGTGAGCGAGAGACCATTTGTCAGATAAAAACATCAGACCTCACTGGGACTTGCAGAGAGAAGAGCAAGTGAGAGCTAAAGCCAAAAATTCATTTAATTATTTTCAAAAGCATCTTTGCTTTATAAAATTCCTTTTCATGTGCCTTGTGCAATGCAAAATACCTTTCTAGGGTACCTGCCAAAACTATATTTGGGATATTATAAATTTATTAGAGGATGGCATTAAATTTTATGTACATGCAGTTAGAGTATTGATTTAAACATCCTTCTTAATTAAATATAATATTTTTAATATATTGAAGTAACCAGGATTTTGTACTTGGTGAATATCTGAGCAAATGCATTGGCAAAAGATGTTCAGTCTGGCCAGGATATATAAAGTAACAGATTTAGCTTTCTAGACTATACACAATTGTACACAAGTGCCTGACTACTCAAGATAGCTGTAGTAAATTACACTGCTGAGTTCCTTATTGCTCTACTTTTGAGAAAAGAAAAAAAATGACAGTAATTCAATGGTGTAATGGCTGAATAATGATTGGAACTCCTCATGGTGCCTTTGTGCCTTTTGTACAACTCAAAGAGTCCACTGCTGTCTCGTAGAGAAGCAGCCTTGAGAGCTGGCAGGCATGCTGTAATAGATAGCTCTCCATCACAGCACTCCACACACACTTGCAGTGTGCTTTCAGCAGCTATAATGTTCAGTGCTGTCCTCTGATTCTGCCCTTAACCTTCACCTAGCCGTCCAGAGGGCTCACGTTCAGCTCAGACTGGACTCTCCTTTTAATGATGGCTTGGGCAATGCTGGCCAGAGAAGCGTGTGTGTGTGTTATCAACTTATGAGGACCAAATGTCCTCACAAGGATAGTAAGATTTTATCTTTGTGAAGACATTTGGATGGTCCTCACAAGGAAAGGGTTTATTTAAAAAAAAAATAAAAAATTAGAAAAAAAATAAAAGAGCCAAAAGGTTTCCTCTTTATTACTGAGGTTAGGGTTAGGTTTAGGTGCAGGCATAGCATAGATTAGCTGCATTAATCATTATGTCAGTGGGAGTTCCTCACAACGATAGTAAAATAATATGTATATGACCAAAAACACTGAAATTCCAACACTACAAGAGCAGTTTGCTAGTAATATTCTTATATAAAATACTCAACATTTTTACATTATTATAATTATGAAAGTGGGTATTTGATCACGCACAGGTGTGTCTGCAGGTCAGAATGTGCATTCTGTGTGTGTGTGCATGTGTGTGTGTGTTCATTTGGAGAATGTGTGAGGTGATGCTGACAGAGAGGGGCTCATTAACACTGGCTTTGTCTCCTGCCGTGACAGTGACATTGAGCTGCCTTCTGCCTTCCCCATCTTGCGTGCTTCCTCCCTCTCTCCCTCTCACTGATGAACAGATGAGTGAGGCTGGGCCAGCGCAGCAGGCTGTGAAGTCTGATCCTCAATGTCCATTAACCATCAAAACACTACAAATCAACTTATTCTTACTGGAAACACAAGGGAATGGAGGAGATCTGATTTCAGATTTCCGACTCCCCTCCCCCCTCATTTCCCTTATTTTTTTTCTTCTCTTCTTTTTGCTGCCATTTTAATTCTCACAATTCATATTCCTGTTTAAACCATCACCCTTTTCATATTTCTACTCTTTTTATTTGTATTTTCAGAGAGTTTATCCAGAGCCTGAGAGGCTTCAATTTCTTTTATGCTAATCTGGGGGAGACTCTGTGCAGCCGAGAGCCAGCGGCACTCAACGGCTCCCTCTGCTGGAATGGGCAAGAGATGACAGACAAGTGAGTAAACAACAGCAGTTCCACAGTACATACCGTCTCTATATGAACGCACTATTCATTTTACAGTTTGCTGACGTCATGTATATGCTTTCGTGCATCATTTCATCTAATGTATGAAATCTATGCCATTGCATAATTTCCCAAAGAAACATATTATTTGCTGCTGTTTGTAATGTACTGCCGAGGTATGGTTTATATAGGGGACAATTGACTTTAGTTGTGTTGTGTGCCTGAGGCAGAGCAAGTGGAGGTAGGTGAGCTGAAGGTTGTGTTTGTCGAGAAGTGATGAGCTCTGCACGCTCCATCCCTCGCTTGACAGGCATTGAGGTGTAAATCTTGACTCAGGCTGCGTGAAGGGTTATTAATGTCGTCGAAGCTGTTGCTTCTCTCCTCGCTTGCTTAATTGCTCCTTCGATCGCATTCACCGCTTCTGCCTGGCTGTCCACTCACCCAGTTTAAGCCAATTTGGAGTTTGCCGTATTTCATTTTGCCTCGTGTCTCTGTGCCTCCACCTTCCATAACTTTGTCTCACTTTTGATCTGAGCCAGGCTAAAACAGGCCTCTTAGCAGTGTAGACTACATTTGTGCATCTGTGCCATTAAAATCAGCTCTGTGTACAACTCAGTCTGTGCTCATTTCTGTTTTAGCGCAAATGTGATTATGACATTATGTCATTATAAATTTAAAAATTTGTTTGGAAATTTTTTTATTTCTCTACGTCTGTCCACATCCTCATTTGGTTCACGCTGGTGTCGTGCTGCTGTAGCAGCTGGTGGATGAGTTATCTATGTCACTGTTGTATTATTTTTGTGTGTGTGTCAGCATTATGTGGCTAAACTGCTCACTCAGGTGCTACAGATATGAGATGGGACAATGAGGCAAGTAGAAAGCAGCAGCAGAGATGCTCAATCCCTATAGGCTGAAGAACAGTAAGCCTTAGGACAGCCAGAGAATGTCAGTGGTCACTCTCCTACCTTCCAAAGATGATTAGAACCAGACACAGGGAGAGACAAAAAGTCTACAGCTAGAGGAGAGAATGTGCAGATGCATGGAAATGACATCTGTGATGAGATTATAATTTGTTAGGAATAGAATCAAGTTCAGAATTATTGGCACTTTCCATTTGAACAGTCAGAGGTTACTGGTTTAGTGGATGATTAAGACTTATAAAAATTCTTATAAAAACTCTTTCGATGAAAACGTCTGTTAACGGTTCTTTCAGAGTGACAACTGATCGTCCCTGAAGGGTTCTACATTATATTTCACTTTCCACTAACAATAATTCTCATCAGACTTTCTTTGAATAGTATTTACTCTCAAAAATGTAGAAAATATATTGGCACCACTAAGGAATATATAAATTAAATGTTACATCCACCGTGATTCTTTAAAAGCTGTTTCCACAATATCTGTTGTTGCTTTTGTCTTTATATGACTTAACACAACTGTGATTATTGAGAAAACCGAAGAGCTTTCAGTGCAAAGGAGACAGAAAGTTACTGAATTGCACAAATCATGTAATATATATATAAAAAAAACCACATGAACATTTAAAACAACACAATTAAGCCCTTAAGGTTTTGCACCAGTCAGCCTCCAGTTTTTAATCTTGCTGGAAATCTGTGGACTGAATTGTATAAATGCAGTCACCAACTTGAGAATGGAAAGGATCTTGAATTATTCTGCATGAGGATGTTTCCAAGATTCCTCTACAAGTTTCGGCTAGGCTCAGTACAGTGTTCTCTAGAGGTGGCTTACTAAATATTGATTTGCAGTTCTTTTTTTAAACTACTCTTTTAAAGAGAAAAACATGCACTATTTAAGAAGTCTTTTTATGTGTTCATATGTCAAAGCTAAAAAATATCATATTTTTGCAATTGCTGTTCATTTTGTTATTGGGCTGCATGGTGGTGTAGTGGTTAGCACTGTCTCACAGCAAGAAGGTCCTGGGTTCAATCCCTGGATCACCCGGGGCCCCTGTCTGTGTAGAGTTTGCATGGGTTTGTGTGGGTTTCCTCCCACGTTCCAAAAACATGTGAATTAGGTTAATTGGCTACTCTGAATTGTCCATAGGTGTGAATGTGAATGGTCCCAGCCACTAGGGGGCGCAGTTAAAGTGTGTCGTGGTGCCGGTTCCAAGCCTGGATGAATTGGGAGGGTTGCGTCAGGAAGGGCATCCGGTGGAAAAACCCCAGACAAATTGATGAAGTGGATGAAGTTTTGTTATTCATGGAGTTGACTGTATGTATATTGTAAACTTATGTAAGAATTGGAAGTCTTAGAGCTAGAGCATTCACACAACACAACACACAACACAACATTCTTTGTGTTGGCTTGTGTAAACTGTTGCAAATTACAAACCATGGGACTGTGATTACTTACAAATCTGTTTGTATTTACTACTTCGTACTTCCATACATCCATCCAACCATCCTCCACTGGGAGGCATCCAGGAGACATCCTAGACAGATGCCTGAACCACTTCAACTGGCACCTTTTGATCCAGAGGTGCAATGGTTCTACTCTGAGCCCCTTTTGAATGACCCTATGTCTTAGGGTAGGCCCAGCTACCGTACGGAGGAAACTCGTTTCCACTATAGCTCGACCAGTAATTCGACCACTTCACCTTTTGGTTCAGCTTTCTCTTCACCATGACAGACCAGTACAGTGCCCGCATCACTACAGATGCTGCGCCGATCCACCTCTCAATCTCTCATGCCATTCCTTCCCCACTTGTAAACAAGACCCAAGATACTTAAACTGTTAAACACTTGAGGCATCACCTCTTGTACTTCAAGCATGTACAAGAATTTGGAAATTAAAGGGACAGTCCAGCCAAAGTCAGAAATTCACCTATGAACATGCATACTTGTCACTTACAGCAGTGTCGATGTCAGGGGATGTGCAGGAAGAGACAGACTTGGATGCGATTTGCGGCTCAGTTCTTTTACTGAAAAAATCACTGGCTGTCAAAACAAAGGAGGAAAGCCAGAACAGTTTCAAAAACCAGACACAAGGTTGATCGATCAGCAATCTGAGTATCACAGACAGGGCAGGAATCAAGAATCAGAATAGGCAATGCTGAGGTCAAAACCAGGAAACGCAACAGAGAAATAAAGCTTGGCAATGTAAGACAGGAAGTACTGAGCATTTGCTTCACAATTTGTAAGTGTGAACTGGAGTCCTTATATACGGTGTGTACTGAACTAAGAAACAATAGCCGAAAAGGTGTAAGGACCTTACATAACAAAAACAAGCAGAGGGATAAACGTTATGGTCCATCCTCAGTGTTCCCTGATTGGCTAAGCCGGAAGCATTTGTCCATCTGTTTGTTTTTGTTACACTTTTTGGCTATTGTTTTTTAGTTCAATACATTATCTTTTTAGCATCAGCTTTTGTGTCCATACATTTATTAGTGCCTAGATCTGAGTACGTGGCATTGACGCCAACCTTGAGCTCATTGTGTATAAACACAGCAATCATGACACTCACTACCAGTCACCTTCAGTAACCACTTTCAGGGTCTTGAAGGATCAGGAGACTATCCTGGGAGCACTATATGTAAGGTGAGGATGCATCCTGAATGGCCTGTCCATTGCATGGCATCATGCAAGCATGCACATTTACACATTCATTCACTAGGGGCAATTTATCTTAGCCAGTCTACCCACAGCCAAAAGAACCTGGAGGAAGCCAACATGGATATGGGAGAATGCATGAAACTCCACACAGAGAGTAATCCGAGCTCAAGGTTAAACGGGGACCCTTGAGCCGAGAGTCGATAACGCTACCTGCTACATCACTATATGCCCTCAAGCATACCACAAAATCATAAATTCCATCAAAAATGTTGAAGATGACAGATGAAATACTGCACTAAAGAATACAAGTGGTGACAATACTTCCATAGCACCATCATGCCTCCTTCAAATGATTCCTAATTTCAGAAGACAAATGTGGACAGTAGAAACTCCAAAATAAGCACCACAAACTCCAGCTGAGATGAGCAGTGAAAGCGGTAGCTCCCTGGAAACAAAATATATAGTTCCATGCATCATTTCATTCCTGTGTTCTGTTTACGTCTCTCCTCACCTCAATAATAGGGACAATTCTGTCAGGTAAAGCTGCCGTCAGGGTCTTAAACCTGCTGATTCAACAAATTTTCTATGGGATTGGGGTCTGGTGATTTTGCAGGTCAGTTAAAGTGTCCGGGTTTTGCATCATACTTGTCAAACAAGTCGCACATCGATTTGACCCTGTAGTTCTCATGCTCGATCCTGACAGTGTCAGTGTTGTATTCTGCTTTTAGCTTTTCTGCTACATTACATTTGTCCATATCGGTGGTTGTAATTATTTTCCTCTCCAGTGAGTTTGTTAAATAATTGGCTGTAATAATTATGCAAGCCTTTAGCCCACATTACTTAACCAATCACATTCACTTGTTGATTATTCAAGTAAACAAACACAGGAAGCATTGAAGATGGCGACCGTACATGGATTATTATTTCTAAATCAGGTTTGATCAACAGAACTAACTTGGTTTAACCTAAATAGGAGATAGAGGATACTGAAACCTCTCGGATCACATAGGAATAATGGAGGTCAGTGATGCTCTCTGGAGACTCAACTTTATCCATCAGCTCTCTTTACTTCAGTTGCTCTTCCTAATGGTTGTCTTCCAGCTATCCAGGGGTCATAGTGAGAGAAATTATTTCCTAAAGTTGAAGAAAGTTTCTGGAGAATGCTTCTCCAGGGCATTTACAATTAAACCGTATCCTTTCACTCATTCTTATCCTCCTTCTCCTTCCAGTCATCGGTGTGTTTGAATTTAAGTGGTATGGATCGGTGGATTTGACTCTGATAAGCTCGCATAATACACAGAGGAGCCAGGATTCTCTAGGATCAGGTAGTCAGTGACTCTTTCTGGAGATTGAACCGTACTGTTGCTTGGCCGTGCTTCCTCTTGTCATTTCTTCTGGTCTTTATGCTCTTCCATTTTCTCCAGATGCTTGATGTGCACAGTAAATTTGCCAGAGTAACATTTCCTCCAATTGAAGAAAAATGTTATTCCATGCCAGATAACATTTGGTCTCGCTCTGAAAAGAAAAGGTTTCTCTACGTTTGCTCCCACTCTACTGACACATTTTGCTCTGTTCTCTCAAAATGGAGCAAAACCAACCATTTTTGAGGAATACATTTTTAACTCTGGAAAAACGACTTTTGAAAAATGCTGCCATTTTTCCTGTGGAGTAGACTGGATTTGAGGACTTGTGCAATAATATTTTGTAAAATGAATAACCTCGAAATAAAGCCTTTCCCTATAGTTAGCATTTTTCCAACAAAGAAGTCAACAAATAAATAAAACCCCTTCATCTACCACGTCTCGTATGCATGTCTG
This sequence comes from Notoglanidium macrostoma, assembly GCA_030068235.1. NCBI lineage: Eukaryota > Metazoa > Chordata > Actinopteri > Siluriformes > Auchenoglanididae > Notoglanidium > Notoglanidium macrostoma. The sequence continues at coordinate 12,900,958 of JAQQZR010000002.1, forward strand.
ATTTGACTGAAAAGTTGAAGATTTCAGGCACAATTTAGAAAATTCATTTAGTCAACTGAAAGTCAGTGTGGTAGTTTTAACACATTTTTATCAGTGCTGGGTTGTTGGTTGCCATGGTAATTATTATTTAGCATCATAATCTCTTTAAAATCACACCTTCTTTCACTCCTCTGTAACCTAGATTTGTGTACTGAACCTATGTTGAAACATAATGGACTTGAACAATTACAGTCAAGTTTCTTAATGTGATTTCATGTCATACAGGCAGATAGAAAACTCAGAATAATGACTTAAAAGACTATTTAAAAAGTAATAAAAGAATTAAAGTCCCAAGATCCATAAGCAAGTCCACAACAATATATTCTTATACTGAAGAGATGCTTCTTAATTAATCTTTACAGAAATGTCATATTTAATTAATTAAAATGGATTCATCTTGAGATCATATCTATTCAACTTTGCCACTGAATACTGACACTCTAGGTACCCATATATTCTGTGTCTCTGTCTTTCTCTCGCTCTCTCTCCTGTCTCTTCCTTCTGGAATATGTGTATGTATTATTAATGTGATAATTAAGGGCGGAAGGTGGGCTGCCATCAAGGCTAATAAGGAGAATAAATAAGTATGCAAATGTAATTTGGTTTAATGAAGAAACAGAGCATAGAGTCGATGAGACTGTGAATGATGATGGGTTATGTCATTACTAAGAATGGCCCATGATCTCATATCATTGCTTCTCTCTCTCTCCCTCTCTCTCTCTCTCTCTCTCTCTCTCTCTCTCCCCCTCTCTTCCTCTCTCCCACTCTCCCTCTCGCTCTCTCTGTCTTCCTCTCCCTCTCTCTCCCTCTCTCTCCCTCTCTCTCTCTCTCTGTCTTCCTCTCCCTCTCTCTCTCCCCCCCTCTCTCTCTCTCTCTCTCTCTCTCTCTTTTTCTCTCTCTCTGTCTTCCTCTCCCTCTCTCTCTCTCTCTCTCTATCTCTCTCTCGCTCTCTCTCTCTGTCTTCCTCTCCCTCTCTCTCTCTCTCTCTCTCTCTCTCTCTCTGTGTGGTTTTTTTATAAGGAATCATTTGTATTTGTGTGATGTAATGGTAAATCTTATTTATCTACTACAAGTCACAGCTTGTGGGTAATGCTCACACTCTACCACAATCAAACAGATTATGTAACGTGTTATTGACTCTCGTCGAGTTGTAAGGTTGACAGTGTAATGTTAGTGCAAGTGTAAGTTGTGTGTCTGACTGGGACTGGTGGCAGTCACTCGGTGCTTCTGCGTCCCTCAGTCTCTGTCCTAGCAAGTCTCTTGTACACTAATTGCATTTTAATAGGGAGTAATCTACTGGAACACAAGTTTCACTGGTCCTCTGAGAGAAAGAGAGAGAAAGAGAGAGAGAGAGAGAGAGAGAGAGAGAAGCATGTCTTAAACACACACACCACATACCTACCCACATGGCGATTTTCAGTACATCCTATGTAAAGAAATTCCAGGAATATTTATGTAACTGTGTATATAGTTTATGACTCAGTTGTGCCACTTCATGTGTAAATGGACATGATTGTCCATTGATGATTTCTAGAGCTTCACTGTAAATTTCTAATCTGTTATCAGTTGTGATGTAGATGGAAATCACCACATAAAATACAGCCATTCTCTTAGGACAGAGAGCTCTAACTTCCTGTTTAATTGAGTTTTTTAATTACTTAATTTACTCATTAAAAAGTGCTGCTGATATAGATTGTCTCCTAAAAGCTTTTTTTTAATCAAATCATTAAATTCCTGGAGCCTTTTTGTTTATTTCACCTCTAGATGGCAATATAGTCCACATTTATTTTTATAACTGCGCTTCGCTGTACATGCAGGAATATAGCCAATTTCAGTTAGATTTTTTTTTTTTGTCATTTGAGAAATAAAATAACTGGGTCGCATGACCTGTGAGTGTGTGTACATAGCTTAATGACGCTGTTGTGTTTGAATAGGTTTTCAGGTCCAGGGCCGAAGAGGAGCCACCCTCATGGATCAGACACCAAACACAAGCACCCTGAGCCTGTTGTCAGCCAGATCATAGACAAACTCAAACACATCAATCAGGTGAGAGGGAATCCGCACGCACACATACGCACACTGACTGGGGCCTTTCTGTGTGGAATTTGCATGTACTTTCCGTGCCTGCGAGGGTTTCCTCTGGGCGCTCTGGTTTCCTCCAACAGTCCAAAGACTTTCAGGTTAGGTTAACTGGCTACTCTAAGTTGCTCTTTGGTGTGAATGTTCGTTTGTCTCTGTGTTAGGCCTGCGTTCGATTGGCGACCTGCCCAGATTGTACCCCACCTCTCACCCAAAGTCAGCTGGGATTAGCTCTGGCTTCCCTGCGACCCTGAGAGATATGCGGTATAGATAATGGATGGCTGGGTGGATATTCTCTCTATCACTATTTTCACAACTCAGCACACACATTGAGCTTTATAGAAGTGTTCTATCAAGAGGAAGCCAGCCATAAGGGCTGCAGGCATCTTCAAAACAAACCAGTGCTGGAGACATAGCAAAAGCCTACCTTGGTCCCTTGACAATAAAACAGGTGGTTGAGACATCAGCCTTTCTCTTCGTGTATGTGGATGTGATTTTAGGGCAGGTTTTTTTGTTTTTTTTCCAAAGTTTTGCAGTGTAAAAACTTTATATCCTAGGATAGCACAGATTGTTGCAAGTATAATGTAACTATTCAAATATTAAGCATGTAAGACAAATCTATGCCATCTTTAAAAAATCAACTTTCCACCCACACTAAAAAAATTCAAGTTGGTGAACCTTGGCAATGAAAGTAAATATGAGTAAACTCAATTTAAAGATAATCTTTGTTTCAACTCAAAAAGTTAAGTTATATAAGTCGTTTAACTAATTGTTCATTTGTTGTTTCAACTTGAGCTGATTTAAAACAACTAACTATGATACATTATCCACTCAAGAAAACTCACTTTATCTTGTCAAATTAACATACGGTTCCTTACTGTTTCAACTCACACTTTCACAACTAAAGTTAAATTTAACCATATTCATATCAATTGGCATTTAAAATTAAGAGCACTAATATCTTTAAATAGTTTCTACTTCGATTCATTTCTCATCTAGACTAATATAGGCAAGTTTACCTATTTCCTTAAACCTCACACTGACTCACTTGTGAAAAATATCAACTTCTCTGTATTTCCTGGTATTTCCTCAGCCGTCAGCTCTTCCTCCTGTTTCCCTTTTTCATCTTATAACTTGCAGACATGAGTTAAATGAACATTGACAACCCAGACAATGCTCAAAATTAGTCAAGACAATGGATTTCTCCAAAATAAATTTTTGAAAACTTATAGTATTTTGTTCTGTATCCAAAACTTGTCATGACAGTTGGAGTTAAAAAGAAGAAACAAGTTCACATAACATAATGGGGCTCTCATTTTCTTCAGTGCACAGAATACAAACCAGCTACATGTGTTGAAAGCTTTATAACAGTTTGTGTCATGTTCAGTGTTTATGCTTGAGCTTTAGATTGGGGCATGAAACATGTTAGAGTGGCAAAATTTACACAACTAGAATTTTTGCCGCACGTAATCACTCAGTAAATCTCTAACTATAATAACTAAATAATTCTAGTGTAATGAGACACAACATATAAATTCAGGATAATATGATCTGGTGGTGTCTTCAAATAACATATTTTTGATACAGCTATAATAAGCATTACCAGAATATATGACTCAAGCATCCATTTTCAGATGATTAAAACATTCAGCATGATAAAAGAACAATAACTTAATAATGACGTAGTATTTGTGTCATCCATTCACATTCTTAGTAGAATATAATTAAAAACCTGTGTGCATTGCAGTTATACAGCTCAGCTTTCACAGATGTGACTCTAGGGGCGTATCTGAAGCACAGAGCTTTTCCCATTCTGCTGTTTGGTAGTTATGTTGTCAAAGTCTCGAGGCTCTCTGTAGCCCTGGTGTGTTTTTGAATCCTGAGTCTCTGCTACTGCATATGCTATATGTTTTCCTCTAGTAATAGTGACTGACAGATGCTGTTTAAACCCCAGTTTGAGAACCACAGTTGTAGGAGATGTTATACTATATGAGTATGTTCTTTCTGTGTGTACAGCTTTGTTTCTTACCCATTACTATTGTTACTATTGTTCTCATGGGATGCTGAATGATAGTCAAATCAGTTTTCTTTTAAGAAAGCATGCGTGAAAATCAGAAGCTGCTGATTAATTTTCTATACCAGCACGACTCTGACAGTAGTTACGACTTCATCACAAATGGTAGGTTTATATTAATTTGCTCATTTTAATATGATAATTTCTACAGTAATAGCTCATTCACAGAGACTTGTGTGGCAGATGATACCATAAAAATGCAGTGCTGGTTAGCGAAGAAAATCATATAACCATATGTGAAGTTTTCTGTTAAGAGACAACCATTTAACATTTATGGAAGGAGTGTCGAGTTTAAAAGTCAGTAGGTTTTCTGACACGGAAGTTAGATCCCGTTATTGATTACACTAGTAATCGTAGTAGTTACAGTATATGCATTCATTTCCTCACCTTCTCTTTTCTCTCTCTTTTGAAATGAATGAAACAAAAACCCACAGCTTGTCAAGTTACCAAGAAACCGGACAGCATAAACTCCTCTGTCCTGAAGACTCAAGATACAGGGATGTTCCATAACATTTAAAGATTAAAAAGCAATGCGTCGTTCATTAATAAATAAATAAATTGTTAGCATTCTAAAATTGAATAATAAAAAAAAATTCGTGAACATTGACATACAAATGGAAAAAAAAAGCCTACTCACAGTATTCCATTTTACTCTAGGTGTGTTTATTTCTTTATTTGGATATCAATATATAATTATGTTAGCAGTTGTAGTTAAAAGAATCCTGCTAGTTAGCGGGTGCTGCAGCAGCAGTCCTTGTCTGTTGCAGAAAACCATGTTTCTTGGTTCTAGCAGGTCATCTTGAGAGACTTGTCAGGTGTCTCAGTTCCACTTGGTTGTGTCTGCTTGGTCATAGCCAAAGTTATGTGGTGTTGAAACCTCAGTGCGCGCAGCCATAAGTCAGGATTACTCCTGCTTCCTTCTGTGTGTGTATGAACTACTGCTTTGCTGTGTTTCATGTGTGTCATCAAGTGAGACTTGACGTTTATGGACATGTTGTATGTGTGCTTGTCTGTTTGTATCCTGAGTGTATGTGCGCAAGAGAATTTATGTACATGTGTGTGTGTGTGTGTGAGAGAGAGAGAGAGAGAGAGAGAGAGAGAGAGAAGGCCATTGCAGCTCTTCGCTCACCAGGCATGTCTGAGTGGATTAACATGGCGCTCTTGTTTAAACAGGATGGAGAGGCAGATCTGAGCAGGAGGTGGGGGAAGTCCAGGGGTCTGGAGTAGGTTCACTCCTCCTCTGGGACAAGCCGTCATTTTCTCAATTACTCCACTGCATTACCTCATGCCAGCAGGCTTTTTCTCTCCTGTACTCTATGTGAAGATGAGAATGAGTGCTATGTAAATGCAGATAGACATTCAGGACATACTGTTATGACCACAAATTGCCATGCAAACACACACACACACACACACACACACACTCTCATCACAGGATCATGGATCAGCTGTATGGAGGCTTGGAGGGCAGATAAGTGTTGCTGACATCCTTCAGGCAAATGAGTATACTTTGGAGGAAGCTAAGATTCTACATGTGATAGGCAAACACATCTGCTACTCTTATAAACACACGCACACACACACACAAGGCCTCTGCGTTTGTATATTTCTGTAAAAAGTTCAGAAATGCTGGTTACGCTATTGTATGTATGCACAAGGGCATAGTCCAGACAGCTCTGTGGTATTCCATCACAAACACCGACTAGCATGAAAGACTACGTCAGCCATCACACTACAAGCACCACAAGCTACCCTCATTATACACCGTCCCAAGCGAGTCAGATTTGAACAAGTTCTAACAGCAACCACACAAACACCGCAGAATACAGCTAAATGCCTTTATTCTGTTTTCTTAAGACGAACAATAAGATTGATTTTGCTAGATCACAACATCGCTGTTCAGACAGCTCAGGCATTCAGTTAACATCTGGTGTGACCGTTGCCTAGGGTTCATCTGATAACTCTAATCTGCAACAGTTTGTCTCTCCTTAGGCCTATGTGCTAATTTTTTCAAGTTAAGCAGGTCTCTATTAGTTTTCTACAGTCAGGAGCTCTGCTCACTGATCTGTACAGACAGCATATACTGTCTGTGAGCTTCCCTCACTAGAGTCTGCTTCATGTAAGAGCAGAGACGATCTCCATCAGCCAGGGAAGCTTGATCTGATCTCTTCAGACCCCTAGCTGTGTGTGTGCCTAATCTATATCAACTGTTTTCTGCATTTTGGTAACAGTTTGATGCTATACCCAGTTATATTTTTATGACTGCCCAACAATTTTTTATTATTTAGAGCATTTTATTTATTAATCCACTCAGAAGGTCCTTATAACATCATTCTAACCTTCTCATATCCTTTATTTCCTTATACAATTAAACCTCAAGCCACACTTGAGTGTTCACCAAAGAAATAAACAATCATACTAATTTCTGACCAAATCAGTTCTGACGTTTGTTTGTTTTCCTTTTGCTTGCCCGATGCGAAAGTTCAGCAACTGCCAATCCGCTCTCCATTTTCTCCATTCTAACCTGCTCCACAGATAAAAGCCTTTGGCATAAAATCCTCCCCACATCTCCTAAACCAGACAAATAATAAATCAAAAAATGGTTTGAGCCTTGCACATTAAAAATTAATTCTCTAAGCCAACAGATTTATCCATAACATTTGGATTTGTAAGAGATACAAACGCATTCACGGCCTCAGCACCATGCAGAATTCTGCACTGGAGATCGGCAGAATGTAATGGTGGCTTGTATAAAACCCTTCAAAGTGGTGATCGATTTATTACATTTTTTTTTGGTATCAAGAAAGAAGCTGATTGTGGCCCTGATCTCAACACTCATGCCTGAGTGGATTAACGTTGTGCCCTTGGTTTTAACGGCACAGAGAGACAGATCTAAGCAAGGAGTTGTGGGAAGCCCAGGGGTCTGGGTTTGGTTCACTCCTCCTCAGGGGAAATTTGACATCTGGGTCAATGGGTCAATCATTTTAAATCACCTTATAATCAAATAACAACTGATACAGGACCTGAACAAAACAACACAGCCAAGAAACACAACAAATTAGAATGGCAGTAAAAGACTCTGTGAACCCTCTGGACTCCAATTATCTCCTCTTAAAGTGAACAAGGCTAGCGGACCAGATGGCATCCTAAATTAAATAATCAACCTCACAAGCCAAATTATTCAATTAGCCATCGTTAAGCTATTCCGCATGAGTCTGAATGTAGGTTATTTCTCTGGACTCTTTATTTACATTTGATTGCTAGCTACTAACCGTAATTCTAAAGAAGCAGACAAACTGATGCATTAGTACACTTTCTCTGTGGCACACATGATGATATCCAGCCATCACCAGTAAAGAGGACAGACTGGAAGAAAGTAATTTTGCTTAGAAAACTGCAACTTTGAAAATCTACTATAGTGATAATGGATAAAATAATGTGTAGCACATCATGCCGCACAATTCAATCACTTACAATCTTTAGTGTAAAAGATTACAAAGCTTTAATGTAGTCAGGTAACATCTTTTTGCAATGAAAACACTTTCAACACTCTTTCACCCTCCTCACACTGGATATAATAATTGATCTCTACTGTGGAGCCAGGCTCCTTTTCAAAATGACAAATTCATTTGTTATATTCTAGATTTGTCCGTGGTTTTTACTCTTGCTTGAGAGCCATGATTTCTTACAAAAATGTACATTTATATTTAAAATTTCATCTAATGATATGAGATGACAGAATGGGATAAGAGAGAGAGAGAAAGAGAGAGTGAGAGAGAGAGAATGAGAGAGCGAGATAACAGTGTGGGGTGAGACAGACAGAGAGAGAGAGAGAGAGATGAGTGTGGGGTGAGACAGACAGAGAGAGACAGAGAGAGAGAGAGAGAGATGAGAGTGTGGGGTGAGACAGAGAGAGAGAGATGAGAGTGTGGGGTGAGACAGAGAGAGAGA